>CM031594.1:3574021-3667762 GCA_018467065.1 Ephestia elutella
TAATCATTGATCAATGATACACATCCTGAAATGTGTTTTTTAATACGTACCTATTTTGTTTCTTATTTACAAACACTTACATATTATCACACCTTTCTCCAGTGGCGGTAGGCAGAGACAAGCGATTTCCACTTGCTACGATCCTTACAAATCTCTCTTGCTTCCTCTACACTCATCACTCTCTTCATACATGCTCTCCGATTATGGGTGCTCGTAATATCTCCCTTTTTTAAGGAGGTCCACAATCTTATTTACCTGTATCAATATAGTGGCTGCTGCCACCCTGTCCCCAATGGCACCTTTGTTGAGAAGTGTCTTCGCCCATTGGTGATCGGATGACCCGCTTCTGTTTGTTTCTGGAAGAATTTCATTGTAATAAAACATCAATACCATTTTTATGATACTCGTAACAATACCTTACTATGTGAAAGGCCTACTGATTAAAATCCAATTCAAAAAATTGACATTTTGTCAACTGTCTGGCTCGCACAATATAACAATTTAAAGATTGTGGAAGATTCAGACCTTTTTCAAAAAGTTAACAATGGTCACTACACAACAGGTAATGCACTCCTATACAAATCAAATTCCCACACTATAATAGCTATCAAAGTGTGGTAATACTATGAAATTTAATAGTACTAAACACTCATTGCAAGGAGAAATGCAGCTTATAGACAGCATGTCAGAGTTGAAATAGTCAATTGAATATTTTATTATAAAACATGATAGTCTCCTGCCCATACTCACGAATATAGTTAACATTTGTATAATATCTTACTTGTCTCATAAGCTAATGTGTCCCCATGTAGAGCACTGTTGGCCTCCTTTCTGATCTCTTCCACTTGCTCAGGTGTCAATGGTTTTGATATAGTACTTGGTTCTTCTGGTAACTGAAAACAATTACTGTATTTAACATAGTAACAATCAAAACTATATTACATACTATGTTTCTGTAATATCACAGCAAGATGATGAATGAATCTAACTGGTCAATGTGAAAATCTACCAAAGGAACAATCTAGCAGTGGACTTCTTAAGATAGAACTTTCAACAAGACTGGAGGTTAATTATACAGTTTTATATTCACAATGTACACAAAAATGAACAAAATACAAGATTGCAACGATGTAATGTAGACTTACTTGATGATACCATTTCTTTTTATCCTCATATTCGAGACTTTCAGCAAAATGTTTTGCTATCCCAGAGCCTTTCTTGTTGTCGGCATTTTTGTCAACTTTACCGTAGTTGGTGTAGGCTTCGTCAACCAAAATATTCTCCTCGAACCTCTTGTGTTTCATTTTTAGTATGTACTTAATTATTGATTACATTAATTGCTGAAAAACTGAAAATTACGCACATGTGAAAATTATTTTGATACAAGGAAAACAACGTGCAAGTTATTTTCACTTTGATTGATATGACTTTGACATTGGCATGACAGATGATAAAAAATATTTTTCCTCTGCGATTTCCATTCTTGATGCGATTTTCGAAAAAAAAAAGTTTTCCGTCGGGCCGTCAATGTCAACCTCAACAGCATCGAGCTGTCAATTCTGTCAAATCACTCGGGCGTGTCAACTGGTTACAATCGCAGCAATATTTTTTTGTATTAAAAATAGCCGGTTTTAATAATTAATTGAGTTCAAATAAACCTCAAAGCAATCAAACAAGAAGAATGGACGACCAGGGAAGAAAAGTAATCGTCTGTGACAACGGCACCGGCGTACGTTCGATGAAATACAGTTCTGTCGTATCTTATCTTGTAATTGCAATTTTAAAGTGTTTTTAAATGTTTTCAGTTCGTGAAATGTGGCTACGCTGGGAGCAACTTCCCTGCCTTCATATTCCCGTCAATGGTTGGCAGGCCAATCATTCGGGCTGAGAATAAAATTGGAGATATTGATGTCAAGGTATGTTGCGTCCTGCTAAGTTTGTGACTCATAGTGGGGGAACTATATGATACAGTCAACGCTATATGATATATTAAATTCTTTACCAACAATTGCTTTCGTAATTTGAACAATTATTTAAATTTCCTTGTTACATAAACAAAGATATTACATAAATATACTTCTTTGTTCATAATTCTGTCCAATATTTTTCAGGATATATGTATTGGAGTAAGTTCAGGTTAAATTTAGGCATGAAATTAAACAGAGTTTTAATAACAAATTAAAATGTAAATATATTGATGTATGATGCATTTTGCTTCTTAAACAGACAAATGTTTGAGACAAATATTATTATTTTTTGTTTTGTTTGTGTGAGTGAAGTTTTTGTTATCAATTTAACACCAATAACATACTCATTGTACATAAAGAATATCAGGGGCCCGATTCTACTAATAACAAATCTATGTTGTGTCTCAATTGTCTCTCAAAAGCAAAAGAAATTGAACTAAAGCAATAAGATCTTTGTAAGATTTCCATGCTTTATAATGATTACTTTGGATTCCTCCACTCATAGGCGATGGGCTAGCAACCTGTCACTATACCTGAATCTCCATTCCATCAGAGAGCCCACTATTCAGCTAAGAGTGGCCTTCGAGTCTTACGACTCTTGGCTCTGTCTACCCCGTGAGGGATATTGACGTGATTCTATGTATGTATGTACTTTGGATTTTGAGGCACAACTGAGGCAAGATATAGTACGTTTGTAATTCTTAATAGCTGTGCCTGTGGCACAGCCCTAAAATTATAAAGTAAACAAATGGTGTAGAGAAAATGGGATTAAATAGTATTGGTTTTACCACTCCCGTTTAATTTAATTCTGCCCCTTCTATGATCACCGGTGACATGAATACTTTTCATCATATAATTTAAAACCAACTAGTGCTATTTAGGTCACTATTGAGGAGAAAAAAAATATTTGAAGATTTCATAAACAATCTTATGGTTTAGAACATTCTTCTTAGCATGTCAACTCATATTTCTCGAATGACCGTAACCAAGTAAAGTCATATTTAAAATTCATAACTGAAGGACAACCAATATGGTAGGTCCATTAAGCCACACAGTTTATGAAGACAATTTAATAACAATAGCCACAATGCTGATCCGGGCTATTGTGGCTTGAGGGATTAATATGTAAACTCCATTTTTTCTTAATTGTCCTATTATGTAAACAATCTTAACAGTACTTTTTGTTGAATTTTGTTGAATATAAATGAAATATTAGTTCAAACCTAAACATTCTAAAGTGAAACATTTATTAACCACAAAAGTAATTTCCTAAAAAGTCTATTTTAATTTATATTGTTGTAAAATCATAAAAAAGACATGGTAAGATTGTTTACATAATGGGACAATTAGGAAAAAACAGACTTTATAACACGGTTCTATTTCTATGTCAGGTAGAAAAACTCACTGTGGTTTTGTTTGTCTATGTATTTTTGGACGCAGGTTTTAAAACATACAGAATTAAACAAATTCCGTTTTTTCGAATTAGCTTTAGACTTATTGTTTATTATTTATTTAAAACTTTATTGCACAAATTTTCAAAATTATGTACAAATGGTGTTTAACATTCTAAAAAATTAGGAATACAATACAGCTTAAAAATTCGGGTTTAGAGAAGGATTCTTATATGAAAAAAATGTAGTAGAATATATTATATTTCATGCGCCCAGACACATGAGCCCGAGTATGTGCAGGTAAAACCATGCAAATATGCTGCAATGCACATTGGTAGCTGTATGCACTAAAATGCATTATATCTAGTAGTAACTTATGACATTTCATATAAGTTCCACTTAATTTGAAGGTGCTTAATGCTTTTTACGAATCTTTTAAGTAGAAGATAGTGTAGTTTAAAAATCTATTAGACAATCACCACTATTCACTACATAAAATATACTTATACTTCATTTTGCAATTTTTTTTTTCTAATTTTAGATATAATCTTTTTAAGACTATTAAACTGGAATAGTGTTTAGCTATATCTTTAAGTAGCAATTTTAATAGATTACTTACACAAAATTTGTATAAAATCTGATATTTTATTTTGTATTTTTTTTAACAATATTATTAACAAGCAAACATGTATGATGTGATGTGTTTTTTTTCTTTAAACAACTTTCATGCATGAATATTCAAAAAGACATCCTTAACTATCTTGTTGTAAATATTTTGAATATTCTGAGTGGTTATACGTCATCGCTCATTTAACAGTACAACACACACAACCGACACAACCGCCTTTGCTTTTTGGGTGGATGCAATATTGAATCTTAATGACATAATTTTTTTCTTTTAATTGGTACATTTTCCTTGGGATTGTACATTGCCCAGCAGTGGGACAATATCTCTCTCTCAGCCGAAAGACGTCCACTGCTGGACAAAGGCCTCCCCCAAGGATTTCCACAACGACCGGTCCTGCGCTGCCCGCATCCATGCGCAACCCGCGACCTTCACCAGGTCGTCGGTCCACCGAGTGGGAGGCCTGCCAACACTACGTTTTCCGGTTCGTGGTCGCCACTCGAGAACTTTTCTGCCCCAACGGCTATCTCTTCTGCGAGCTATGTGCCCCGCCCACTGCCACTTAAGTTTGGCGATTCTGCGGGCTATGTCGGTTACTTTAGTTCTCCTACGGATCTCCTCATTTCTGATTCGATCACGCAGGGAAATTCCGAGCATAGCGCGCTCCATCGCCCTTTGGGTGACCTTGAGCCTTCTTATGAGGCCCATAGTAAGCGACCACGTCTCTGTTCCGTATGTCATTACTGGCAACACACACTGGTCAAAGACCTTAGTCTTGAGACACTGCGGTATTTTGGACGAGAAGATATCACGAAGCTTCCCGAACGCTGCCCAGCCGAGTTGAATTCGACGGTTGACCTCTTTCTCGAAGTTGGACTTACCTAACTGAACTGTTTGTCCCAGGTATACATAATTGTCAACAACTTCGAGTGTAGAGTCTCCAACCTTTAGAGGAGTGGGTGCGACACGGATATTAGACATGATTTTCGTCTTGTCCATGTTCATTTTTAGACCCACTTGTTGAGAGGCTCTACAGAGGCCATCGAGCATTGTGCCTAGGTCTTCCAAGGTCTCAGCCATGACTACGATATCGTCAGCGAATCGAAGGTGAGTGATGTACTCGCCGTTGATATTGATGCCGAGTCCGCTCCAGTCCAGAAGCTTGAAAACATCTTCCAGGGCGGCGGTGAACAGTTTCGGAGATATAACGTCTCCCTGTCTCACCCCTCGCTTCAACTGGATAGGTTTCGAGCCTTGATCCTGGAGACGGACCGACATGGTGGCGTTTTCGTACAAACACTTCAGCGCTTCGATATATCGATAGTCAATTTGGCACCGTTGGAGAGACTGTAGCACAGCCCAGGTCTCGATCGAATCGAAGGCTTTCTCGTAGTCCACAAACGCCAAGCATAAAGGCTGATTATACTCCTCAGTCTTCTGTATAATCTGCCGCAGCGTATGTAAGTGGTCCACGGTACTAAAGCCTTTTCGGAAACCGGCTTGTTCGGGAGGCTGGAAGTCGTCAAACCTGCGAGCGAGACGATTCGTAATGACTCTCGAAAACAGTTTGTAGACATGGCTCAGAAGTGAGATAGGCCTATAATTCTTCAATAAGGTTTTGTCGCCTTTTTCGGAGAAAAGTACCACCACACTTCTGTGCCATGCCGCAGGCGTTTGTCCCTCGAGTATGACGGAATCAAATAGCTTCTGAAGAGCTTTTAATACCGGCGTTTCACCTGCTTTCAGAAGCTCAGCCGTGATTCCATCGTCACCCGGTGCCTTATTGTTTTTTAACTGTTTGAGAGCCATTCTAATCTCGTATAGGCTGACGTCTGGGATATCTTCGGTGTAGTGTCGGGTCAATCTGGCTCTTGGATCTCTGGCCAGATTTATGACAGGTGCGCGTACGCTCGCGTATAATTGTCCGTAGAACTTCTCAACCTCTTCCAAAAGCTCCGGCTTCGACGAAATGTTTCTGCCATCCTCAGTCTTCAGCTTGGTCAGTTGGCTTTGACCAACAGACAGATCCCTTGCAAAAACTTTTGAGCCCTTATTACGCTTAATCGCCTCTTCAATACGGTCGGTATTGAATTGGCGCAAATCGTGAGTTAGGGACTTGGAGATCTGTCTGTTTAGACGTCGATACTGAGCAGCATCATCAGAGGACTGCAGAACCAAGTTTAGTCTTTCTTCCATGAGTTTGTTGGTGAGGTCCCGGATCTTTTTGGTTCCTTTTGAGCAGCGGGTTTTGATGGTTTTAGACCCAGCTGTTTGGACAATTTGCACGAACCTGTCATTATAATCGTCCAGATTTTCGCAGTCTCCCAGGCATTCAAAGCGATTCTGCAACTCGAGCTGAAAGCTCTCGGGGTTTTGGAGCTGGATGGGCGCTGGTCGGAGCGTAGACTTCATCAGTCGACACCTTTCAAGTTTCGTTTTCAGATTCAATATCAATACAACAACAATATAGGTTATATAAAAAAAATTTGGTACATTTTCCTATTACACGCTCTGTACTCTGTTCATCCAATCGCCTCGCTTTTATCACTATCACAAAACATGCCAACTAACTAATATTTTAAAAGCGAAAGTGAGTTTGTTTGTTTATTTTTTTGTTTTGTTTGTTACCTCTTCACGCTTTATCTACTGAACCAATCTTCCTGAAATTTCGCATATACATGGTTAGAAATATTGAGAAGGACATAGGGTACCTTTCATTCCCGGAAAAAGCACTGTTCTCGTGGGAAATGCAAGTGGAGAGTGATGTCATAAGATTCAAAATCGCATGCTCCCAGAAAAAAATAGGTGATGCTATGCTGTTAAATGAGTAATGACATTTATAACTGCAACACTGTGCATCAACCGCAGTTTAAGCTTTTTTCTTCGTAATAACAATTAAAAAGGTCAATATTTTTTTTATGATTAAAAAAATACTTTCTTCCAGGATTTGATGGTGGGGGATGAAGCGTCCCAACTCAGGTCCATGTTGGAAGTCAGCTATCCCATGGAGAATGGAGTAAGTAAAAATAAGCCATAATTTTGATTTACAATACATATGCATTGTAAATCAAAATTTGGTATAGTAATAAAAAAAAATTACAGGTATAGATTATGTACCAATTTATCGACTTGCACAGTAGAAAATAAGGTCTTATATTGTAAGGTCTCATGGCGGGGCCTATAGCACAGAATTAATATAAGTACTACATACAGAAAGGAAACTCCCTGCCCCTCCCGCAATATGCACCCCCCGCACTCCCCGCACTTCTCCCCCGTTCTTGTGTGTATTGGGACGCTATGACTATGAAAACGCACACATTGATGTGTTACTGACGTGTTCACGGATATACAGTTTCATTTGTACTAGTAGTAGGTATATTTGACGCTCCGTCTAAGAAGCGCCCGCCCTGTGCCTATCCTAACTAATAGATGCGAAAGTGAGTTTGTTTGTTTATTTATTTGTTACCTCTTCACGCTTTATCTACTGAACCAATAAATAGCACTGTTCCCGTGGGAAATTCACGCGGTCGAAGCCACGGGCAACAGTTAGTAGTTAAATAAAGTAAACGCTCTGTCACACGAGTATATTTTAAAGTTTATCCTCTTGCGTCCGCAGGTAGTGCGAAACTGGGAGGACATGTGTCACGTGTGGGACTACACGTTCGGTCCCAGCAAGATGGACGTCGAACCGAACAACACCAAGATCCTGCTGACGGAGCCGCCCATGAACCCTACTAAGAATAGGGAGAAGATGATTGAGGTAAGATCACTTTCGCAGAATGCCTCTTAAGCCAAAGGTCACTTTTGCCAACACTTTAGGCCAAGGTTTCTTTCGCAGAATGTCTCTTTAGCCAGAAATCTGTTTCGCTAAAGATCACTTCGCCAAAGATCACTTTTAGCCAGAGGTCTGTTTCGCCAAAGGTCACTTCGCCAAAGATCACTATTAGCCAGAGGTCTGTTTCGCCAAAGATCACTTTCGTCAAAGATCACGTTAGGTCAAAAATGACTTTGCAGAATGTCTCTTTAGCCAAAGGTCTAAGGCCAACTTAGCCATAGGTCACTTTAGGCCCAAAGGTGACTTTCGCATAGTGCCTCTTTAGCCAAAGGTGACTTTAGCAGAATGCCTCTTAAGCCAAAGGTGACTTTCGCAGAATGTCTCTTTGGCCAGAGGTGACTTTCGCAGAATGTCTCTTTAGCCAGAGGTGACTTTCGCAGAATGTATCTTTAGCCAAAGGTCACTTTCGCCAGAAATAATTTTCACAAAACGTCACTTATTTTGTTCTAATTCACCCTTAGCAGGAACTTTTCTAAAGCTATATGGTTATTTGGGTTTCTATCAACAGGTGATGTTTGAAAAGTACGGGTTTGACAGTGCCTACATCGCGATACAAGCCGTGCTGACACTGTACGCTCAAGGACTTATCTCGGGCGTTGTGGTCGATTCAGGTAAGTTGGATTTTTCCACTTAGGGGACAGACGCTGAAATCTCAAAAAAAAAATCAGCTGTTCCATACATTCTGGGCTAGCAGGTATTGTAAAATGTATGGACCAGCAGATTTTTTTGAGATTTCAGAGTCGGTCCCATACAAAAAGATGCTTATATTCATGTGTACTTTCACTCCTACAGAAGTTACTCATGTTTTAAAAATCATATACAGGTGACTTTTTGAACAGTAGCAAAATTATAGAAACTGACTCTCTCTTTTTAGTCGTATTTCCTCATGACTGAGGGTCGTGGTCATTATATGGACTGAAACACACACAACGACTCTCTTGGCGTGGTTTGCCATTACCTTCTCCATTTCATTTCACAGCTGATAATCATCGATACCAGAGTGCTGAAAGATATAACTCATATCAATAATCAAGTTATAATATCAATCATAGAAACTAAGAGGTGGTGTTAAATTTAACGGAGAGAAAATATTATTTATAAGATTTGCAGATGATGTAGCAGCATTGACAGAAACTTCAGGAGATATAGAAAAACTTTTACACATTATGAACACAATTTTCAAAGAGCATGGACTTAAAATCAATAGCAATAAAACTAAAATAATGAAAATCATAAAACTAATATTACTAAAAAGACATAACAGAAAAAACATATACATTTAAAATTATTAACACCATATTGGATCGGTACTACAATTAAAATATTTAGCAAGATAATCAGAATAGCCATGGCTAAAAAGGTGTTTCATCAAAGGAAACCCCTTTTGACGGCCAAAATAGCAGTCTTTACGAACGCTTAATTTTGTGAAAGACACTGTGTATGTTGCCGCGCCATCTCTCGTCACGGCAAAGTACTGCGTTTGGTGGGCCATGACGTTGGCTGCGCTTCAAAACGCTACCGTGGCGCCGCCATCGGTGGAGGGAGAAATACATACGGGCGAACTTCATTCGATTCGACTCAGCTCTCTGCTTCTCCAACTATTTTTTGTGAATTTTATATTTGTATTGTTTTAAAATAAAAAGTAATTCGCCGAAGACTTATCATTACATCAATTATTTCATTTCGTCTACACACAATCCTGAACAGGGTGTATGTGTGTGTGTTTTGTGAATACAAAACAACATAAATTCGCGGGCGCGGAAAGAAATTTGACAGTTATATCAAACAACCGCTTCGTCCAGGAAGAGACGCTAGTGTCTTGTTTGTTTGTTTGTTTGTTTGTTTGTTTGTTTGTAAACTCTTTATTGCACATAAGAAAAATACAAAACATAGTGAAACAAAAAGAGAGGCGTACAATGGCTTATCTATAAAAAGAGAGGCGTACTTATCCCAAAAAGGGATTTCTTCCAGTCAACCAAGTGTTTGAAAGGAATATTTGAATGAAATAAGAAGGGAAGCGTAAGGCAAAAATTAGAAAAAGAATAGAAGAACACGTAAATACATACACCAAAGTATACGTAAATACATACAAATATATATATATATATATATACAATACATAAATACATACATACTCAAACTTCTAAAGAATCTTTATTATACACGTAGAAACTTTTGAGTTGAGATTTGAAGGAGGAAAGCGAAGGAGCCATCTTTATGTTATGAGGAAGCTTGTTCCAAAGGTTATTTATGTGTCTTATTTTTATTTTATTTATTAGGGTTGTCAACAGTTGTTACAATATACATTTCAATCACAATCTACACCATTCTTAAAACTCACAACCTCTTACAGACAAACACCACATGCATATTAAAACTATGTTTATAAAATATATTGGTCGCCATAAATACTCCAGTGTATAATATGTTGACTAGGCAAGGTAGTTTGACAGTAGCATCCATAAACATAATATTCATTAATCTAAAACAAAAAAAACTAATGTCATGCTATTTCATGAAAAATCTACAAAAGCAGAATTAAAAAAAAAAAAAAAAAAATTAAAAATAGTGTCGCTTGTTGCCATTTTCTAACCGGAGCTGCGCTTATTAACTCGCTAGGGTTTATATTTTATTTATTTACTTTTTGGGGACGCCAGCACCAGATGGGTCAGTCCTCTCATGCTGGGACCATTACACTATAGAGTTTATGGTATACTAGCTGGCGCCCGCGGCTTCGCTCGCGTTAATCCTTTCTTAGCGGATGCCTACGTCATAACATCTACCTGCATGCCAAATTTCAGCCCGATTCGTCCAGTGGTTTGGGCTGTGCGTTGATAGATCACTATGTCAGTCAGTCAGTCAGTAGATTGATATCAGTAGATTAATAGATATAGATTTCATGGTTTATACGATTCAGGTGATGGAGTGACCCACATCTGCCCTGTATACGAAGAGTTCGCTCTGCCCCATCTGACGCGGAGGCTGGATATCGCCGGGAGAGACATCACTAGGTACCTGATCAAGGTAAAAAAAAAATATTTTTTTTATTTGAAAAAAATTACAGGCACAGTTTAGTACATATGTATGCATTACCTCACGGTGCACTAGCGTTGCAGGACTATCGATAGTTGGCTTATATTTACTTTACATTACTTTCAATACTATCGATAGTATTGACACTTATATTTACAAATACAAAATACAAATACAAATATATTTATTGACACACAAAAGGTACATACATTTTAAGGATAACATGACGTAGATATGGAAAGATTAAAACTAAGGATTAACATTGGCCCCACACTAGGCAAAAATGCCTGTCCTGTGGCAGCCCGAAAAACTTAAGCAATATATGGTAAGCGAAAAAGTTGATCCTAACCGGCTATATTAAAAGATATTGATTTAAAGTTTAACAGATAAAGATTAGAAAGTGCCAAATATATACAGAACAACATCAAAAGGTATAAAATATTATAAACGGTAGCAGACAATGTTTAAATCGGCACTTTAAGAAGATCCTCAGCAAAATCATATGTCCAAGGCAGCAGAAGCAACCTAATTACATTTTTGAAAGCTCCAGGTGACAAATCCCTGATGTCTTGCATTCCAGATATTTTGTTGTAAAGGAAAGGGGCAGCAAACAGTCTAAAACGTTGTGAGAATACGGTATTTACTCGGGGTGTGGGTACTTTGAATATTCGTCTAAGGCGCATCCTAGGGTACTCAGGGGATTTTAAAACTTGTATATGCATGTCTGTCACTAATTTTGCAATGTATAGCTTGCGAACACTGAGAACGTTGGCTTCCTCGTATAGTGAAGTTGTTGCGTACCGGCGAGGTCTGCGTAACATTACTTTGAGTAACCCTCGCTGAGTCCTTTCCAATTTAATTAGATGGCACGCGGCAGAGCCGCCCCATACAGAAATGCAGTAGTTGAGAATGGATTGGCAAAGGGTAAGGTACACAGTCGTGAGCAAATTTTTGTTTGCAGAATCTCTGAGGATCCTCATTATATGAATTAGTTTACGCAGCCTTTTACACGTAGCATCAATGTGGGCCGCAAACGTCAGCTTCTCGTCCAGTATAACTCCAAGATAACGCACAGAAGAAGATCTTACAACACTTTCGCAGGAGCAGAAGGAATCTGTGGAGCCATTTGCATGCAAACCAGCGCAGCTATGTATTTTTACAGGAGGGATAATTTTTGGGGCTGAAGCCATTGTTTTATAAAAACATAGAAGGTGAGATTTCATTGCGTTGACAGTAAGAAGATTATCGTTTAACCATTTGGCCACAATTGACATGCCTTCATTAGCCCTATCGAAGCAATTTTGCCAGCTGTCTCCTGTAAAAACAAGAGCCGTGTCGTCCGCGTAGCACACGATTGAGGTAAGGGGTATATTGAGTGAGGCCAAACTATTTATATAAGCTAAGAATAAGGTGGGCCCCAGGATGCTACCTTGTGGGACTCCAAAAGTGGAAGATTTCATGCCACTCATGAACGTATCCACCTTGACACACTGTTTTCTGTTGCTTAGGTAGCTGGAAAGCCAATTTAGGGCTAAACCTCTCACGCCCATGAGCTCAAGCCTACGTAGTAGAATGGGGATTGAAACAGTGTCGAAGGCTTTGGAGAAATCCAAGAAGACTCCCACACAAGGCTGACCGTTGTCCAAATGAGAGACTATAACATCCGTGAGTTTAGACACCGCATGTTCAGTTGACTTGTATCTCCTGAATCCAAACTGGTTATCACTAAGTAGATTATGTGATTCGAAAAAATTAAGAAGACGACCGTTAACCAAACCTTCGAGGAGTTTAGAGAAGGCCACCAAGAGTGAAATCGGCCTGTAATTTGTAGGGTCATCTTTGGGGCCGCTTTTATAGATAGGGAATACTACCGCAACTTTCCAGCTTTCAGGAAACAAGCCTGTGAGAAAACTTAAATTAAAAATATGAGCTAAGGGGACAGAGATATATTTTCCGATCATTTTTATAACGTTGTTTGTAACACCATCGATACCAGGAGAGCTGTCAGTTTTTAAAAGGTTGATACGTGACTCAACTTCAAAGGGATCAGTGGGAGCAAGGAAAAAAGAATCAGGGGGACCGGACTCCAGTTTAATCCTTGCCGCCAATGACTCTTCGGTTTTGTACGTTCTATCTAGTATATTCTTAGCCAAGTTTCTACCAACCGAGGAAAAGTAGTCATTACAATAATCAAGCGAGGCGATTGGAGTCCCCCTGGTTTGAGTGAGTTCATGTGAGGGAACTTTTTTACGCTGGGTGTGAGTAATTTGACGGATGCTTTCCCAAAGTTTTTTGGGGTTGGAATTATTTTTAGTAAGAAGATTAGCGTCATGGTCGCTTTTGATTTTCCGTATTAAGTTCTGGTAGAAATTGCGATACCGAATGTATATATGCCTTTTTACTGGATCGTTTGGATTTTTACGGACGTCTAAATGGAGTTTATCTTTGTGTTTGGAGCATCTAATTAGACCGGGTGTCATCCAGGGCTGTAAAGTGAATTTAGAGTGGGTAACCCTAATAAGTTTGGAATTGTTCGAAATGATGTTACTTATTACCGAGTCAAATGACTTTGCTGCGTCAGTGGGGCAAGTACTGCTCAAGATGTCGTCCCAGACAGTATTTTTTACATCATCAAGCAATCCTTCGTAATTTATCCTGGCGCGATATCTGCTTTGAGGTTTTTGTTTTGGGGAATCGAATGAGAAACCGACAAGTGTAAAAAAGTGATCTGTGAGGGTTGAATGGCATACCAAAGAGGTAGCTGTTGCTCGTTGTGGAATGAAAATGTGGTCAAGACAAGCGTCGTCTCTTGTGACTTTGGTAATAGCCGCAACATAGCCCAGTTGAGACATAAGGCCTAAGTAGTCGTGATTTTGTTTGTCTCCAATAATTTCTATATTTATATCTCCAGCAATTATTAGGCGGTCTGATTGAGCTATTGCAGAAATTTGAGATTCGAGGGAGGTTATGAAGTTGGTTTGGTCTGTAAAAGAAGGAGACCTATAGATGCCCAGAACAGAGACAAATCCCGGGATTTCGGCTAGAACGCAGTTTGCGTCAGCTAGGGGAAGTTCCGAAAAAGTTGGAGACCAGCTGTTCCTGACATAAAGCACCACACCACCCGACTTATTAATATACTTGTCTGAATTAGAGGAGATGTAGCCTGGTATACATGGAATGACGGAGGCATCAGAGATCCAGCATTCCGTTAAGACTATGGCGTCAAATGTGATATCAAGTCTTGCCAATATAATCATAAAAGCAGAAAAATTATGATTGATACTTCTTATGTTAAAGTTGAGAACTTTAAACTTATATTTATCTATTAATTTCTCGCAATCTTCAGCAATATCAACGGCATGGCAGGTTATATTAAAGGAATTATCTATTCTATCGAGTAAATTTATGGAGGCCATAACTTTATACAATATAAAATTGAATAAAAAGTAATTAAAGTTGCCATGCCAGCTGATAAGTATATATTATGGAGCTTAGGAATTATTGAAGACTGCTTTGAGTAACATGGAGAATATATTAAAGCATCAGAAGTTTCAGTATTAAGGCCATGGTTAAATAAAAAGAGAATGACGCGAAGCAAATTAATGAGTAGAAAGCAAGCAGAATATATGATAAACAGCAAAGAAAAAATCTTGAGAAGAATTTGTTTAATTTTCGGATCTCGATGCTGCCGGTCCGCCCAAAGAGCGGATGTCATCCTGAGACGTGATGCGCAACGCCGGCCTTCCGTCACTCTTGCGTACGTATATACACCCGTTTTTGACCCAGCAAAACTTGAAGTCACACTCTGTAGCCCGCTCTCTTGCGGCGCGAAATAACTGCCGATTTTCCGTCGTCAGTCTTTCGTTAACATAGACCCGCTGGTCAGGGGTCCCTTCGGCAATATCCTTACTATTCAAAGAACGCCTCATTCTTGCCTCCTTTAAAAAGTTGTCTCGGACCGATTTCTTTACGAAGCGTACTACAAGGGGACGAGGAAAGCTTTTGGCATTTTTGTCTTCCGAAAGCCTCCGGGATCCCACTCGAAGGGCATCCTCAACGTCGCCAGCCTCCATGGACACGCCAATCTTAGAAGCTAACACTAAAGCTAAGTGAACGGGTTCTTCACCCTTGGACTCGTGTATGCCCAATACTTCCACTTCATTCTTTAAGCCCAGTTGATTCATAGATGCCAGACGCGACTCCAGGCTTTTGACCGTCATTTCAAGGTCTTGGTTTCTGCGTTCGATTTCTTCTTGTTTAGCTTCCATGTCAACCTGTCTGCGATCCAAGTCCTCTAGTTTGGATTCCACGGCATCTATTCTCTTAACACTCTCTTGGAGAGATAGGGTTATCCCATCGAGTCGAGACAAAACTTCTGGCTTGTATTCCTCGAAGGCAATCCGCATATAATTAATTTCCTTAAAAAGGGCCTGAAGACTTACGTCTGTTGTGGCTGCTTGTTGCTCAACCTGGACCTTTGGCTGAGGAGTAGATTTCTTAGGGCAGGTGGCAGTTTCTGGAACAGCCGACGACGGTGTAGCGCGTATAGGTGTAGAGGAATCTATGAGTTTTCTCTTTAGAGCTCGACATTCAGGACAAATCCACGTTGCGACTTCGTCCGCAGTAAGTTTGCCTGCTTTTGAGCAGGTGAGGTCGTAATTTTTGTTACACTTCGCTGCAGTGCAAGATATACTGCGGCCGGTGATTTCTTGTTGGCATCCCGCACATGCCTGACTTCTTAGTGTTGGCGGCATTATGTAATTTGCTAAACAATTGCCGGGCAATTAAAAAACCGGGCGAGCAAAAAAAAAAAGTGTCAGACCCACGATACTCTGTGGTCAGACCTAAAATGATATGTCGCAGTACGGGGTGATTGTTTACGTTCGGGATTACTTGGTACCGGCCATCAAGTAGTCGCGATCTATCGTCGAGCGTCGCAGTACCGGGCGGGTGGCCGAGCGACGGTGACACGTCGAGCGAGATGCAGCCAAGTACCTACCCGACCGGGCGAGGTGTGTGGATTGGATGAGTCACCCGTGGCCAGCACTGCGTAAACGCGTTGAGCGACTAATGATCGTTGGCAAATAATATTTATGGATAGCTTAAACTTGATAATTAGATAGCTGTCACTTCACTGTTCATGGATTAAATTGGATAATTAGTTAGAGCGCACTTTAATTTTCGAGTAGGTGATAAGTTTAAACACAATTGGATTAACTTCGCGCACTTAAATTTTATTAAACGAAGAGAGATACGAAAATGTGACCGCGCGAAGTGCCGGTTAAGAGCACCGACAAGCACAAACAATCGATACTATTGCACTATCGATAGCTTTTAAAAATTCAATAGTTTTGTAATTCAATAGTATAGATACTATCGATAGTATTAATTAGAAAACATCAATAGTATCAATAGTTTTGGGTATCATCAATAGTATTGCAAACTTTTGGCTATCGATAGTATCGATAGGCCTATCGATAGTATGACTATTTTTAAGGTCACAATACTATCGATAGTCAACACTATTGCTGCAACATTATGGTGCATCCAGGATCGGCTTTTGGCTCCCAATGAGGGAACTCGTCAACAGTTAACTGCGCGAACATGTTTTTTTTTCCTCATTGAATGCCCCAAGATCTTCCTAGTGTCGATAATAGTACATTGTTACCCTAGGGGTGAAAGTAACTTAGTCCCGAAACGGAGTTTGGCGCCCGAGCGTAGTGAGGACACTAATAGGTCGAGGGACTAAATAAGTCTTTAACCCGGTAAACACTGTGCTTTTCATTACGATCACTGGGAATGTAGGTCTGAAATGTCTTGAGGAGCGGGTTGAAACTTTTCTTTTCAGCCCTAGGGAGAATCATATTCTACTAACAGCTGTCAAATTATGAAAAAATAGTAGTCATAAAAATGTCAGTAGAAAACGATTCTCCCTAGGGCTGAAAAGTTTTACTTTCAGCTCGTTCCTAAGGAAACTTCAGACCTATGAGTATGAGTAATGAAAAAGATTTTTTTTTGCTTTTATAGTTACTCTTGCTCCGTGGATATGCGTTCAACCACTCGGCCGATTTCGAGACAGTTCGAATGATGAAAGAAAAGCTATGTTACATCGGATACAACATCGAACAAGAGCAGAAACTGGCTTGGGAGACTACCGTGCTTGTTGAACCTTATGTTGTAAGTTATAAGGACTATTTTGCATAAATTTTCTTTTAAATGGACTGAAATTAACAGATTTGATGCCTTATGTGGTAAGTTATAGGGTTTATTTTGGATTATGATGTATTAAACTATGTTACATCTGACACAAAATGGAACAGGAGAAAAAACTAGATTGGAAGACTACCGTCCTTGTTAAACCTTATGTTGTAAGTTATAAGGTCCATTTTCTATTGCAATTAGTTCATTTTTCACATGCCTTTAGTGTGCAGAGCAACTACGCTCTGCTGCCAGAAAATGTGCGCAGAGCGAATCCGGACAAACGAAGCGGCGGGAAGAATCCTGTACCGGAACTTCACCGGGAAAAAACCACCGGTAAAAAATAAGTACCGGGAAGAAATCTCCACGCGGCACCACGTTTGCCCGACTAAAACCTAAATAACTTAACGCAGTCTGCTACCACCGTAGCTTATGAAGGGAGCTACAGGGCCCTATATGATAACCTAACCTATAAATTAATTACACTTAAAAAACACTTACCAAGCTAAATCTTCTTTCTCTTCGGATCCAAACTTGAGTATCTTCGGGAAGGGGGAATTCCTAATCACCCTACCTAACCCTTGAGATCTCAATTCCCCAGGACAAATAAATAGATTTCTTCCCGAAATCGGCTCGGCAACAGGTAGATGTGAGCGAGCAGCCACGCGTCACATCCCACAGGAGAAAGTCACAATGACGGGTACACAA
This sequence comes from Ephestia elutella, assembly GCA_018467065.1. NCBI lineage: Eukaryota > Metazoa > Arthropoda > Insecta > Lepidoptera > Pyralidae > Ephestia > Ephestia elutella. Next base: position 3,591,779 of record CM031594.1, read on the forward strand.
ACACAAAGTTCAATAGTTATTTAACAAACAGGAAATTCACAAATACAACTCAAGTTAATTAGCAATCAAAGAACGCGGGCCCTCTCGCGTATTAAAAATCAAACCGATATCGCATAGGGCAATGCAATGGCGACCGTCCGCGAGCCATTCGCACGAGCAAAGTGAAAACCCCGAACGCCCTCTGGCGGCAGCAATGCGAAACGCCTGCGTTTAGTTTTACCCAATATATTACAAACATCCCCCCGTCCCGGTCTGAGAAGCAGACCGCTAGCTTACTCTACGGGAAGGCGGGCGAGAGAGGTCACACCTCTCCTTAAAATCGAACCGTCGACCAACACCTCAGCCACACGCGGAGTGCCATCTCCGCCAAGAATCAAACGTAATATGCGAGCTCGTCGCCAAAGCAATGAGGGCAAATTTGCCTCTTTTAACAATACTAAATCACCCTCCCTGGGAGGCTCAGTCCTGTCTGTCCACTTCACTCTTTGCTGCAGCAAATGCAAATATTCAAGCGACCAGCGACGCCAAAAGTCCTGGCTCATTTGCTGCAACATTTGAAAACGCGACAACCGATATACGCGTTCATCCTTCCACGGGTATTCGGGCAGGGCATTCAACGGCCCTCCCACCAAAAAATGACCAGGGGTGAGAGCTTCCAAGTCATTTGGATCTGGAGATAGCGGACAGAGAGGACGAGAGTTGAGGACCGCCTCAACTTTACAAAACACTGTGGCCAGCTCTTCAAAAGTTAGAGCCGTTTCTCCGATAATGCGGCGGAGGTGGGTCTTTGCGGATTTCACAGCCGCTTCAAAAATCCCTCCCCAATGGGGGCAACTTGGGGGACTAAACTTCCAGGTTATTCCCCTTTGGGCAGCAATTTGACTTAAACTAGTACAATTTTTATCAATAAACACAGAAACATCCTTAAGATAATTTACAGTTCCCTTATAGTTTGTGCCATTGTCAGACCTAATAAGGAAGGTAGACCTCGACGCGAAACAAAGCGATCCAACGCGGCGACGAAGGCCTCCGTAGTCAGAGCCGATACCACCTCCAAATGGACAGCCTTGGTGGCCAAACAAACAAATACACACAAATAGCCCTTTACAATACGGGCATTACGAAAGGGAGAAGCCTTGATCGAAAAGGGACCGGCAAAATCGGTTCCAACGCCGTCAAACGGCCTCGAAGGTCGGATTCGATCAGCGGGCAAATCACCCATCTGTGGTTGCATCGTGGATGCCTTCAACCTGTAACATGCAATACATCGAAACAGGACACTACGGATTGCTCTTCGGGCAGACAAAATCCAAAATTCGCGTTGCAAAATAGCCAACAAAGCATTGCACCCAGCATGGGCGTTACGAATGTGTCGATCAGACACCAAAAGCTGCACCAAGGGTCCGCCCTTGGGCAACAACAGAGGATGGCGAGTCTCATATGGAAGATCCGCCTTCCGGAGCCTGCCTCCAACCCGAAGAAGCCCATCCGAGTCGATGTACGGGTTCAAACGAGCGACCGCGCCCTTCAACTTAGCGCGTGCGTCGCGCAAGATACGAAGCTCTGACTCAAACCGTCCGGTCTGCACGACACGGACCCAATGCAACAATGCGCTCCGGCGCTCTTCTGCACCTGCAATCGGCTCCAACCGCTTTGCCTGTGGGTTTCTACAATTATGTATGAAACGCTTAATCCAACTGGTAACACCCAGAAGCTTATCCAAACTGCTATACCGAGCAAGTAGCCAATCCGGCTCCGACGTCGTCTCAGCGACTACAGCATGTACACGGAGCCCAGTCAAACTCAAAGAAGTAACATCTGTCTGACAGACAGGCCAAGATGTTTCTGATCCCATCAGCCACTCTGGACCCCACCAGAGCGGGTGTGACACCAATTCTGGTGCCGTACAACCTCGGGAAGCACAGTCCGCTGGGTTAAGCTCTCCCGGCACATGTCTCCATGTTATATCAATTCCGATATTCTGGATTTGGGAAACCCGATTTCCCACAAAAACCTCCAAGGTATGTGGGGCCGCGCGCAACCATGCAAGCGCGACCTGGCTATCCGACCAGGCGAAGATGTCCCGTATCTCGACCGTGGCCGCCAGCTCACATGCAACGTGATGCAACAATTTAGAGAGAAGGTGAGCTCCACTCAACTCAAGCTTGGGAATAGTCAGCCTAGTCCTGATGGGGGCGACCTTGCTCTTCCCTAACAAAAGCGAGACATTGACCCGGCCATCGGCGTCAACTGTCCGCATATAGACTGACGCGGCATAGCCTCGCTCCGACGCGTCACAAAAGCCATGCAGGCTGGCTCGATATTTCCCGGGTGGCAATATTCGACGAGGCAAGGCAATCCGATTGACTTCCTTAATCGATGAAAACAACTCGAGCCAATCATCCAATGGAGAGCCAAACAGCGGCTCGTCCCACGAGACGCCCAAAGTCCAAAGTCTCTGAAGAAGACACTTTGCAGAGAATATCACTGGACTGATCCAACCGCTTGGATCAAACATACGGGCTATTACGGACAACACCGTTCTCTTAGTCCAGACCTTTGGTATTTCCAAGTCCACTTGGAATGTAAAAATATCGGTTAGCGGCTGGTACTGCATGCCCAGCACCGCTATCCTGTTGGGATCATCCACATCCTCAAACAGGTGAGGGTTCTGTTGGTGATCCTCCGGGATCCCTTCTAGAACTTTAGGCTCATTAGACAACCACTTACGTAGCTCGTAGCCACCTGTCTTCAATATTTCAATCAATTCATCCCGCAGTAGGAGGGCCTCCTCAATACTTTGGGCTCCGGTGCACACGTCATCAACATACAAGTCACGTGACAGCACGGAAGCCCCACGGGGAAAGCGGATCCGTTCCCGCTCTGCCAATTCAAGCAATGATCTGATGGCGATATAGGGACTAGATTTCAAACCATAGGTGTTTGTATTGAGTTCATACACCGTCACAGGATCCTCAGGGCGCTCACGCCAGAGTATCAACTGGAATCGCCTGTCCTCAGGATGTATGACTGTCTGGCGGAACATCATCCGGATGTCCGCGCCAAAAACCACTTGATGTCTTCTAAAGTTCAAGATGATGTCAATTATGTCCCTATGCAATTTGGGACCCGAATGCAAACACAGATTCAACGAAACCCCGTTCGAAGTGGGTGCGGACCCATCGAAGACGGTCCTCAATTTGCCTGTTGAGGCCTTCACCACCGCGTGGTGGGGCAAAAAATAATGCTCAGTTGAGCTCCAATCAACTCGAGCCGGAGACATGTGACCCAAATCCTCGTACTCGCGCATAAATTCAATATATTTATCGCGAAGTACGTGGTCACGCTGCATGCGTCGCTCCATGGACAGCAGTCGTTTCTCCGCAAGCGCCCTACTTTGCCCTAGGCTAGGACGAGAGGCAACAAAGGGTAACCTAGTTACAAACCGACCGGAGGGCAACCTCTCCGTGGTTGATCGAAAAAAGGCTTCGCACTCAGCGTGTTCCGGATCCATCCTGGAACTCATAGGTGGCTCCTCCACCTCCCAAAACCTTTGCATGGTCTTGGCCAAGGACGCAGATGCGACAACCGGTGGCTCCTCCGCGGTGCCATTATCAAACACAGGGCCCATCAGGGCGAAACCAAAAATCGTAGACACTGCCATCAGTGAAGACGAACCCAGAGCTTTCTGGGTACCCAACAAAATCCAACCCAATACGTCCGAGCCCAGGAGCAAGTCCACTGGGCCGGGATGAAAAACAAAGGGGTCGGCCAAATCCAGACCCGAAACCAAAGACAACACACCCGGCGGTATGTCTGTCGAGGGCTGCCAACCCGCAATGGTATCCATTACCATAGCCGAAGTCGTGATCCTCATTGTGGAGGACTTCAGCGAAGAAAAGGTGACAAGTGTCTGGCCCGTCAGACACTTCACTTGTATGCCACCAACTCCAAGAAGTGGCACAGGCGAGTCTTCCACGACTAAACCTAACTGGCGTGCCACTCGAGTGGTAACCAAACTGCTTTGAGCCCCTGAGTCCAACAGAGCTCTCAAATTAATGGCTTCCCCACGACCCCATACGCGGACCACCGCGGTAGGGAGCAGAACCGTCCGCGGCTCTGTCCCAGCAAGGGAGCAAGCTAGTTACGGGCTCCCCACTCTCTCCAAACCAGGGGGCGCCACTGACCCGGATAATATGTCGGGCGAGTGCACATCCCCATCTGACCCGGCCATACCTATGGTACGGCGGGTGGTACTCCAGCCGTGGGTACTCGTGCAGCGGCGGAGAAAACCGCTGCGGCTGCATGTGTTGGGCATTGGTAACCCGCGTGGAGGGGGGTGTCCCCACTCTCCCGTCCGATCTAGGGCCCCCGCCCATGGGGGCCCTATCCGGGGCCTGGCCAGTCACATACTGGCCACGACCTTGGGGCGCGTGGTCCCGGTCCGCCAAGACCCGCGCCGGTACGCGACCCCCCTCCCGAGGGGTGCGACGAGCGAAGCCGCGTCCTCCGTCCGAGGGTGGAGGGCTTCGCGCAGGAGCGCCCCCGCCCATAGGGGACCCCTGCCTCAAGAACCGGGGGCCATCCCCGTTCCGGTTCATGCAGAGCATCACGTGGTGCAGCCCACGGCATGCACTGCATGGTATGGCTCTGGGACAGTCACGTGCATAGTGACTGCCCAAACAGTAAAAGCAAGTTCATGCCGCCTTGCCATGCGGCGCCGATCTTGTACTGGCAGTCTCTGCCAGTCCCTGCATTGCAGCAGGCTGTGGCCCATCCGGCCACATTGCAGGCAGTCCGCGTCCCTCGCGACTGCTGCCGTGTGCGCAACCCGCACACCAGCTCCACGCGGTGGCGGTTGCCGTCCCTGTTGGGGCTTCCCTCGCCATGAGGGTTCCAAGGGCCTACGTTCAGGCGCTCTGGATGGCGCTGAGTCCGTCATGGTATTCTCAGCAGCCCGTGCCTCAAACTCCAAAAACTTCACCAAGTCAGTGAATGTTGGTAGGGTGGTGCTATCCTGTTCCGCATTCTCGCGCTCAAATCGCGAGCGGATGTCATTGGGTAATTTGCCCAATACAATGTGCACCAGCAAAAAGGACCATTGGTCCACCGGCAGCCCCAGTGTGCGGAGCGCGTTACAGGCCACTGTAACGGGCGTGAGCAACTGCAGGCGCAACTGTGCCCTGTTGGCCACCTTGGGCAGGGCCATCAACTGTGCGGCGTGCGCATCCGCTGCCGTGTCGTACTGGTCGTCCTCCACCCGGAGGTGCTGGATGAGCGACCGCGCTTCATCCTCAAGAGTGGAGAGGAGGTAGGCCATCTTCTGGGCCTTCGACAAATCCTGTCGTGCTACGACCAGGGACTCAAACATATTTAGCCTTATGTATACAAAACCTTATGATGTAAGTAATAAGTACCATTTTCGATTGAAACAAGACAGTTCGTATGATAAAAGAGAAGCTATGTTACATTGGGTACAACATCGAACAAGAACAAAGACTGGCTTGGGAGACCACCGTGCTTGTTGAACCTTATGTTGTAAGTTATAAGGACTTTTTTTAGTTTGAAATTGTTGCTGTAATTATGCCGCTGTTCTTTTGAACCTTGTGCTGTTAGTTACAAGGTACATTTTCGAATGAATTTATAGTAAGTTAAATCGGCAGAAATTCAGCATTATTTTTATTGTTTGTGGCCCTTATGTCGTTAGTTATAGGCTGCTTCTGGGTAAGCTCGCTACACCGTAGACCTTATCTCTGTCCTCGGGCAAGATTGTGGTCAAGAGCAAACCTATCTTTTATTAAAAAAAATGGTAATTAATTAATTATTATTCGGGTAATATTATTTTAAAATACTTTGTGCAACTTATAATGTAAGTAATGAGGACCTCAGTGGAGAGTCTTTCATCATAGACATGATGAACGAGAAATTATTTTAAAATTTGAAGAAACTAGTCGGATACTAATTTTCAAATTTATTATTTACTAGCTTTTTCCCGCGGCTTCTCCCGCGTGAATTTCCCACGTGGATAGTGCTTTTTGTCTATGTCCTTCTCAGTACTTCTAACTTTGTATGTATATGCGAAATTTCAGGAAGATTGGTTCAGTAGATAAAGCGTGAAGAGATAACAAACAAACTCACTTTCGCATTTTTAATATTAGTTAGGATTAGGATAATTTAAAATTCACTCCAATTGAGAAATATCATCAATTTTTTTTTTGAAATATTTGTGTAAATTAATCCTGTGAACATTTTTATAATTTTGTTTAGTTACCGGACGGGCGAGTGATCAAAGTGGGCGGGGAGCGGTTCGAGGCGCCCGAGGCTCTGTTCCAGCCGCATCTCATCAACGTGGAGGGCCAGGGGATCGCTGAGCTGGTGTTCAACACTATTCAGGTATGTTTAATGTTGGATCGTAGCAAGTGGAAATCGCTAGTCTCTACCTACCCCACAGGAAAAATACATGATATGTATGTAAATGTTGGCGGTAGTCGTAAAAGTCATGTCAGATGCCTTTAGGCGACTTGAATAAAATCTGACACCAGTGTTAGTTATAACACGCTCTATAAGAAGAAGAAGGTATGTTAAATTTTCTCAAAAATGCTTGGAAATGTAGACATTATTGTGGTAAAAAGTTGACAGGAAGTTTGTAATTCCTGGCTCATGCATCACTTTCCTGGCCTAGGCCGGGAAATTTGTATGAAAATTCATTCCTGGCCGTTGCTCAAAGCTTTTTAATTTATCTGTCATCTGTCAATGTCACATTAATTATGTAACTTGTCATACAGCCAATTGCCACCTTCATTATAAAAAAATGCTGTCATTGTGTTTTTTTTTTAATATTAAAAGTATAATTAAGTCTGTGATATTAATGCATTTTCGTTGTGAGAGAAAAAACAAAATCTATGCTACATTTTTTGCGTACAATATGACTGGGCTGTATGGGCTATGTTTCCTTGGCACTAATTGACAATTTATTTATTCATTTATTTATATGGCATTTTTTTTACATTTTTAATTATAAATTATTACAAAAAATAAAAGACAGATAAAAAAGTAATCATCGCCAGCGGAATTGAAACCTACTCGTCCAGCAAATTCTAATTTCCCGGCCTCTGCAGTAATGTACTATTATATTACCTGTAGTAAACCCTATTTTACTCGATTGTCCTAAAAAACTGGCCAAGTGCGAGTTGAACTCGCGTGGCGAGGGTTCCGTACAATGCCAATTCTTACAGGTCTTGTAATTTACATGCAATGAACTAGGGGCTTCGCTCCCGTAGGAATTTCGAGATAAAATGTACTCTATATGCTATTTCCGGTATTTTTCTACCCTTGTACCAAATTTCATGAAAATCCGTCTAGTAGATTTTGCGCGATTAAGTAACAACATCCTCACAAACTCGCATCCAAACTTTCGCATTTATAATACTAGGTTTTGATTGAAGCGATCCCTTCCTGGGACAAGACCGCTATTGTGCATTTACTCTTATCTAAAAATAATGAATTAGCTTTTGCCCGCGGCTTCGCTTGCGTGAATTTCGCTCGGGAACAGTGCCTTTTCCGGAAAGAAATGTACTCTATATCCTTCTCAGTATTTCTAACTATGTGTATGCAAAATTTTAGGAAGATTGGTTCAGTAGATAAAGCGTGAAGAGGTGACAAACAAATAAACATACTCACTTTCGCATTTATAAAATTAGTTAGGATTAGGATAAGTAACTTTTTGTATGGGACCGACTCGATCCAACGGAAAAAAAATTAGTTGTTCCATTCATTTTGGCGAATAGGTATAATAAAATAAATAAATTTGCAGACATTTATCATAATTATGTTTACGCTGTTTCATCTCGTGGGGAGAGGCTGGTGTACTGAGATACAAGAAACTTTCCGTTGTGTATTTGACAAATGTCGGGAACGGCACATAATTTCTTAACCAATCGCGAATTGGTAATTTTTTGGGACGTAGGACCAATCGTTTGTTAAATTTAGATTGAAAAAAAAAAAAAATATATTTTTTTTAATTCAGCCCTTACATTTGTCTGTTCTAGGCGGCGGATATAGACATGCGCAACGAACTATACAAGCACATAGTGCTATCCGGGGGCTCCACCATGTACCCGGGGCTGCCGTCGCGGCTCGAGCGCGAGATCAAGCAGCTCTACCTCGAGCGCGTGTGCCGGAACGACACGGACAAGCTGCAGGTCAGATGAGAGATAAAACTCGCTGGGCGTGTTCGGAAAATACGCTGGGAGTGTTAGTAAAACGCGCTAGGAGTTTTAGTAAAATACGCTAGGCGTGTTCGTAAAATACGCTAGGCGTGTAAGTAATACACGCTGGGAGTGTTAGTAAAATACGCTAGGCGTGTAAGTAATACACGCTGGGAGTCTTAGTAAAATACGCTAGGCGTGTTCATAAAACACGCTAGGCGTGTTAGTAAAACGCGCTAGGCGTGTTAGTAAAATACGCTAGGTGTGTTTGTAAAACACACCAGGCATTGTCAAAGTGTGCTTAATGATATCAGGTAATAAACATGGAAATTCACCAAAATGTATTCAGAAACTCATAATAGAGCTATTTTATTTGGAAGACCACCAGCTGTTTAGATGTCATTGTTTGGCTAACAGAAAAGTGATGGATTAAACTAGCACAGGATCATAGAAAATGGCGCGAAAACAGGGAGACCTATGCCCAACAGTGGGTTGAAAATTATGATTCTTCCATTCTTTTTTGTATTTTTTTTTGTTGTGTTTTTTATTTAAGAAATAAACATATTCTATGATGATGAAAGATTTCTCAAATAGAGATAAGAAATTGTTACTTTCCTTTCCCCAAATAAAAATAAATCTAAAATATATTGTCCTCAGAAATTCAAGATCCGCATCGAAGACCCGCCGCGGCGGAAGGACATGGTGTTCATCGGCGGCGCCGTGCTCGCCGAGGTCTGCAAGAACAGGGACAACTTCTGGCTTTCCAAGAAGGAATATCAGGAACAGGTAGGATCTATGTTTTATCCAGTGCATGTCACTGCCGAGACCCTTGAACTTTGTTAAAACAAGCTCGGCGTGTTCGCAAAACACGCTGGGCGTGTTCACAAAACACGCTGGGCGTATTCGTAAAACACGCTAGGCGTGTTAGAGGCACGAATTAGCTGTATTTTCTCGCAGGAAGCGTGTCAAAGGAGGACGCTATCAAACAGGTAGATAGTCCATGTTTTATTTAGTGGATTGCACTTTGTATTTATACGTAAAACGCGCTAGGTGTGTTAGGGAACACAGTAGCCGTAGTTTCTCGGAGTAAGTTTTTCTTCGTTTAGTTGCTAGTTCAGTAGACTTTCACATTCTGGTGTGAGGTGTAAGGACATTGTGTCCATCTGTGGCGCCGTGCTCGCCGAGGTCTGCAAGAACAGGGACAATTTCTGGCTTTCCAAGAAGGAGTATCAGGAACAGGTAGATAGATCGACACTTTATTGCACTATTTATAGAAAAGAACATACAGTTGTAATAAAATCCTAACTAATATTATAAATGCGAGAGTTTGTTTATTTGTTATCTCTTCACGCTTTACCTACTTGGCCAATTTTCCTGAAATTTCGCATACACATAGTTAGAAGTACTGAGAAGGACATAGGGTACCTTTCATCCCGGGAAAAAGCTCTGTTCCCGTGGGAAATTCACGCGGGCGAAAGCTAGTAAGTATATAAATGAGTGCAAAGGCGGGCTTATCGCACATCCAATGACTTCCAGCCAACCTTTGGGTGGAATGAGATTTAGGATCCATGTTTTATCCGGTGGATTGCACCCTTGTACTTTGTTAAACACGTTCAACGTGTTCGTAAAACAAGCTGGGCGTGTTCGTAAAACACGCTAGGCGTGTTTGTAAAACACGCTAGGCGTGTTCGTGAAACACGCTAGGCATGCATGTTAGAGGAATCAGCCGTATTTTCTGGCAGGAAGCATGTCAAATGAGGACACTATTAAACAGGTGGACAGTCCATGTTTTATTCAGTGGATTGTACGCTTGCACTTACTTGGAAACACGCTAGGCGTGTTCGAGCAACACATTAGCCGTATTTTCTCGCAGTTAGCGTGTCATAGGAGGACACTATCGCTCTACACAGTTAATGAAAAATAGAATAAAAATATATCCTTGTGTTTATTGATTTACTGGTGACATGAAATAACAATGCATCTGATATGACAACTACCGCCCTCTAGTGGCAGTTGTCGTATACATACTAGTAAACTAAACAGTCAGGGTGGAGATTTCCTCACGATGTTTTCCTTCACAGAAAGTAAGCTGTGTATGAAAAGCGAAGTACTAAACTATATTATCTTTCTAAAATATTCCTTTTCCTTTACAGGGGCTGTCCTGCCTAAGAAAATTAGGCCCGAGGTCTAGCTAAGTCAAAAATGTTTAAAGAAAACTGAAAATATATTTACTTTTAAGAGTGAATTCAATGACTGTAAAAGACTAAAACATTATGGCATTTTTTAATAAATTTATTTTTATTTATAAGTTGAATAATATGTACCTACCGTTGAATAATACAACCTTTTTAACAGACATGTGTTGCGTAATTATTATAAGATAATTAATTAAAAAAGGTATTATTTTTATGCAATTGTATGAGTCGCTAATTGTATGATATTATGTGAGTGGGTGATAATAAATATTTCCTGATTCATATTGCCTCCTTATTTTTTGGATCGTAACTCCACCTATTCCCCTAAAATGTATGGAACAGCTGTTTTTTTTCGAGATTTCTGATTCGGTCCCACACAAAAGTGGTTTAATTAAGGCCCATTTAGACGGTGCGGTCCCTTACAAAAAAGTGGTTTAATTAAGGCCCATTTAGACGGTGCGGTCCCATATAAAAAAGTGGTTTAATTAAGGCCCATTTAGACGGTGCAAGCTTCTTATGCAGTGCAACAATTGACTATCAATAATGAGCGATTTTCTGACAACTAAATTAAGAAAAAAAAAACAGTCAAAACTCTCCTTTTACTAAGCGCCGTCTATGAAGCTTTTACTAAGCGCCGTCCATGAAGTCATCTGGAACTATTTTTTTTTTATTAGGGTCTCTGAAAATCCCCATTGCAAGCAACTGTTGTTTAGACTATGCAAGTAAATTATTGGTTCGATTTAATTGTATGCAACAGGCAAGAAACTTGCACTATCTAAAAGGGGTCTTTAGATAGAAAAAAAAAACATCCATGTAATAATCAATCATTACTTTAATTAAGAAATCGCAATTGCTTGCACTTTTTGATTACATGTCCTAAACCTACGTTTATTTATAAAAAGATACAAAAAAGTTAAAAAGTCAGTCAATATCACATATGCATAAATATTTAAAAAAAACTAAGTAGGTATAAAATATAAAGAAAATTACTGACATAGATTTTTTGTTTATATATTAAGTTACAATTAACTCATGCATTAAAAATTACATTTCAATTTCACACTTATAAAATTATTTTGAAAACTGACAAAGAAATTCATTTTTTTTTCAACACTTGCTCGTAATAGTGGGTCTTATTGCCTCTTATTTAGGCCTATAATCCCATATATTACGCACGCGTGCTTTTTACTTTACATTATCGCACAAGTGGCGTAATTTTTATAACCCAATGAAGATCCTTATAATTGGTTCATCATTTTGCTTTCAAATTACGGCAAAGTTGTGTACATAGCAATTTGTTGATAGTAAAAAAAATATGAATTAAATATTTATTCTATTTAAAATTTTCGGAAGTAGACCATTGGAAGATACGTTTTTTAAAAAGAAAAAAAAATACATATGGATGAATCTTATAAAACCTATATTTGATGAAATTGACTAACCACTAATAAATATTAAAAATTACGAATATGTGGCACTATGCTACTAGATCATCAGTTTTAAACCGATCATTTTCGCTTATCTACTGACAATAAGTCAAAAATAAATAAAAAAAATACTATTTAGAATTGGACGACAATAGTTGCCAAATTTTTTCGTTATTTGGTAGTTTTTTTAACACCAGCTAAATATTTTATCATGAAAACAAGCAAACCAAAGAAATTATTTTTATAGTTGTATAAATAATATCGCATCTCACCATTTTTCAAGAGTTATCGATTTTAATACACAAAAAATTTAGTTATTGTTAAAAAAAACCTCACCTAAATTGTTTCTGTAACTTTATAGTTGCCAGTTCAAAAAATTAACAATGCTTTCTTTTTTTATACAATTTTTGCGATATACGTCCAGCGTTGGAGAAAATATTTACAAAAAAATATGCTAAAATAGTCTTGCGGACTCGGCCTTATTTTTAAGATAAAAAAGCAGTCTTTATAAATAAATGAGTCTTAACTAAGCATATTCAATTAATTTAATATTTAATCTACAATTAAAATCTATAAATGCATTTTCTGGTATCCATTAATGTACAGTATTTTTGAACGCAATTTTTGATAATGTGGAAGGAAAGAATAAAATTTGCGCCTAAAATAGGTATAATGAGTTGCCATTATTTTTAAATTTGAATGGTCTGCAATTTTGAGATTCACAAAAAAAATAGTACGTTTTAAATTTGTGTTCGAATAATAACTTTACCCCCCCTCCCATTGCAACCTCGGGTTGATTTTGACAAAAAATACTGAACTGATTTAAATGCGGGTTTCCAATAGACAGGGTGGGTCACGAGGAAAGTTATTGGTGTATAATTTACGCAGTTATTGGTGTATAATTTACGCGAGCGAATTCGCGGACTTAGTAGGTACTCTATATAATATCATCGCTTTCACAATTTATTTCTAAATAAAAAATATGCTGACCATACCGGTATATTATATTTAAAATCTACACTAAGTTTTGAATAGTAAAAAATATCTACTATCCTAAGATTTCGTTACGGTCCGGACGCGAAAATTACGTAAAATTTTGGACGAGTTCATAAAAAATCCCTATTATTAGCCATATAATATAACCTTACGATCTACTCTATGGATATTTAGTGCTAACTCCCTCTATGGCCATTTCTATCTAATAAAAAACTGAGTTTCACTATTTTTTAAAGCAATCTTTACAAAAAAAAAAAAATTACAGTTAACTTTCTTTAAATTGCTAAGATATAATGTGAGAAAAAAAACTTTTTCCCTAACGACAATCTTTTTGATTTTAAATACAATTTTCGATAAGATTTTATAATACTTTTCGGATGATTTATCATATCTAAGTAATTTTAAAATGGTATTAAAATTACTAATCTAACCATCTTATAAAAAGTTAATTAACTTACACCTAAAACCTTTATTTCAGTTAAAATGTTTTGCCTCGTTCTTTCACCTTTAAATATTGGAAAAAGAGAAAAAGACAAAACATAGTTTTACTAAAATAGGTTTTAATTGTTAGATTTTTATGAATTAGGCTCTAAATCAAAGTCTTAAATTATTCTTACATTATGAATATTATAATCAGTCTTATAACCTAATGTATTTACATATGGCAGTATCATTTAGCTTTCATTGACTATATTTATATGTTCAATACACTATATTTAATAACTACAAAATACGAAATACAACTATTAAGAATAAACATAATTGTCAAAAAAAAACCGGTTAGTTTTCATATTCAATTTCAATAAAAAGATTATTTTCTACTAGCATGGGCCCGGGACTTTGTTCCCGTGGGAATTTCGGGAATTCCTCTCTTAGTGCTCCCCTACACTCCCTAAGGAACCTACATGACAAATTTCAGCTTCCTACGACCAGTAGTTTTGGCTGGGCGTTGTCTGTCAGCCACTCAGTAACGGAAGAATTTTATATATACCTATTGATACTTTTGACCGACTTGTAGAATTTTTTTTTTGTTTTTAGCTGAACAACTCACAAAAAATTCAGACGCACTCGATCCCTTTCACTCCACAGTCATAAGAAGAGCACAGCAATATCATTAATAATTAAATTGTTATTCAGAAAGTTGTACAACTAATACAAAAAACATTTGGATTTTATTTTGTCAACTCACATTCATAATGAAAAGTTTAGTAAACCATTGGGTTTACTAACTCTTTAACCCTAGGTAAATACTGTGCTTTTCATTACGAATATTAGGAAAGTACCTGAGCAGCGGGTTGAAAGTAATACTTTTCAACCCTAGGGAGAATCGTTTTCTACTAACAGCTGTCAAATTATGAAAAAATAGTCATAAAAAATGTCAGTAGAAAACGATTCTCCCTAGGGCTGAAAAGTATTACTTTCAACCCGCTCCTCAGGCAACTTCAGACCTACTTTCTGAGTATGAGTAATGAAAAGTCACATGTAATTTGATGGTAATATAAAACTATTCTTTGTCCACATCTTGTGATTTTTGCGAGACATTTTCCGACGTGACCTCTTGCAATATCGCGACCATTTCTTCGCAAATTTCGGAGAATTGCGGGCGATCTGCGGGCGATTTGCTCCAACAACGATTCTGTGGAATAATAGGTTTTGAATGAATGAATGAGAAATGCTTTATTAAAATTAACTTTTAAATCGTCATATACTTAGTTGACATCAGAAAATTACTTAAAACTAAGGTTACACTACCTCTAAAGCGGTATTATCCGTTTATTACTATCGTAGGCATATCAACACATATCTAACACTATAATAAATGTGTGTAATAAAACTGTAACTGGTTTGTGTCTGTACATAAGAGATATTGAGGATATTTAAGAAAAAATAATGGGGTCTTTATAGGGCCAATAGAAGCCAAAACGTTTTTTTTTAGAATTTTTCTGTCTTCTGTTTCTTTCAATCAATCAATCAATAATCTTTATTGTGGAAACACAGATACAAAGGTCTTAAGGTTTATTAAGTTTCACTGTGTCCTGTCCTCAGCAGAACGTACAATATTTGAATAATATTAATATTACATTTTAACTAATAATGTAAAATCGTTAAATAATAAAATCATTAACAAGCCAATTATTAAAAATAAAAAACACGACTGACGAGTTTTTGCTCAAAAAGTACATACAAACATATAAGTTATATACATTTTTGAAATCGCCTTTTAAAGCCCTTCAATTTGATACCTCACTCGATAAGATTGATCAAATTTAATTTTTTTGGTCTGCTATTTATCGCATATATAAACCGCCATTTTGTTTTTATGTTGACGTCATATAGCCTATGTCACTCGGAAGAATGCAAGGAATCTAAAAATACCTCTTACATCAAAATCTGTTAAGCCGTTCAGGACTAATGGTGGAATAAAGAAACTTACATACATACATACATACATGAACCCTGAAAACATAACACTCCTTTTTTGGTCAGTCGTGTAAAAATAGAAAATAATTAAAACTAAAACAAATACTTATGTCAGAAAAGTATGTCAATTTGAAATTATCATTAATTGGTATCATTATGTCAAATTATTATCGTTTAAAAAGTCCTTTACTGTATAATAACATTTAGAAATTAGTAATTGTTTTAGCTTGTTTTCAAATGTCCTTATATCTAGTGTTTTATAACTATCTGGCAATTTATTAAAAACAATTGGAGCCATACCCATTACATTTTTTTTCATTAGTGCTGTATTATGACCACCGGTAACAAGTTTATGTTGATATTGCGGCCTTACAAGGTGTGGCCTTCGGATTACCACTACTTTTGTAAACAGATGGGGATTCGATTTTACAAAGATGCACATTACATTCTTTTTATTATATGTATTGATGATATACTCACAAGTAATGCAGCCAGTGTACCCGGCACGGCATCGGGGAGGGTCCACTCTAAGGAGCCGTTCTTGAGTCGCTCCAACACTGAATTGTCGTTCAATTTGGTAAATGGCAGCTCCGCCTTTGTGTAGATCTGAAATTGTATTCATTAATTATACTTATGACTTGTTAAATTATAGTTTTTGTTTGTTTGTTTGTAAACTCTTTATTGCACATACACACAAGAAAAATACAGAAAATAGTGGAACAAAAAGAGAGGCGTACAATGGCGGACTTATCCCAAAAATAAATAAGTAAGTAATAAGTAGTAATAAGTTTTTCATCCTTACTAATATTAGAAATGCGAAAGTGAGTTTGTTTGTTTGTTACCTCTTCACGCTTTATCTACTGAATCAATCTTCCTTAAATTTCGCATACACATAGTTAGAAGTACTGAGGACATAGCGATATATAACTATAATTAAGACGGTATATAATGATTTAAAAGTGCTATTTATAAGCCCACTAGTTTTTGCCCGCGGCTTCGCCCGCGTGAATTTCCCACGGGAACAGTGCTTTTTCCCGGGATGAATGGCACCCTATGTCCTTCTCAGTACTTCTAACTATGTGTATGCGAAATTTCAGGAAGATTGGTTCAGTAGATAGAGCGTTAAGAGGTAACAAACAAACTCACTTTCGCATTTATAATATGTATTAGGATTTTTTTTTTTTTTATATAACATAGGGCGGCAAACGAGCAAGCGGGTCACCTGATGGTAAGCGATCACCGCTCCCCATGGACTACTGCAACACCAGGGGTATCACAAGAGTTTTGCCGGCCTTGCAAGAAGATGTAGACTCGTATTTAAAGACCTGATTCTACTATTTTTAAGGATCGGCAATGGCAGCTGAAAGAAATCATGCAAAACACGCAAGAAACTAGATAAAACAAATGGTAATCACGCATTGCCACCATATTGAGGACCTCCTTAAAAAGGGAGATATTAGGAGCACCCATAACCGGAGAGCATGTATGAAGAGAGTGATGAGTGTAGAGGAAGCGAGAGAGATCTGTAAGGATCGTAGCGAGTGGAAATCGCTAGTCTCTGCCTACCCCCACGAGAAAAAGGCGATATATATATGTATGTGTGTATTTACCTCCCAAACCGTAGCCGCGAACATGTAGACGTCAGATTTAGTAGAATAATCTCCTTCCAATACCGCTTCGGAGGGCAACCAGCGCAGCGGAATCACCTGTTAAAATAACATTATACAGGTGTTTACATATAAAAATATCATACATATAACAATGTACAGGATGACCTATAAAAATAACATATACAGGATGTTTCACCTGTGAACCGCATCAAATTTTATCCAGCAGTTTGTACGTGATGCGCGTACAAACATACAGACAGAAAGATAGCCAAAAATTCGAAAAAAAATGTTTTGGCTTCTATTGGCCCTATAAGGAGCTCTCATAGTATTTTTCTTAAATATCTCCTATGTACAGACACAGACCAGGTACAGTTTTATTATATGTATTGACTAGCTGGCGCCCGCGGCTTCGGTCGTGTTAATCCTTTCTTAGCGTTGCCTTCGTAATTTGCCTGCATGCCAAATTTTTAGCCCAATCCGTCCAGTGGTTTGGGCTGTGCGTTGATAGATCACTATGTCAGTCAGTCACCTTTGAGTTAAATATATATAGATGATTGATGATTATATTGATGATGTTAAGTTCACCTGGTCGTGATGTTTATAATACTCGTGCGAGTGAGGACCTCTCGATAACGCTGGCAGCGACAGTTTGAGCTGCAGTGACGATGTGATGACACAGTTGCGGGCTGCGATGTCCCTGTAAACAATTTTAATTTATTTTCCTATAATGATCATACATACATAGAATCACGTCTTTATCCCTTACGGGGTAGACAGAGCCAAGAGACAGAGTCGTGAGACTCGAAGGCCACGCTTAGCTGAATAGTGGGCTCTCTGATGGAATGGAGATTCCGGTATAGTGACGGGTTGTAGCTCATTGCCTATGAGTAGAGGAATCCCCAGTTTAAAGACCTTTCCCTCGATTGACTTTTACAATCTGCGCGGGAAGAGAAGCAGTTGGTACATTCTATGTTTTTTCTTCGCTCCCAGACCAGCATGGAAGCTAATGATCATAATTAAATTGTTTTATTTGTCAGGTGAAAGACTAATTGTGTCAATCCACGGGAAAAGGTACCTTATGGTCGTAGGCACTTACGACATTGTGCTTATTATAAGCTAAGTAAACTCGTATGATTTGTTTTTCTAAACGACTTAAGTGACAACAGCCATAAGGTACCTTTTCCCGTGGAATGACACAATTATATTTTAAGACGCTGCCAAGCATTTTTGCCTATTTATTCAGTTTTTTTTAAATACTATTTACACAAGTATTAAAATTTTAAGTACTCTTGTTGGCAGGGATGGGGGGAGGTATTTATTATTGTTAAAATGCATGTGGCTGATTGATTTTGATTGCTTATTTCTTTTCGTTTATTGCCTGATTTTAAGTAATAATCTTAATTTCTTACCCGAAAATCTACTACTTTGATAACTAGTTTATGAAGCAATGGAGTAATGAAAGAAATTATAATATTGCACTAAACATGTGTAACTAATATAAAGTGTCATATAACGCGACTTTGAGCGCTTGCTATTATACTTAATTAACTTATACTTAACTTTGCTATAACAGTAAAACAAAAACTAAACTATTTATTTTTTTGTTCTGAAACAGGGTAATCTTATCTATTAGTGGCCTTCTTAGCGGCCAACTTCTTATATTATTATAATATTTTTGCACTAACCATGTGTAACGAACTTTAATTACTACATTACGCGACTTTGCGTGATAAACAATTTATTTCTTCATTTTTTTTTTGTTCTTACCTATGAGTGACCCTCTTAGCGGCCAACTTCCCGGCCGCAGCGGCCAACTGCGTTACGATGACCACGCGATGTTGTAATGACAGTGGAGTGGCGGGCTTCACGGGCTTGATGGGGGGGGATGGCTTTAATGATGCCTGAATCTAAGTTGTTTATTTTCATACATACATAGAATCACGTCTTTATCCCTTACGGGGTAGACAGAGCCAAGAGTCATGAGGCTCGAGGCCACGCTTAGCTGAATAGTGGGCTCTCTGATGGAATGGAGATTCAGGTATAGGAAGCTTATTTTTTACCAGAAAATCTGCTACTTTGACAACTAGTTCTATGAAGCAATGGTGTAATGAAGAAAAATATAATATTTTTGCACTAACCTATGTGTAACCAACCTTAATTGCCATATTACGCGACTTTGCGTGATAAACAATTTATTTTCTTCATTATCTTTTTTTTTCTTACCTATGAGTGACCCTCTTAGCGGCCAACTTCCCAGCTGCAGCGGCCAACTGCGTTATGATGACCACGCGATGCTGTAAGGACAGTGGCGTGGCGGGCTTCACGGGCTTGAGCGGGGGGTGCGCGGGGCCGGCGCGGGAAAGGTACTCTTCGTTTTCAAAGGGAGTTCGGGTCGCGATCAGAAAGTTTTTTAGATCTCCCTGGAATAGATATTTTTTTTATTATTTTACTAGCTTTACCCCGCGGTTTCGACTGCGTGAATTTCCCACGGTAATAGTGCTTTTTCCCGGGATAAAAGGTCTCCGAGTTCTCAGAGGGAGTGCGGGTCGCGATCAGCGGGTCGATCGCCGTAATTCTATGACGCATTAGTCAAGTGTACGTGCAGTTCACGCATACGCGACGCTCAGCCAAACGTCGGTATCGCCGTAAAATAAAACTACACGTCAACGTCGCGTAAACTACGTCTACTTCACCTACGCGTGAAACCAGCGTATGTTGACGAGGTGTTGCCGTACGCAAGTTTTGACAATTTTCTTGTCGATTATTCGTTGAGTAATCGATTATTTACACGAATAAAGTTGTTATTACTGGGCTATATCACGCTTAATGACCTAGGATCTAAGTTTATACACAAACAAAACACTTTATTTTGGTCTAAGCATAGTAAAAATGGTATTAAAACGAAAATATTTAACACAAAATGTGGATGTATGGATTTAGTCTCTTTGCATAACCCTCCCATGAAGAAAAATGCACTGTTGATTGATGGTTGGTTGAGTTGAGGTTATGTATGTTTATGTTTAGCGTACAAGAATTGAATATTTGTATTTCGCTCGGGGTTTTTGTTCGGAGCTATTTTACTTGATATAGTAAGTATAAGTATATAACTATTGTACTAGTAAGTTGGCGTTTAATTGGTTTACCGGCAACTACAAAGATTGTGTGATTGTGAGATTGTGTGAGTTTTTACTTTGTAGATTTACGGATCATTTAATACTTATTTCATAATTTCATATTATAGACCGAGACATTCAAGACGACCTACGAGGAGGTTGAAGGAGGAAGTGGTGTCTCAAACTAAAAATAATAATGCACTAGAGGAGTCAAAGATTTGAGAAGGCACATCATAGCTTTTAGCTGAAAGCGTGAAGCAATTGGCAGCTTCTTTGGCCCAAAATGCGGTTGCCCATTCCATGCGGTTAGAAAAGGTAAGCTATCATTATTTTAAGTCATGGATGAGAAAAGAAAAAGAGCTTTTGTGATGTAAAGATAGTATACCTTTTTTGGTTTTTTTTTTATTCGCAGGGGGAAATGCATTTACGCACTGAGTGTGGGGCTCCCAGGCCGCTGGTCGGCCCAGACTACCCCCACTAAAACCCCCTGCGGCGTTTCCGCACCTGCCGTTGGTGGGGGCGTCATGGGATCGCGAACACTACCACGACGCCCCCCGGCTTTGCCTTACGGCACCCTCACATGGCGAGGTGACGGGCGTATTGTGCCCGCCGCCTGCCTCTACGTCCTCGCCGTCGGGGAGGCGCTTCGGCTCGCGCCTCACGCTCTCTCTCGGCGGCCTCCTTCTGCGACATTACTCTTTCGCAGAAGGAGGAGAAAGCTTTATCCCAGCGATTCTCGCTGCTCAGCATCTTACTAATGATGCTGTGCAGCGAGAGATCGTAAGCTCCCAAAACAACAACCAGGGCCACCCTTTCAGTGGCCCATTTTGCGCAGTTTGCCAGAGTGTGTTGGGCCGTATCGTCCGGCTCCCCACACTCATGGCAGAAAAGATAGTATACCTACTGCTGTTTAAAAATGTATATTTTGCTTACAGAATAAACGTTGCTGCTGTCGTCGTTCCAAAGATGAGCTAACCAAGACCTCCCCTAAAGAAGTATAATGTAGAATTTGAGAAGTGAAAACAATAAACAATTTTTAATTAAATTTTAAATTTGTTTTATTAGATTTAATCTAGTCAAAAATGTTTTATTGAAACTTGGCCTTCAAAGAAGGCTCTCGTTCACGTCCAAAAACTAAGGCTCGCCTTGCCTCGATACGACGGCGGCGTCGTCGTCGCCGGCGATCTTCCCGATTCGCCAAATCCAACTTTTGCCAACACAAATCGTTCATGTTCAAATTTTGCGCCTGAAAAAGTAAGTACTTAGATAAGTATGAAATTATAAGGTAGGAAAGAACATTACTCGGTAATTGTGTATGATGCTGTTTTTTACTATAATTCTGTAAGAAATTATATAAAAGGTACTAACAAGCTTTGCAAAGTTCACTATCCATGTACGTCTGCAATGCGTCAGCAACACTCGATAAACACTGCAAAGTGACATCTCATTTGGCATTTCTGAAACGTTAAAATTTAGCGCGATACCGTTTCAGTGCGTGTTCGTGCGATACAAGAAACGCGTAGGTCACGGCGATACGGCGGTGCGCTGC
The DNA here is from genome assembly GCA_018467065.1 of Ephestia elutella. NCBI lineage: Eukaryota > Metazoa > Arthropoda > Insecta > Lepidoptera > Pyralidae > Ephestia > Ephestia elutella. The sequence goes on from CM031594.1 coordinate 3,613,297, forward strand.
GTTTAGGTGAGCCTGACGCGAGCGTGACGTGTATGTCATTATTTGATTACGGCAATACGAAATCGATCGTTAAGACGCAAACGCAGTCAAGACGCGCTGCATAAAATTACGGCGATCGGCCCGCAGGAAGTTTTTTAGATCGCCCTGGAATGGATATTTACGAGGGGCACACCGAAATGATCGGGAATAGAAAAAAATGTGAACATTAAGTAATGATGTGTATTATTATTGTATTTTTAAGTATTCTCCCTTGTGTTTAATACATTTTCGCATTCGATCAGAGCAATTTTTAAAACAGTTATTTCAATCAGAAGTGACGTTGTCAAAATGACTGATTTAAAAGCGTCGACCACTTCTTCTTGGTCATGGAACCGCTGACCATGCAATAAATCATTGGTTCTATGGAATGTGAAGTAATCGTTGGGGCTCAGGTTAGGGCTGTACGGAAGATGGTCCATCAACTCCATGCTTTTCTGCTGCAAACAAGAGCTTGCTTTCCGAGCGGTATGGGAGTCCGGATTTTTGTGGTTTAAGATTGTCCGACGTTATGGTATATCTGTACGGAATTCTTATATAACTTTTGGCAAATAAACTATTGTTTACCAACCATCCGTAACGATTCTGCATTCCTGTAATGAAATTGTGGCAAACTTAGCCCGTTTTTGAAATGAAAGAAGCAATCATTTTCGTAGAAACGTTGCGAGAACGAAAAAATCTCTTGATTTGATCTCCCCTTCGAAGACCCAAACAGCCGATTGTAGCTTTATTTCGGGTTCATACGCATAGATCCAGAATTCGTCACTTGACATAATGTTAGAAACCGCGTTTGGGTTTCCTCCGTCGAACCATTGAAGAGTAAGCAGACCCCATTTCCCTTGAGTCGCTTTTTGTTCTTCACTCAAATTTGAGATACCCAGCGGGAAATAATTTTTCTTACACCTGACTTTTGAAGTAAAATTGTTTAAATGGCTGTCATACTGGAGCCTAATGTTGTGCGCATCTGCTCGTATGTCACATGTTTGTCTTCTTTTATCATCTGGCGCATAACAGTGATGTTTTCTTGTATAAGAACTGTTTTTGGCCGACTTTTAGAAGGGACAGTACTGAGAGAGGCACGTCCACGCTGGAATTAGCAATATCAGCGGTATATGGTCTTTAGATGAGGTGCATTACATCCATAAATAGAAACAAGCTCAGTGAGGTATTATTCTTCTGTAAAACCTCGTCGAAAGTTGTGAAAAATTAAAGCGTGAAAATTTTCTTGCGTTAGCTCCATTTTCTTTATCGACTTGTCAACTTCCAACTGCCAATGATCTATTTTCAAAAAAATAATTTGTACTTCTTTAAATGGAAATATTTTATTAAAAGACCAGTAATCATGTAGCAATATCTAGTTTTATTCTATATGAAGCTAAAGTATTCTATTCCCGATCATTTCGGTGTGTCCCTCGTATTTATCATTTTACTAGCTTTTGCCCGCGGCTTCCTGCGAATTTCTCTCGGGAACAGTGCTTTTTCCCGGGATGAAAGGTACCCTATGTCCTTTTCAGTACTTCTAACTATGTGTATGCGAAATTTCAGGAAGACTGGTTCAGTAGATAATGTGTGAATAGGTAACAAACAAACAAATAAACTTACTTTCACATTTATAGGAATTATTTGTTTTGTAATAGCTTTATAGATGAATCATCATGTAATTGTTACTTATGTGGGTGTTAAGTCCTAAGTAAGGATTAGGATTTTTATTTATTTTTTTATTTTATTTATTTGGGAAACTTAACACCCACATAAGTAACAATTACATGATGATACATCTATAAAGCTATTACAAAACAAATAATTCCTAGTTTCCTTACAAAAATTATAAATGCGAAAGTGTGTTTGTGTATTACCTCTCAAATTTTGCACACCATATAAGTAATTCTTTTCCTTTTTTATTGAATGTGTTACAGTGCTTACCCAATCGGTATGTTGTAACAGCATATAATGCGAATGAATCCCGTTTACTTTAAGTGGATACAAAGCTTTATGGCGTTAATCTCGTTTACTTGCTATGTTGGTTAGTATCCCACCGCTGCCACCGAATATTATATTATATTATTATATTTTTTATTCAGTCACCTAATCAATATATTCTATCGTCTGCTTAATGGTGGCAGCAGTGGGATAGTAACAAAACAGGAAGGCTAAACAGTCAATATATTAAAGTACTCTCATATAGAAATTAATATATGTGAATAAATTCCCTCTCACTCACCCAATCAGTGTGTTCTATCAGCATATAATGCGGTTGAGTCTCATTGCATAGTCCAATCAGTTTTACTATATTCTCGTGTCGCACCGCGCTGAACATGTCCAATTGGCGGCGGAATTCTGCTAGCTGCGACTGGGGAATAATATATTATTTTTTTATTTAATTCTTACGTCTGAAATCGCCAAATATGCGAAAATTTCCAAAATCAACGATCAATTTTGATTATTTTGCAGCTAAAAGAGACCGTGGAACTGAATCTGAATTTTAATTTGATAAATTTAAAATCCGAGTGTTTGACATGATACATTTAAGCGATCCTGAGAAAAAAAATTGACAGAAAGACGGTCAAGTGATCTTTTGAGGGTTCCGTTGTTGCTTCTGAGGTATGGAACCTTAAAAATTACTTGAAAAAGTCAAGTCTCTGAATTATAATCTAATTTTGATTTCAGCGATTAACTTACCTCGTCCTTAGCAGTTAAAGCTTTAACCAAAACATGTTTTACATCGGGCTCTGAATCGGGCAGATCTTTGTTCTTCAGTTTCTTCACTTGACACATGTCGATCTTGGCTAACAGCACTTCTCCGAATTCACCACGACCTAAACCAAGAGATACATTAATAATAAAAAAAAATTGCTTTGGTTACTTTATATTATAAACTAACTAATATTATAAAGGCAAAAGTGAGTTTGTTTGTCTTTTTATTTGTTTGTTACCTCTTCACGCTTTATCTACTGAACCAATCTTCCTGAAATTTTGCATACTTATAGTTAGAAGTACTGAGAAGGAGGTACCTTTCACCCCGAGAAAAAGAACTGTTTCCGTGGGAAATTCACGCGAGCGAAGCCGCGGGCAAAAGCTAGTTATAAATAAATAAATAAAATGAAAATAATTTATTTCAAGCACAGAAACCTTATTTACATTTTAAATGTGTTACATACTTAAATCGCTAAATTAATTTCACACGAAAATCGTGGTAGGTATTAAACTAATTACACGACTGACCAAAAAAGGAGTGTTATGTTTTCAGGGTTCATGTATGTATGTAAGTTTCTTTATTCCACCATAAGTCCTAAACGGCTGAAGTGAGAGGTATTTTATGATGCATTCCTCCGAGTGACATAGGCTATGTGAGTTGTCAGTCGTGTTATATTTATTTTTTAATAATTAGCTTGTAACTTTTATACATTTAAAAAATTTCGAGTAAAATTAGGATACACTTTTACTAAGGCAAAGACAAAATTTACTACGCGAAGCTAAGGGTTAATGAAATTTTAGGCCACGTTAAATAATTTCTACTTTAGTGCTGCTTTTGATTTTGAAGTAAAATAAATGTGTCAATCCACGGGAAAAGGTACCTTATGGTCGTTGGCACTTACGTCATTGTGCTTATTATAAGCTAAGTAAACTCGTATGATTTGTTTTTCTAATCGACTCAAGCGCTAAAGACCATAAGGTACCCTTTCCTGTGGAATGACACAAATAAGGTTGAGATTATGTATTAAGATATTATATATTAAGTTATGGTACAATGATGCTACAAACAAATGAGGAGCTCGGTGGCACTGTGGGAGTGCGCATTACTAGCGCTTTCGCAAGTAAAGCGACACAGGGCGTGGTCTGCACATGGATGGGTGACCACAAGTGGCATTAGAGTTTTTCGAGCTTCAAAAGGCACGTATAAGCCGTTGGTCCCGGTTGTCATTATTGTATTCAGTCGACAAGCTATGTCAGATGCCTTTAGGCAGCTTGAAAAATCTGACACCAGTGTTGGACACTTACACAGACGAAAAACAAAACCAATAAACAAATATGATTGCCATAAACTTACCCAGGGGTATCTGATCCGTTAGCAAAGTCCTAGGTACGGTGAGGTGATCGTACTGGCCAGACTTTTTCGACGCGCGCGACATCGCCGACACTTCCGAGTTCACGGCGTCTGAGAACGACACGGTTTTCATATAAAAATTCTCAAAAATATAAAATGTAAAAAAAATAATACCATAATATAAGTACCTACCTACCTAATTTTCTGAAGTCAACTAACTAAGTACGTATACGACTATTTAAAAGTGCTTTTTTAGGCCAATTTAAATAAAAATAATTTCATCACTACATATAATAAAACTATAACTGGTCTGTGTCGGTTCATAGAAGATTTTTATGAAAAAAAAATGAGGGGTCTTCATGGGCTGCCATCAGCAAAATCACGGACCCAGGTCAAAAACTCCAGACATTTGTGTGATATAAAGATTTTTTTCCCCGAAAAAAAATTACTCCAAAAATTCTGTATAAAAAACATTTTACCGGGATAAAACACTATGCTATTAAATCCTTCCGACTTGTCACAGTAATGATAGAGCGACAGTGTTGCCAGATGACTGTCTAGGTTTTCCCCCCAAGATTTCAACGAAATGTCCCAAAATTTCCCCAAAATATATATGAAGATGATTAAAATTTCCCGCCAAAAATTTTTTCCTCCCCTCAAAATGATACTATTTGTATGAAACGAAGATTTATAAATCCCCCCATCGATTATCAAAATAACCGAAATTTGGGGGAAATGAGCCATTTTTCCCCCCAATGAGCGATTATTCTGACAGCTAATTAAGAAAAAAAAATCAGTATAAATAAATCTAACTGATGGAGTTTTATTGAAAGCCGAGTTGTAATAATGGCTGTACCTATATTGAGCGCTTTTTATTGGCAGCCAGAGGCAGAAAAAAAAAACACCTAACAGTTTGACAGTTGCACAAATCACAATATTGATACTTTTTAGATGTTTTTTTTAAAATGAAAATTTGCTTTTTGTATGGACCTTTTTCTCTCGCCTTTGCTGAAGCGCCATCAATGAAGTCATCTGAAACTATTTTTTTTTTTAATTTGGGTCTCGGAAAATCCCTCATTGGCAGCACTGTAAAGCGAGCCAGCAACATACCGCTGTCCCTGTCCGCGTGTAGCAGCCTCCAATCAGAATGTTAGAGCGAGCCAGCAACATACCGCTGTCCCTGTCCGCGTGTAGCAGCCTCCAATCAGAATGTTAGAGCGAGCCAGCAACATACCGCTGTCCCTGTCCGCGTGTAGCAGCCTCCAATCAGAATGTTAGAGCGAGCCAGCAACATACCGCTGTCCCTGTCCGCGTGTAGCAGCCTCCAATCAGAATGTTAGAGCGAGCCAGCAACATACCGCTGTCCCTGTCCGCGTGTAGCAGCCTCCAATCAGAATGTTAGAGCGAGCCAGCAACATACCGCTGTCCCTGTCCGCGTGTAGCAGCCTCCAATCAGAATGTTAGAGCGAGCCAGCAACATACCGCTGTCCCTGTCCGCGTGTAGCAGCCTCCAATCAGAATGTTAGAGCGAGCCAGCAACATACCGCTGTCCCTGTCCGCGTGTAGCAGCCTCCAATCAGAATGTTAGAGCGAGCCAGCAACATACCGCTGTCCCTGTCCGCGTGTAGCAGCCTCCAATCAGAATGTTAGAGCGAGCCAGCAACATACCGCTGTCCCTGTCCGCGTGTAGCAGCCTCCAATCAGAATGTTAGAGCGAGCCAGCAACATACCGCTGTCCCTGTCCGCGTGTAGCAGCCTCCAATCAGAATGTTAGAGCGAGCCAGCAACATACCGCTGTCCCTGTCCGCGTGTAGCAGCCTCCAATCAGAATGTTAGAGCGAGCCAGCAACATACCGCTGTCCCTGTCCGCGTGTAGCAGCCTCCAATCAGAATGTTAGAGCGAGCCAGCAACATACCGCTGTCCCTGTCCGCGTGTAGCAGCCTCCAATCAGAATGTTAGAGCGAGCCAGCAACATACCGCTGTCCCTGTCCGCGTGTAGCAGCCTCCAATCAGAATGTTAGAGCGAGCCAGCAACATACCGCTGTCCCTGTCCGCGTGTAGCAGCCTCCAATCAGAATGTTAGAGCGAGCCAGCAACATACCGCTGTCCCTGTCCGCGTGTAGCAGCCTCCAATCAGAATGTTAGAGCGAGCCAGCAACATACCGCTGTCCCTGTCCGCGTGTAGCAGCCTCCAATCAGAATGTTAGAGCGAGCCAGCAACATACCGCTGTCCCTGTCCGCGTGTAGCAGCCTCCAATCAGAATGTTAGAGCGAGCCAGCAACATACCGCTGTCCCTGTCCGCGTGTAGCAGCCTCCAATCAGAATGTTAGAGCGAGCCAGCAACATACCGCTGTCCCTGTCCGCGTGTAGCAGCCTCCAATCAGAATGTTAGAGCGAGCCAGCAACATACCGCTGTCCCTGTCCGCGTGTAGCAGCCTCCAATCAGAATGTTAGAGCGAGCCAGCAACATACCGCTGTCCCTGTCCGCGTGTAGCAGCCTCCAATCAGAATGTTAGAGCGAGCCAGCAACATACCGCTGTCCCTGTCCGCGTGTAGCAGCCTCCAATCAGAATGTTAGAGCGAGCCAGCAACATACCGCTGTCCCTGTCCGCGTGTAGCAGCCTCCAATCAGAATGTTAGAGCGAGCCAGCAACATACCGCTGTCCCTGTCCGCGTGTAGCAGCCTCCAATCAGAATGTTAGAGCGAGCCAGCAACATACCGCTGTCCCTGTCCGCGTGTAGCAGCCTCCAATCAGAATGTTAGAGCGAGCCAGCAACATACCGCTGTCCCTGTCCGCGTGTAGCAGCCTCCAATCAGAATGTTAGAGCGAGCCAGCAACATACCGCTGTCCCTGTCCGCGTGTAGCAGCCTCCAATCAGAATGTTAGAGCGAGCCAGCAACATACCGCTGTCCCTGTCCGCGTGTAGCAGCCTCCAATCAGAATGTTAGAGCGAGCCAGCAACATACCGCTGTCCCTGTCCGCGTGTAGCAGCCTGCCGTTGCGCGGCGCCCCGTTGCCCACTTTCTGTTTGTCTTCCTCTCCCTCTTCTACCAACTTCTCTCTCCCTTCCGCCATTTCTAGCTCCATTTTTTCACCTAAAAAAAAAAAGAATCTATTTATATATATAAACTCAAAGGTCACTGACTGACTGACTGACATAGTGATCTATCAACGCACAGCCCAAACCACTGGACGGATCGGGCTGAAATTTGGCATGCAGGTAGATGTTATGACGTAGGCATCCGCTAAGAAAAGATTAACGCGAGCGAAGCCGCGGGCGCCAGCTAGTTATTCATAAAGTCTATTTTTAAGATATTTTTGTCTCTGTTTTTCTGTCTGTATGTTTATACGCGCATCACGCAAAAACTACTGGACCAAATTTGATGCGGTTTTCACTGTTGTATTGTTGAAGGTCTAACGTAAAATCTGGCGTAGGTTTCATCTTGATACACAGCTTAGAACCGGAAAAATTAACAATAGTAAATTATGCGAATTTCGCGAGCACAAGCTAAACTCCGTTTTTTCCGCTTGTATAGTTCGTTGCGCATGTCTATATCCGCTGCCTGAGGGGAGAAAAGACAAATAGAAAAAAGAATAGTGTTAAAAATATTTTTAATTGTAAACAGATTAAGTTAAAAGCCATTTTTTTCCTACTTGTCCTATTATGTAAGCAATCTTACCATGTCTTTTAATGATTTTACAACAATATAAATTAAAATAGACTTTTTAGGAAATTACTTTCGTGGTTAATAAATGATTTACTTTAGAATGTTTAGGTTTGAACAAATATTTGATTTATTTTCAACAAAATTCAACAAGCTAATTTATAAAAAAATAAATAACACGATTAACAACTCACATAGCCTATGTCATTCGGGCTAATGCAAGGAAACTAAAAATACCTCTCACATCAAAGTGCGTTAAGCTGTTCCGGACTTATGGTGGAACTAGTTGTCGCCCGCGGCTTCGCTCGCGTTAATCCTTTCTTAGCGGATGCCTACGTCATAACATCTACCTGCATGCCAAATTTCAGCCCGATCCGTCCAGTGGTTTGGGCTGTGCGTTGATAGATCACTATGTCAGTCAGTCAGTCAGTCATTCAGTCACCTTTGAGTTATATAGATAAAGAAATGACATACATACAAACCCACATGAACCCTGAAAACACAACACTCCTATTTTGGTCAGTCGTGTAAAAAGTTTAGTTTATAATATACTAGCGGCCCGCCCCGGCTTCGCTCGGGCGGACAATATTTGTTTTTTAGGGTTCCGTACCTCAAAAGGCAAAAACGGAACTCTTATAAGATCACTTTGTTGTCCGTCTGTCTGCCAAACTTTTTTTTCTCATGAACGCTTAAAGGTATCAAGTTGAAATTAATAACGAATAATCGGATCCACGGTGTCTTTCAGCAAAAAAATAATTAAAATTATACGTCAACGCGATCAAGAGATATTACCGTAAATATTGCGAATTTTCGCATATATTGCAATTTCAGGCAGCAATGAAAATTATGAAAATTGGCAAAAAGCAAGGTAGAACAGCCGGTCCACGACTTTCCCGCTCCGAGCGGCGCGCGGGAGCGGCGAGCGGCGTAACACAGAAGTCGAAAGATCTTTGACAACGCCACTGGTTTATTTCTTGATTTTTTGCCCATCTGCTCCTTCTGCAGTGGCGTAGTGAGACCCCGGCAGGCGGGCGGCAACAGTATCAGGGCGGACGTCGATTTGTTGCACTCCCGCCCCCCAACATGCATAGTCCGCCTCTGTCCTTGTGCCCTCCCTAGAAAAAATCCTGTATCCGCCCTTGTGCTGTAGAATGTAGTCAAACGTTTCCACATTCATTCTAGTGTCATAAAACTTATTCGGATGTTTCCTGTAATCTTGGTATAAATTACGAAATTCGCCGCGAAGGTATATATTTTTATTTAGTTCGTGCTACTTTCAAAACAAAAAGGGATCATGAATACGTCCACCTAAACCGCTCCGCTAATCGCTACCACGGAATTAATATCCGCTACTGAGAGTACGTGGCGTGCTATAGATAAGCCCCGCCCGCCGCCGCTTAGACTCCCGCGCCGCGCTCCGCTTAGACCGAACGCGCCAAGTCGTGTACCAACCGTATTAACACTACTTATCCATACTAATATTATAAATGCGAAAGTTTGGATGTGAGTTTGTGAATTTGTGAGTTTGTGAGTTTGTGAGTTTGTGAGGATGTTTGTTACTCAATCACGCAAAATCTACTGGACGGATTTCGATGAAATTTGGTACAGAGGTAGATAATGACCTGGAATAGCACATAGGCTACTTTTTATCCCGGGAAAAAGCACTGTTCCCGTGGGAAATTCACGCGGGCGAAGCCGCGGGCAAAAGCTAGTACAGAAATAAATCAGAAAATTAAATAAATCCATACTAATATTATAAATGCGAAAGTTTGGATGTGAGTTTGTGAGTTTGTGAATTTGTGAGTTTGTGAGGATGTTTGTTACTCAATCACGCAAAATCTACTGGACGGATTTCGATGAAATTTGGTACAGAGGTAGATAATGACCTGGAATAGCACATAGGCTACTTTTTATCCCGGGAAAAAGCACTGTTCCCGTGGGAAATTCACGCGGGCGAAACCGCGGGCAAAAGCTAGTAAATAAATAAATACATACGGACAAATCACACAAATTGAGTTAGCCCCAAAGTAAGTTCGAGACTTGTGTTATGGGATACTAACTCAACGATACTATATTTTATAACAAATACATATATAGATAAACATCTAAGACCCGGGTCAATCTGAAAAAGATCATTTTCCATCTTGACCCGACCGGGGATCGAACCAGGGACCTCCGGTGTGGCAGTCCGGCGTGATGACCGTTGGGCCACGGAGGTCGTCAAAATTGTAAATATGTTGTTGGAAGTCTAAAAAAAATGTTACAAACTTATTTTTGCGCTGAGTCTTAGGGATCGAACTGCAAAGTTAAGTTTGTTTTTTGAAATTAGTAAGTCTTTTAGTGATAGCTTATAATGTGAGATGCTTTGCGTGTACGGAAGTTTGACTCGTACTTGGCCGGTTTTTGTATGATATTTACGTTATTACCTCCTATTAAAATAAATACATACCAAAACGCGCCCGGCCCGCTCAGAGATTACTGCGCCTTGCGCCTTTGCTAGCTAGCGCTAGTATAGGTGATTTCGGGGCGGATTGCCGTTTTTTAAATAACTCGTAGTATTTCGTAAACTATTGATCCAAATTACATGCAGTAAAAAGCAAATATTAAGTATATTAAGTACTTGTGACGATAGACTTGTTTAATTTGATAAGGATTAATAAATTGTGATTAATATCACCAGTTAAAAAACATCTAACGATTTTAATTATTTTTAAAACATAAAAGTAGTTACTGTGGCTGAAGTATAAAAGCTAGATATATGCTATCGCGGACTTTTTTGTAGATCTATTAAAGATACACAATTCCTCCATACATTGTTTTCTTACATCTCTAAGGGATTGGACAGCGTTTTCGATGAAAGCTGCCGGGCGGCAAATTTTTTTCCGACTTCCTTAACAATTATCGTCATATTTCAACTAATATACACAAAACCTACACAAATTATACACTAAAACCTTCCTCAAGAATCACTCTATCTATTAGTGAAAACCGCATGAAAATCCGTTGCGTAGTTTCAAAGATTTAAGCATACAAAGGGACATAGGGACAGAGAAAGCGACTTTGTTTTATACTATGTAGTGAAGTAGAATTCTCACCTCGCTGTCTCCTTCTCAATCTCCTACGTCTACAGTAGAACATGAGAGCTAGCACTAGTATCATGTAGGCCCCGGCCACAGAAATAGACACCACCACGGCTTTACCCCCCACCCCTGTCGACTCTGCTGGGGGTAATTCTCCTTCTGAAAGATAATATTCACAAATAAGCAAAATACAGACACAGAATTAATATAAGTACTACGTACAGAAAGGAGACTCCCTGCCCCTCCCGCAATATGGCACCCCCCGCACTTCTCCCCCATTCTTGTGTGTATTGAGACGCTATGACTATGAAAACGCACACATTGACGTGTTACTGACGTGTTCACGGATATACAGTTTCATTTGTAGTAGTAGTAGGCATATTTGACGCACCGTTTCTATGAAGCGCCCGCCCTGTAATACAGTCGCCTGCTCATACAGGGTGATTTGTCAAATATCAGCAACCTCTCTAAAGGTGAAAGTACTCATGAATATGAGCAACTTTTTATATAAGTCCGACTCTAAAATGTCAAAAAAAAAAAAATCTGCGGTTCCATACATTTTGGGCGAATAGGTATTGTAAAATGGTTTTCCAACTTGTTATCGAAACTTTGTAATGTACCTATATATAATGCCATGTTATGTTATAAAGCTGTTTTGTGGGCCAATAAATAAAATGCATGGAACAGCTGAATTTTATTGAGATTTCAGATTTTTGAGAGGTTGCTGGGGCAAAACAGCCAGTACAAATGTCATGTCTGCAAAGTAAATCCTTATGATAATAATGGATTATCATCTGACCAACATTTCATTTATTCAAAAATTTACAAACACTATTGTTTGTAATATATTGGGTAAAACTAAACGCAGGCGTTTCGCATTGCTGCCGCCAGAGGGCGTTCGGGGTTTTCACACTGCTAGCGTGGATGGCGTCGCGTGTGGTTCCGCCATTGCATTGTCCAGGGCGATATCGGTTTGATTTTAATACGCGGAGCGGTCTCGCGTCTTTTGCTTGTTGTTTAGTTTGAGTGATAATTGTGAATTTCCTGTTTGTTAAATAACTATTGAATTTGTGTTTGTGAAAAACTCTGTTATTGTGACTTTTTCTTGTGAGAGGTGAAGCGTGGCTGGCTGTTCACATCTGGCTGTTCCTGAGTGAAACTACGGGAAGAAATCTAAAATTAAGTACCGGGAAAAAATCTCCACGCGACACCACGCTTGTCCGACTAGAATCTAACTTAAGCTATACGCAGTCTGCTACCACCGTAGCTTATGAAGGGAGCTACAGGGCCCTATATGATAACCTAACCTATAAATTAAATACAATTGAACACTTACCAAATTAAATCTTCTTTCTCTTCGGATCCAAACTTGAGTGTCTTCGGGAAGGGGGAATTCCTAATCACCCTACCTAACCCTTGAGATCTCAATTCCCCAGGACAAATAAATAGATTTCTTCCCGTAGTTTCACTCGGGAACAGCCAGATGTGAACAGCCAGCCACGCTTCACCTCTCACAAGAAAAAGTCACAATAACAGAGTTTTTCACAAACACAAATTCAATAGTTATTTAACAAACAGGAAATTCACAATTATCACTCAAACTAAACAACAAGCAAAAGACGCGAGACCGCTCCGCGTATTAAAATCAAACCGATATCGCCCTGGACAATGCAATGGCGGAACCACACGCGACGCCATCCACGCTAGCAGTGTGAAAACCCCGAACGCCCTCTGGCGGCAGCAATGCGAAACGCCTGCGTTTAGTTTTACCCAATATATTACAAACATCCCCCCGTCCCGGTCTGAGAAGCAGACCGCTAGCTTACTCTACGGGAAGGCGGGCGAGAGAGGTCACACCTCTCCTTAAAATCGAACCGTCGACCAACACCTCAGCCACACGCGGAGTGCCATCTCCGCCAAGAATCAAACGTAATATGCGAGCTCGTCGCCAAAGCAATGAGGGCAAATTTGCCTCTTTTAACAATACTAAATCACCCTCCCTGGGAGGCTCAGTCCTGTCTGTCCACTTCACTCTTTGCTGCAGCAAATGCAAATATTCAAGCGACCAGCGACGCCAAAAGTCCTGGCTCATTTGCTGCAACATTTGAAAACGCGACAACCGATATACGCGTTCATCCTTCCACGGGTATTCGGGCAGGGCATTCAACGGCCCTCCCACCAAAAAATGACCAGGGGTGAGAGCTTCCAAGTCATTTGGATCTGGAGATAGCGGACAGAGAGGACGAGAGTTGAGGACCGCCTCAACTTTACAAAACACTGTGGCCAGCTCTTCAAAAGTTAGAGCCGTTTCTCCGATAATGCGGCGGAGGTGGGTCTTTGCGGATTTCACAGCCGCTTCAAAAATCCCTCCCCAATGGGGGCAACTTGGGGACTAAACTTCCAGGTTATTCCCCTTTGGGCAGCAATTTGACTTAAACTAGTACAATTTTTATCAATAAACACAGAAACATCCTTAAGATAATTTACAGTTCCCTTTATAGTTTGTGCCATTATCAGACCTAATAAGGGAAGGTAGACCTCGACGCGAAACAAAGCGATCCAACGCGGCGACGAAGGCCTCCGTAGTCAGAGCTGATACCACCTCCAAATGGACAGCCTTGGTGGCCAAACAAACAAATACACACAAATAGCCCTTCACAATACGGGCATTACGAAAGGGAGAAGCCTTGATCGAAAAGGGACCGGCAAAATCGGTTCCCACGCCGTCAAACGGTCTCGAAGGTCGGATTCGATCAGCGGGCAAATCACCCATCTGTGGTTGCATCGTGGATGCCTTCAACCTATAACATGCAATACATCGAAACAGGACACTACGGATTGCTCTTCGGGCAGACAAAATCCAAAACTCGCGTTGCAAAATAGCCAACAAAGCATTGCACCCAGCATGGGCGTTACGAATGTGTCGATCAGACACCAAAAGCTGCACCAAGGGTCCGCCCTTGGGCAACAACAGAGGATGGCGAGTCTCATATGGAAGATCCGCCTTCCGGAGCCTGCCTCCAACCCGAAGAAGCCCATCCGAGTCGATGTACGGGTTCAAACGAGCGACCGCGCCCTTCAACTTAGCGCGTCCGTCGCGCAAAATACGAAGCTCTGACTCAAACCGTCCGGTCTGCACGACACGGACCCAATGCAACAATGCGCTCCGGCGCTCTTCTGCACCTGCAATCGGCTCCAACCGCTTTGCCTGTGGGTTTCTACAATTATGTATGAAACGCTTAATCCAACTGGTAACACCCAGAAGCTTATCCAAGCTACTATACCGAGCAAGTAGCCAATCCGGCTCCGACGTCGTCTCAGCGACTACAGCATGTACACGGAGCCCAGTCAAACTCAAAGAAGTAACATCTGTCTGACAGACAGGCCAAGATGTTTCTGATCCCATCAGCCACTCTGGACCCCACCAGAGCGGGTGTGACACCAATTCTGGTGCCGTACAACCTCGGGAAGCACAGTCCGCTGGGTTAAGCTCTCCCGGCACATGTCTCCATGTTATATCAATTCCGATATTCTGGATTTGGGAAACCCTGTTTCCAACAAAAACCTCCAAGGTATGTGGGGCCGCGCGCAACCATGCAAGCGCGACCTGGCTATCCGACCAGGCGAAGATGTCTCGTATCTCGACCGTGGCCGCCAGCTCACTGGCAACGTGATGCAACAATTTAGAGAGAAGGTGAGCTCCACTCAACTCAAGCTTGGGAATAGTCAGCCTAGTCCTGATGGGGGCGACCTTGCTCTTCCCTAACAAAAGCGAGACATTGACCCGGCCATCGGCGTCAACTGTCCGCATATAGACTGACGCGGCGTAGCCTCGCTCCGACGCGTCACAAAAGCCATGCAGGCTGGCTCGATATTTCCCGGGTGGCAATATTCGACGAGGCAAGGCAATCCGATTGACTTCCTTAATCGATGAAAACAACTCGAGCCAATCATCCAATGGAGAGCCAAACAGCGGCTCGTCCCACGAGACGCCCAAAGTCCAAAGTCTCTGAAGAAGACACTTCGCAGAGAATATCACTGGACTGATCCAACCGCTTGGATCAAACATACGAGCTATTACGGACAACACCGTTCTCTTAGTCCAGACTTTTGGTACTTCCAAGTCCACTTGGAATGTGAAAATATCGGTTAGCGGCTGGTACTGCATGCCCAGCACCGCTATCCGGTTGGGATCATCCACATCCTCAAACAGGTGAGGGTTCTGTTGGTGATCCTCCGGGATCCCTTCTAGAACTCTAGGCTCATTAGACAACCACTTACGTAGCTCGTAGCCACCTGTCTCCAATATTTCAATCAATTCATCCCGCAGTAGGAGGGCCTCCTCAATACTTTGGGCTCCGGTGCACACGTCATCAACATACAAGTCACGTGACAGCACGGAAGCCCCACGGGGAAAGCGGATCCGTTCCCGCTCTGCCAATTCAAGCAATGATCTGATGGCGATATAGGGACTAGATTTCAAACCATACGTGTTTGTGTTGAGTTCATACACCGTCACAGGATCCTCAGGGCGCTCACGCCAGAGTATCAACTGGAATCGCCTGTCCTCAGGATGTATGACTGTCTGGCGGAACATCATCCGGATGTCCGCACCAAAAACCACTTGATGTCTTCTAAAGTTCAAGATGATGTCAATTATGTCCCTATGCAATTTGGGACCCGAATGCAAACATAGATTCAACGAAACTCCGTTCGAAGTGGGTGCGGACCCATCAAAGACAGTCCTCAATTTGCCTGTTGAGGCCTTCACCACCGCGTGGTGGGGCAAAAAGTAATGCTCAGTTGAGCTCCAATCAACTCGAGCCGGAGACATGTGACCCAAATCCTCGTACTCGCGCATAAATTCAATATATTTATCGCGAAGTACGTGGTCACGCTGCATGCGTCGCTCCATGGACAGCAGTCGTTTCTCCGCAAGCGCCCTACTTTGCCCTAGGCTAGGACGAGAGGCAACAAAGGGTAACCTAGTTACAAACCGACCGGAGGGCAACCTCTCCGTGGTCGATCGAAAAAGGGCTTCTGCACTCAGCGTGTTCCGGATCCATCCTGGAACTCATAGGTGGCTCCTCCACCTCCCAAAACCTTTGCATGGTCTTGGCCAAGGACGCAGATGCGACAACCGGTGGCTCCTCCGCGGTGCCATTATCAAACACAGGGCCCATCAGGGCAAAACCAAAAATCGTAGACACTGCCATCAGTGAAGACGAACCCAGAGCCTTCTGTGTACCCAACAAAATCCAACCCAATACGTCCGAGCCCAGGAGCAAGTCCACTGGGCCGGGATGAAAGACAAAGGGGTCGGCCAAATCCAGACCCGAAACCAAAGACAACACACCCGGCGGTATGTCTGTCGAGGGGTGCCAACCCGCAATGGTATCCATTACCATAGCCGAAGTCGTGATCCTCATTGTGGAGGACTTCAGCGAAGAAAAGGTGACAAGTGTCTGGCCCGTCAGACACTTCACTTGTATGCCACCAACTCCAAGAAGTGGCACAGGCGAGTCTTCCACGACTAAACCTAACTGGTGTGCCACTCGAGTGGTAACCAAACTGCTTTGAGCCCCTGAGTCCAACAGAGCTCTCAAATTAATGGCTTCCCCCACGACCCCATACGCGGACCACCGCGGTAGGGAGCAGAACCGTCCGCGGCTCTGTCCCAGCAAGGGAGCAAGCTAGTTACGGGCTCCCCACTCTCTCCAAACCAGGGGCGCGCCACTGACCCGGATAATATGGCGGGCGAGTGCACATCCCCATCTGAGGGGGCAGAACCCGCGGCCCGGCCATACATATGGTACGGCGGGTGGTACTCCAGCCGTGGGTACTCGTGCAGCGGCGGAGAAAACCGCTGCGGCTGCATGTGTTGGGCATTGGTAACCCGCGTGGAGGGGTGTCCCCACTCTCACGTCCGGTCTAGGGCCCCCGCCCATGGGGGCCCTATCCGGGGCCTGGCCAGCTACATACTGGCCATGACCTTGGGGCGCGTGGTCCCGGTCCGCCAAGACCCGCGCAGGTACGCGACCCCTCCCGAGGGGGTGCGACGAGCGAAGCCGCGTCCTCCGTCGGGTGGTGGAGGGCTTCGCGCAGGAGCGCCCCCGCCCATAGGGGACCCCTGCCTCAACAACCGGGGGCCATCCCCGTTCCGGTTCATGCAGAGCATCACGTGGTGCAGCCCACGGCATGCACTGCATGGTATGGCCCTGGGACAGTCACGTGCATAGTGACCGCCCAAACAGTAGAAGCAAAGTTCATGCCGCCTTGCCATGCGGCGCCGATCTTGTACTGGCAGCCTCTGCCAGTCCCTGCATTGCAGCAGGCTGTGGCCCATCCGGCCACATTGCAGGCAGTCCGCGTCCCCCGCGACTGCTGCCGTGTGTGCAACCCGCACACCAGCTCCACGCGGTGGCGGTTGCCGTCCCTGTTGGGGCTTACCTCTCCATGAGGGTTCCAAGGGCCTACGTTCAGGCGCTCTGGATGGCGCTGAGTCCGTCATGGTATTCTCAGCGGCCCGTGCCTCAAACTCCAAAAACTTCACCAAGTCAGTGAATGTTGGTAGGGTGGTGCTGTCCCGTTCCGCATTCTCGCGCTCAAACCGCGAGCGGATGTCATTGGGCAATTTGCCCAATACAATGTGCACCAACAAAAAAGACCATTGGTCCACCGGCAGCCCCAGTGTGCGGAGCGCGTTACAGGCCACTGTAACGGGCGTGAGCAACTGCAGGCGCAACTGTGCCCTGTTGGCCACCTTGGGCAGGGCCATCAACTGTGCGGCGTGCGCATCCGCTAACAAACGTAAGTTTTGGTAGCGGGAGTTCAATAACTCCCAAGCCGTATCGTACTGGTCGTCCTCCACCCGGAGGTG
Source organism: Ephestia elutella (assembly GCA_018467065.1). Classification (NCBI taxonomy): domain Eukaryota; kingdom Metazoa; phylum Arthropoda; class Insecta; order Lepidoptera; family Pyralidae; genus Ephestia; species Ephestia elutella. Next base: position 3,631,007 of record CM031594.1, read on the forward strand.
CTGGATGAGCGACCGCGCTTCATCCTCAAGAGTGGAGAGGAGGTAGGCCATCTTCTGGGCCTTCGACAAATCCTGTCGTGCTACGACCAGGGACTCAAACATATTTTTATATGCTACCCACTCCTCCATCCTACCCCCAAAGTGGGACAGCTGAAGGGTGGGGAGCCGACCAGTAACCGCTGGTCCTTCCTGTCTAACAGGTGTGCGAGGGGCTGGTCCGCCAGCCTGTCTCGCCCTTATTGCGGTCACCGCCTCCGCGATATCATCGTGCAGACTCAGGATCTGGTCCATGTCCGCCATGTGACCTGCGTAGGCCTCCGGGGTAAGATCGGCTTCGGTAAGCGCCGCCATGGCCGCTTCCGCGCTAATCAATCGTGAGTGGAGGTGATCCGCTCTTAGCAGTATGGCGCCCTCCCTGTCCTTCCGGGACAGGAGTCCTCCGGCCGTCACAAACCATCTCAATTCGTTGGCGAGTGTCGCCCTAGCATTGGAGGCCTTCGCCATCGCGTCAAGTCACAAACAAAAAATAACAAAAGGTAAATAAAAAACAACAAAATCAAACAACTACACGAAGAACCGCGGTAGGTATGAGAATGGCACAAACCCGGAACGCACGGTACAAACCGCAAACAAATACAAAAAAGGTTACAAATATTCTTATACAAACAAACTAAGAAAAATCTAATAATTTTTACAAACAATTAATTATTTTTTACAAACGAACAAATAGAGGGTAGATAAACTACGCTCTACTACCAGAAAATGTGCAGAGCAACTACGCTCTGCTACCAGAAAATGTGCAGAGCAACTACGCTCTGCTGCCAGAAAATGTGCGCAGAGCGAATCCGGACAAACGAAGCGGCGTGGAGATTTCTTCCCGGTACTTATTTTTTACCGGTGGTTTTTTCCCGGTGAAGTTCCGGTACAGAATTCTTCCCGCCGCTTCGTTTGTCCGGATTCGCTCTGCGCACAGTTTCTGGCAGCAGAGCGTAGTTGCTCTGCACAACTATCTAATTTACAGATATACAAAAACCTTCATGGATTTGTGTGCTATTTTTAAACCTATTTAAATAAAACAATTTTCATTTCATTTCCGAGGCGAGCTGTAATTTCAGTCACAAATGATTTTGCTTTTAGGTCCCATGGGCCCATTGTCTCTTCTCGACTAGTCACATACCATTTTTTTTATACGTACAAATCACACAGATTCGAGTAAGCCCCAAAGTAAGTTCGAGACTTATGTTATGGTACACTAACTTAACGATACAATATTTTATAACAAATAACATCCAAGACCCAGGTCAATCCGAAAAAGATAATTTTCCATCTTGACCAGACCGGGGATCGAACCCGGGACCTCTGGTGTGGCAGTCCGGCGTAATAACCGTTAGGCCACGGAGGTCGTCTGATAGATACCTAAAGTCTACGTTAGTAATGTTACCTTTAAGTACGGTCAACAGCAACTCGTGTCTCGCCAGTCCGGCCGCGCTGCCGGCGAGGCAGCCGTACCGGTCCGCGTCCGGTTCCGATGCGGACCGGATCAACAGCGAACCGTTGTTTAGGACCACTAGCCTGGAAAATACATCAGTATGAGATAATAAATATATATACTAGGGACAAATAACACAGATTGAGCTTGCCCCAAAGTTCGAGACTTGTGTTATGGGATACCAGAAATGAGCAAATTTTTATTCGAATAATCTGAATAAAAAAATTATCCGTGGAAATTCATCCGTTACCGAAAATGAGTGTATGAAAATGATGACGTAATTTATTCGTTATTCAAATGACAGATAATATCACGGATAATTTATTTGTGGCCAAAGGACTATGGGCGGAATCGTCCCCACCCACCAACAGAAATGAAACATAGGTCAATCGACATATCTTAGCAAGCTAATATTTTTTTACTATGGGGTCGTTGCCCAAATGCATAGGGTTTTCATGGTATCGAACGTTTTACAAATATTTATCCCATACATTTTTATATGGAGCCCAAATATGTTTACAAAATGTTGTTTTTTTAATTAACCCCACTGATTTATGAAAGAAATAGGATTTTAATGAAATAGTAGATACTACAGGAACACTTTGGCATCAGTTTCATTTGTGTTAGTAGATCCTATAAATTTTTATATGGAGCCCAAATATTTTTGCAAAATGTTATTTTTTTAATTAATTCCACTGATTTATGAAAGAAATAGGAATTCAATGAAATAGTAGATACTTTAGGAACTCTTTGGCATCAGTTTCATTTGTGTTAGTAGATCCCATACATTTTAATATGGAGCCCAATTATTTTTAAATATTTTTTTTTTAATTAACCCCACTGATTTATTTGAAAAAAAGTATTTTAATGAAATAATAGACATTTTAGGAACACTTTGGCATCAGTCCCATTTGTGTTGGTGGCTGGGGACGGAGTCCATACATTGGTGCCCTATGTCCTTTAATTGAGAAATAATAAATCTAGCCACAGAATTTTTATTTGGCCCCGTGATCAACCTTCTCTTTTTATAACTAAGCAACGGGGAAATGCTTTAGCCTCTAATATACTAATTCGTCTTTTTTACAACGCCCACTAAATATTTTAAAGAAAGCGTCAAGTAAAGATCCACAATTATTTTTACTTGTCTTTCTGATTTATAAATTGCCACGTAATTTACCAACTCAGCCACAGATTTTACAACTTATCACCATTTTACGTTTTACAGCTTCAAAACTAGCTCCTCAAAATAATAATATTGAAACTTCAATTTAGAACATCATAATATTATTATCTCAGCGTGTGAAATAATAGATCATATTATTTTATCGTGAAAATGGCCACCGCACTATTTGCGAGTGCGTCAGATGACAGCGAGCGGCCATTTGCATCAATTAGAGAGGGCCATTTATTTATTTGTATTTATTTACTACCTTTTGCCCACGGCTTCGCCCGCGTGAATGTCCCGCGGGAACAGTGCTTTTTACCCTATGTCCTTCTAACTATATGCATCTATGCGAAATTTCAGGAAGATTGGTTCAGTACATGAAGCGTGAAGAGGTAACAAACAAACTCACATTCGCGCATTTATAATATTAGTTAGGATAGTTAGGATTAGGATTTTACTTTATTACAAAAAAAAAGTCAAAGGCTGACATATAGCCTATAGGGTTTTTTCTACCAGTCAACCAACTGGGTGATGTAAAAACTGTAATGTGTAGCACCATTCGATTCATGTACTGAGTTATAAAATTAGAAGCTAATAGAATTACTATTTGTTGCCATATATTAACATTTTAGAAGTTTACTGCTTGGATGCATGTTACAAATTTAGATGCTAAAAAATAACCACCATGCAGAGTTATATTTAGGGTGGCTTACATAGAAGATGAATACCGGGAATAGCACATAGGGTAATTTTTATCCCAAAATTCAGACGGAAGCGAAGTCCCTGGTTCAGGGGCAAGGTCTTTGCCACTGCGCCACTGAGGTCGTGTTGTATATCGCCACCGACGCCACTTATTAAATGGCGGCAGGGCAGTAATATTAACCTATTATTCATTTATTTTGATAAGGGCAATATAGTTAAAAAAAAAATACAATACATACCTCGCGGACGAAGCGTTGACGCTGCCTTCGACATCAACGCCCGCTAAAAAATTAAATTTAAGAAATCAAAAAGTAATCCAATTTATTTCCTAAAGTTGAGGCTGTTAAATGAACAATGTTCTTTTTGGGATAAGTCCGCCATTGTACGCCTCTCTTTTTGTTTCACTATCTTCTGTATTTTTCTTGTGTGTATGTGCAATAAAGAGTTTACAAACAAACAAACAACGTCCTTATGACGATTTTAATACGGATCACGTGTTTCGTTAGCCGGGTCGTTAATTTCAATTTCTCACGTTAGTTTTAATTAGTGATGTGCTGCCGAAAAATTCCCGTTCTCGAAAATTTCTTCCTTTAAAAAAATTCCAAAAATTCTTTGGATTTTTTCGGTTTTTTAGAAAAAGTTTTCGTTTTCGAGAATATCTAACTAATATTATAAATGCGAAAGTAAGTTCGTTTGTTTGTTTGTTACCTCTTCACGCTTTATCTACTGAACCAATCTTCCTGAAATTTTGCATACACATAGATGGAAGTATGGAGAAGGACATGGAGAAGGACACCTTTCATCCCGGGAAAAAGCACTGTTCCCGTGGGAAATTCACGCGGGCGAAGCCGCGGGCAAAAGCTAGGCTTTATTGGTAACAATAAAGTTTCCGTTTCTTCTTAAAAATTTCGAGAAGGTCACATCACTAGTTTTAATCATATTAATTTCCTTAATACTCACGTTGCTGGGTCAACTGGGTTCTATTCCTGTCCCACTGCGTAGTCGGCTGGGGTTCACCCACCGCGCGACAGTTAAGTACAACTGTTTCACCAACTATCACTGTCCTTTGTTCATTGGGAGACGGCTCTAAGATTCTGGGCGATACTGAAACAGAAAAGATAACCATATTTATTATCAACTAGCCGCGCCTCGGGGCTTCGCTCCCGTGGGAATTTCGGGATAAAAAGTACCCTATGTGCTAATCCTGGTATTTGTCTACCCGTATACTAAATTTCATCAAAATCCGTCCAGTAGATTTTGCGTGATTGAGTAACAAACATCACAAACTCACATCCAAACTTTCGCATTTATAATACGAGTATTAGCAGGATGCGAAAGTCAGTCTGTCTGTCTGTTACGCTTTCACGACTAAACCGCTGAACCGATTTCGATGAAATTTGGTATGGATATAGGTGAAGACCCGGGGTTAAACATAGGCTACTTTTTAAGTCAACCCCAAGGGGCTGAAATGGGGGTTCAAAGTTTGTATGAAAAGCAATTATGTACATAAACCCAACTGAAAAAATATCCTACTCAAAATTGAAAAACGCATATAAATTCGTAGCATGGAACTGTAAGTTACAGTCAGTTAGATCTACAAAACGTTTCACCGTGATAACTAAACCCCGCCTCGAAACTAAAACCCGTTGCGTGGACCTGTACGTCATAGCCAAATAGTTCTACTCAACGTTCCACCGAGATAACTAACCCCCGCGTCGAACATGAGAAGTGTTATATGATATTACTATTTCTTACCGACTATATCCAGAGTGATCTCAGCAGATATGGTGTGGTTCGCGTCTGTAGCCTTGCACGTGTACTTTCCGGCGTGGTCACGTGACGCCGTCTGCACCAATAGCGTGCCGTTCGTAGATGTCACACCTTCGGGCAGGGGGTCTTCTTCGTTCTGGGTAGAAAAAAGCAATAAGACATGTGTCGGCACCAGTATACTATAACTAGATATCGCCTCCTGCGCCAGGTGCATGTACCTCGCGTGCTGTGCAGGCAATTATAAAAAGGCAGTTGCGATTGCATTTTTTTTAGGAAAATTAGCAAAAAGTTATCAACATAGTATAATAAGTCTATGGTCGGCACAGAAGTGGGATTGCTGTACTACTTTACCGACGCGTATTGCATGTACTGTTTTACCGACACTAATGTTTTACTTGTAATACTGCATAATGTACAGTCAAGCGTCATAAGTGCAGTCATACCTCGAAGACCTTATTGCCTAGCCTTAATGATCGAAATACCAAGGTGTTCTGACTGCAGTTTTGACTCTTGCTTGACAGTACTTGCCCGACGTCAACACATGATTTATTTGAATCGGTAAATAAAGAGGAAAAAAACATAATTGAATGGCATTTCTTTGAAATAAAACCTAATAAAAAAAACATCTAAAAAGTAATACTGTGATTTGTGCTACTGTCAGCTAATTTTTCTTCTGCCTCTGGTTGACAAGAAAAAGCGCACAATATAGATACAGCCATTATTACGACTCGGCTTTCACAAAACGCCATCTATTGAGATTTTATTACATCGATTTTTTTTCATAATTTGACCTGTCAGAAAATCGCTCATCATAATCCGTTAATTAATGTCAATGTCAAAATACTCTGTTTCCAAGAATGACAATGACATTGACTGGTGAATCATGGTAACGGGTGGTATGTTTATCCCTTGTGCTGGTGCTACCATCTGCGAGCTAAGTATAATACTAAAATATAACTCAAATTTATAATATGAGGATGCTTTTTGCCAACTATGCACTATATACATATGAATATTTCTTAATTTTCTTTTTTTAATCTTGAAATCTTCATTCTGCCTTTTATCTTCCTACACAATGTTCTTCCTTTCATTTCTTCATCAATTTTTGTCGCCATCTCTTGAAACTTTGTGTTTATAATTCACTTTTAAAAATTATACAAAACTTACCAAATACCATTGTACAGTAGGCGCCACACCGCCAGCGACTTTACAGTGTATCTTGCCAGTGCTGTTCAGCTCTAGCTTCTTGCTGTACGGCTCTGGCTCGAAGCGCAGCTTGCCATCTGTCGGCGAGAGGCGGAAACTTTAGTTATTAGTACCGCTACTTGGCGTTAGATGGCGCTAACTGTGTGATTTTATTTGTACAGATTTTAACAATTTTAAAGTTCCTATTTTATCATAAATTATTTTCAGCTATTCCCTTCGGCGGATGAGGTATTGTTTTATATTTCACACTGGCCTTATGCCCAACAGTGGAACATAACAGGATAAAAAATATTTGTATATATTTGGGATTTTATTGGACTGTATGGTCTATACTATATACATTTTTCTTCTTTTATTATATGTGTTGTTTTTATCTGTTACTTATCTCTATTAGCTATTTTTTTTTCTTTTTAGTACACGCCAATGTCTCTTTTTTCCCCATTATTCTTTTGCGGGTCTACTGGAAGAAATGTCTATAGAAATAAGTAGTACCTTTGTACAAGCTTTACTATATATGTATTACGTTTTCTATCTATGTATTTGTTGTGTACAAAAATTAATAAATAAATAAATAAAGTATAAATTATACTAAAAAACTCACCATTAGCAGCACGATGCCTCCTCCCGGCTTTGTGTGAACGGACCCTATGCGCCAAATGATGTTCAATTTCTGTAACAAGCCAACGTATTGATAAGTGCCGTGAATAAATTAATACATCTTACTATATAGCAAGCAAAGTGATTTAAATATTTATAATTTAGTTAATGTGAGTGACTATACCAGTATTTGTCTATAATACCCATAAAAATATAATAAAACCCCTACCTTACGAACGTACGTACGTAGCTTTTGTCCGCGTGAATTTTCCACGGGAACCGTACTTTTTCCCGGGGTGAAAGGCACCCTTTGCCCTTCTCAGTACTTCTACCTATGTGTATGAAAAATTTCAGGAAGATTGATTCAGTAGATAAGCCTACTAGCTCTACTAGTAAGCAGCAAACTCACTTTTGTATTTATAATATTAGTTAGGTAGGTAGGATTAGTTAGGATGCAAAATTAAAACATGATTTTAGAATAGAATGACTATGACTACTATAAGTTGCGCGCAAGCTCCTAAAAAAATGAATGCCTATTAGGTATACTAAATGTGTTTAATTACAATTAATGACCACGGCCCTCAGTCATGATCATGAGGTATTCCTCAAGATCCGACCAAGTAGATAAAGTTGCAACTTCCAAGTTGCAGCTGTTGCAACTGCAGAGGTAGGCCCTACTCGGTTCCCCGAAGCATTGACTACGGCCGCTATGACCGTACGCATGGTCGTGTAATGTAAACATCTACGAGTTACGACGCCGGCACATCAAAGGTCGAGCGCCGTAGTCTTGGCTTTTATCCTGTGGGGTGACCATGTGTTGATGAAAAGTGGGACTTTTTTTTACTAAGGCATACTGCCATTCGGTTCATCCTATCTGATGATGCACGGTCACCGCAAACTATGGATACCAGGGTGCTGATTCTACTATTTTTTTGTACAATAGAGTAAATATGCAGTTACATATTTATAGTATGACAAAAGGCGAATGTAAGACGGTAGTGAAGAGTTAGCTTTTAGGTTTGAGTTATGAGGACACTAAAAACCTTATTTCGTCTGTTTATGTCATTAACTTGAGTTAGATCTTACAGCTTCCATTCCTGCTAAATAAGAGTATCATAATTACTTCTTTTTATTAAATTCAAATGTCAAGGTACATATATGAATTCTTTATCTCAAATGTCAACCGTTATTGTATTTTTCTTGGGGTGGAGACCTGGTGACCTAAAACACAGGCGTTGCCTAGCTTAGGCACCAGTCTCCCACTTAGTTATGTAAAGTTTGTAAAGTGTTATATTCTAATGTATTTTTTGTGGGAGAAATAAAGAATTTATTTATTTACAAACGTAGATATCGTGCCTTAATTGTAGGCATTGTGGCTAAAAAGCCAAAGAAATAACTGAACCGACAACATCTCTTCTCTATGCTTTAGTAGAATCTCTTTGGCTAATGAAGACACTAATAAGTCTACTCTTTTCACCCAGGTTAACAGCTGTAACATACCTTTGAGACAGAGGTGGTGTAACGCGCGCATTACCGACCCTCTATAGACAATTTAGAAAGATAGTATCAAATACTATGCCAATATGTATAAACATCATCAAAATTCTGCAGTAGTATTTCGTTCTAAATGCACAGTACAAATAACAGCCGCGCCTATATTTTACATCAAAAATAATTTGCATTCCGACTACCATGGCCACCCTACGCAATGTAAACACACGGGCCTCTGCTCCGTATCAGTCGGGCGAGCGATGGCCGATCAATTAGCACCCGCGTTTACGAGAAAGTGGGTAAATATTAGTTCTTCGGGTTCACGGCCGCCGACACCGGGCGGTGGCCGCAAGTACCGATGTTCAGTTTTTTTATTTACCACTAGTTTAAGTCCGGGACTTTGTTCCGGTGGGAATTTCGGGAAATCCTCTCTTAGTGCTCCCCTACACTCCCTAAGGAACCTGCATGCCAAATTTCAGCTTCCTATGCCTGGTAGTTTTGGTTGTGCGTTGTCTATCAGGGAAGAATTTCATATTTTATTGATAATTGATCATTAGCTTTTGCCCGCGACTTCGCCCACGTGTATTTCCCACGGGAACAGTCCTTTTTACCGGGATAGAAGATACCAGTACTTCTAACCTATGTGTATGCAAAATTTCAGGAAGATTGGTTCAGTAGATAAAGCGTGAGGAGGTAACAAACTCACTTTCACATTTATAATATTAGTTAGGATAATGATAATAAACATTCTTTATTTTCAAATGTCTAGAGTTAGAGTCTAGGGGTTCGATTCTATTACTTAATTACAAACGTAGAGTCTCAAGAGCTAAAGAAATTGAACTAAAGCGACAAATCTCTGTAAGACTTCTATGTTTTATTACGATTTCTTTGGCTTTTGAGACAACTGAGGCACGATATAGTGGAATCAAGGGCCAGTACGGAACCCTAAAAACTAACCCATTTCACACCGGGAAGCCGTTGTTTCCTTTGATCGGACAATACTGTCGACGCGTTTTATCATATTTTTATAACAGTCATGGGAAAGGTTATTGAATAATTTATAGTGAGGGTTTGTAGGTTATATCGTCTATATTCATGGTCTTGGCGCCTTGTCTGCCTTTCTGTTTATAAATGCATCGATATGAAAAAATAGATACGAGTGCGCTTCATCAAATAGTTCCTCTAGCGTCATGGTAGTAAAACTTTTTTTGTTATTAATTATTACTTGAATTAACCAATACGTACTTTTCATACGCAGGATTGTCGTAAAAGATGACTATGTGAACGTCCTAAGCCAAAACTCGTAAAAAGCCACTGGTACAGTTAGTTTATAACATTATTAGTTTAACTGCAAACATGACTGCAAAGGAATATTTGATGAAACACACTTTAGGTCAAAGATCTTTGAGATAGACAGAAAGAGACTTGACAAAGTAATAATTTCAGAGTAATTAGGTATTCCCTCTCTTTTTCTTGCCTAATATTTGTACTAAATACTGTAGGTATCTATAATTACACATTATGTTTCTCTTGCTATGCTGTTTCATCATACCTATAGGGCAGGCGCAAACATCTAACAACGTCTTTTTCCTAAAATATCTTTCCATTCACCCATCATTTCTAATGGCTGCTTTTCCGTTTATGACACTATCAAATTGAAAGTTAAAATCTATTTGATAGTTCTTAATAAAACCTACAGCTTTAAAAATAACATCGACCCACCCACACGGATAAAAGTTAACATTAACATCGATACGGTAGCGCCACCGCGGCGTAATTCGGAACTAAAGCGCATAATGGCCGCGTTGCCATGGCAACCGATCGTAAAATTTTATGGCGGCGGCGGCGCCCCCGTTTTCAAACGCAGCGCTGTTGAACTGCCAGATTACGGGCCAATTCGCTTTTATCGTGTCTAAATATTTTGATCCGAATTAAATAAAATGGTTGCCAGCAAAGTTGCGAGTACCTATTTTTTTTCTTTCGAGTAGGTTGCATCGCCTCGGAAGCCTTGGCGTTTTTTTATTCCGCTTGTAGTTTTACTTCTACGCACACAGATTGAGCTAGCTCACGCAAAATCTACTAGACAGATTTCGATGAAATTGGTACACAGGTAGAATAAAACCTGGGGACCGATTCTACAAATTACAAACGCAAATGTGTTTCATGAGCCAAAGAAATTGAACTAAATGAAATGAAATAATATTTAAATCTAAAGCGAGAAGAAATCGTCGTTATAAAGCAGCGGTTCCCAAACTTATTTTGTCTACTGCCCACTTCGAGAATAAATATTTTTTAGCGCCCCCATTTTTTCACCTTTTTAAAAACCACTATTACTTCAAATTAAATTAATTAATTATTGTGACCTTATCTCATTCGACGCTCAATCGTACTCAACAAGTCCGAACAAGTATTCAATGAAGCAGCAAACTGATACAGGAATGCACAATTCGGGTTATTTAACAAAAACTTGTTAAAACATGATAGATATCTACGAGTACTAATAACTATTAAAATGCGAAAGTGTGTCTGTTGCCTTTTTATTTGTTTGTCTGTGTCTACTTTCATTACGAAACGGAGCCACCGATTGACATGATTTTATTTTTTTCTATATTCAATAAAATAGGACAGATATATGAACTCATCATATTCCTCACCTTATCCCGTCATCTGGGGTCGGCGCAATATATCTTATCCTTCCACACGTCTCTGTTTCCCGGAGAAAAATATAGAACCAAGTTTGAGCAATCTTTTAATTCATATTAGTTGATGTTCACAAGTTGTTGTTGAGAGTCGAGAGCTCTTGCAGTCGTTGTTTAAGAGGCCTCCTAGCTAAATAAAGCTTCTAGCAAAAAAAAAACATTTTCTTTCTGGGTCTCTTACCGCCCCCCTTGAGACCTGCAGCGCCCACAAGGGGGCGTTATCGCCCACTTTGGGAACCTCTGTTATAAAGTATAGAAATCTTACGATTTCTTTGGCTTTTGAGACACAACTGAGGTACGAAATAGTACGTTTGTAAATAGTGGCCTGGAATAACACATAGGATAGATTACCCTGAGGGTTAAGCTCCGAACCGCAGGCAGTTAGTACTACAATACATTCTTGGAAATAAATTCTATTCCAATACATTGTGCTCTTCACAAAATAATTGGAGTGCCATGGCAGCAGACAGACAATGGTCTACGTGATCTGAATATTTCTCGTACTAATGGCAGATCGTTTTCAATACTAATGTATTGAAAACTGACGGAAAATGTGCAATAAATAAGCGGTGAGGCAGTGAGAGACATTCCAATTTCTTTTAGATTATTTAAAAATACCAATATGTATTAGAAAACATGTCATTTTACTGATAATAATAATAAATTATTTTCACTTGCAACACCGAATATACCCGGAGCCATAGACTTATGTATACTACCCGGACCCGTACTTAAAATATCTCAAGTGTTGCCATGTCAAGTTTTTTAGAGAAGAAAGTGGGCCGCTCTTATTCTTTCATTATCATAAACAACTCATCGGCTGTTGTGTTAATGAGTGGTACATGAACTGACGGTGATACAGTTAACTTATTATCATGCCCGAACTGACTTTCCTGCGCAGGCAGTAGAGGATCTCAGAGAGGCCAATGACATGGTGGCTGTGGTCACTTATAAAAAAATAAAAATAAAAAGTCATTTATTGCCATACAAATACCTTTTTATCTATAAACAAAAGCTCGAACAAAAGTATAGGCAAAGGAATGCCCCAGCTTGTGATATCCCCAACTGTGAGTTAGGGATAACGCTGATTTTCAGGCAACCTCCCTGAGATCTAGTGCAGGAGTTATTAAAAGTAAGGTAACGGCTAAAACAGTCAGTCAAGGGAGAGGACGTTAAACTGGGGATTCCTCCACTCATAGGCGATGGGCTAGCAACCTGTCACTATACCTGAATCTCCATTCCACCAATAAGCCCACTATTCAGCTAAGCGTGGCCTTCGAGTCTCACGACACTTGGCTCTGTCTGCCCGGATAAAGACGTGATAATGTAACTGTATCTGTACCACCCTTCAAATTCTCCTAGGGTTAAAAAAGCCACGACAATAAAAATGCCAAACCTCAAAACTTAATTAGACAGCAGCGACACTTTAATGCAATAATTAAAGTGCACCCCCGTAAACTACCCTTAAGTCGTAAAATGTCACGAGTTGATGGAATTCGGACCCCCACCACACCACCCTTAATGCTGAGTTACTATGGTTTTCGTTTAATACCGTCATAATTTTTTTACGAGCCTTGGTGAAAATATTAACAGTAGCATTGGGTGTTTTTAAGGGGAACCTTTTCATTACGGTTGATCAAAATCAACAAGAATTTCTAGTAAAAAGAAAGGAACCTTATATCAAAACGCACGTATTTAATTAAACTATATAAAACAATTTATAAGTCGTTTGTGCATGGATATGAGAACATGACAGAGTATAAAATGGCGTAAAATAAAAGAGGCCTATGCTATAGCAGTGGGCAGAAAAAGGCAAAAATTATGACGATATTTTCTAAGATATTCCTCGTACAAGTCCTTTTTCAGAAAATGGCGATCCAAAAGAACGGGTTGCGAGCGATCTGAAACAATGCGGCGGAACTAATAGCGGTACAGTCGAGGACAAAATTGACTAAGAAATGTTTATAATGTCGTCAACGTAAAATCGAATTTATACATTGATAACTAATTTTCATAATTCGATTCGAATACTAAGTTGTAATTCTTTGAAACTCCATACTTGACTTTGAAATGTTCTAGTTGACATAATGAAGCAAATAGAATCCATTAAAGAGAAAAAAGGTTGAAAGCTTCAAAAACTACACCCGCTTTTAATGACTGTTCAAAAATTCTACCTTTGAAATGTGAAAACGTTATATTAACTTACATTCCAAGTCGAAAAATAAGGAAATCTATTTTCATTTTAAGCACGAAAAAAGTTTACATTTCAGACCAATTTACCTTTAAATTTACGACATCCAGACCAGACGCAGCGACCCTATTTACATTCAATCTACTTACTATTTTAGACTTTGTCAACATAAAATCACCTAGCATTAGCTCCGACTGTGCCCATAAATCCTCCATAATTCGATTTAAGTGGCGCCCCGACTACTTTAGTCTGATTAACTGCCCGTAAAAACTAGATTACACCCTAATACTGGAAAGCCATATTTTCTCTAATCGTTTATTCGTGCCGAAGATTTATGTTTATTAATCGCTAATGTCTTCAGATTTGATTCAACTTTTTATTTACAGAAAAGTATTTATTTTAGATTTGATTAATGATTTCTATGAAAAATGGTTCAGAAATTCAAATACGCAGGGTTAAGCTCAATAACACAAAGTACTTTGTTTGTGGTTTCATATTCGTAAAATCAAGCATGTTTATAAGAATACCTATTATAAGAAGCGTCCATACTCCAGCCACAAAAACAAAAACGCATTTTTATTTATAAGTAGAATGGCAAGAATGTGCTTAAAATGCTTATCGACATTACTTCTTACACAATTCACAAGCTTGGATCATCATATCCAGTCTTTGGTGTAATGGATCATGCATTTTACACCAAACACTTCTGTCACCGACTGTACCCACGCGCACAGATGTATCGAATTATCCCGAGCTTCGGCACACATCTCACGGCCAAATTGCATTAACTTTTGCTGGTGGCACGGGAAAAAGAAATACTAACAGCAAAGCCCTTTTATCTTGCAGCCATATGTTGAAGAAGACTCTTGGAACAAAACGCAATTTAGAAGATTTTAAGAAGAAACTTGCGTTTTGTTTTTACGTTGATCAGCTAATGAAATAATTAGAAAATGTAATGAAAGGAAACATTTGGCCTATGTTGCATTTATCCACCAGAAAAGGCAGCTTTTTGTCTTTGGATCCGCTTTTAAGGATATCTTTTATAGAAGGATTCTGTAAGCATTTTTCGGCAACCCTTAGCTAGGATTTTTTTTTAACTGGCAACATCGATAAATGTCAGCACAAAGTTCGAATTGTAAATTATGTTTCTATTCGAAAAGATAACAGTTACAACAAATGCTTATTGCAAGCTTATTCGAAAAGATAACATTTATAACTAATGCTTACTGCAAGCATTTGTTGTTAATGTTGTCTTTTCGACCTCATCTTGCGAGTCCTCATCCAACTGTCGAATCATACCAACAGAACAATCCATCCACATTTCCAATAGATCCAAGGCGTCTGCGCGAATTATTTGGGTCGTACGTGACCAGACTGCATGAGGACCCCATGATTATTAGAAAAAAAAGTTCGGTCAAGTGTGAGTTGGACTAGCGCACCGAAGGTTCCTTACAAGCTTAAATATAAAAAAGGTGATTCAACTACAAAATAAATTTTCTATTCTCGAGTGTAAAGGCATTTTATCCATTATTTAGTGGTAATTAAGTGCTTAAAGATATTGCTTTTCTTGATTCAACATCAACAGGAAATACCCTAAATAGATTTGTTCCCTTGTATTGCGTATGTCACAATGAACGGGTGTATTTTTTAATGGCAGTGATTTGGAATCATTATTTTTTTACAGCTGGATCATAGACCTGAATTTCTGCTTGATACTTCCACGTATTATTGAAGGAAAGCTTCTTGACTCCTGAAAGGCAGACAGCGGCGTGATCCTATAAGGGTTCCGTTTCTGAGGTACGCATATGCATGGAACCCTAAAAACAAGAAATTGAGCTTTGCGGAAAACAACACCAGTTTTTCACGTAGACATTTCAATTGATTTCTTCCCTGTTGGAAATAATAATAATAGAATATAACTAATTTATTCCATAGAAAATGGTCTTCCTTTAGTATAGTCTTTTCTGGGAGAAAAGAGGAATGCTTAAAATCCACTTCTGTCTTGGCAATCTGAAGATATAGTGTCTGAAAGGGACAGAAGAACCGAGAAAGAGAAGTTCAAATCTGAATCTGTTTCCGTTATCCTACTAAAATTATAAATGCGAAAGTTTGGATGTGAATTTGTGAGGATGTTTGCTGCTCAATCACGCAAAATCTACTGGACGGAATTCGATGAAATTTGGTATACGGGTAGAAAAATACCGGGAATAGCACATAGGGTTTTAAGCGCCATAGCGTATCATATAGTATTGTTTTTTGTTTTTTGGCTGTAAATAAAATAAAAATAAAATAAATATCCCGAAATTCCCACGGGAGCGAAGCCCCGCGGCTAAGCTAGTTGTGAATATTTTAATGGATTTGTGAGTTTAGAGACATTATATCCATTCTTATTGGTCGGAATATTTAGAAAAAACACTCTGTTCATAAAAACTAATGTCGAACGTTATCGAAAAACAGACGTCGCATGTCAAAAAGCGCCAAATAAAAAATCCTTTTCAAAGGTCCTAACGGAATTCTAACTCTGAAAACGAAAACTAGACAAACGCAAACATGCAAAACAATAGGAAAATTTGAAAAAAAGGATTGAATCCTCGAATCAGCGCCGACGAAAAAAGAAACGCGACCATAGAGGACTTATCAATTATTCCGCGCCGGAATTTCGCGTATGGCAACACAATGGACCATCAATTCGTCCGGGAAACAAAAAAAATTGCAACACTAACATTCCGTCGAAACAAAGGGCGGATAAAAAGCGCGCAAATGCCCCGCCATCTTGGATTCGGGACTTTTTAAATATCTCGTCGAAGGTTCGGGAATTCGTGGATTTTGAAGTTAGTTTTAGGTTATGTTCACGTTTTTATCGCTTACGGGGTGAACATGGCCTCAACTCACTCAAAGGTCACTAACAGATCGATGTGAGTGGCAGGTTTGGAACGAGGAAGATTTTGAAATAGATACCTTCGCTTCGTCTCTTGTTACCAAGTTGACTGAAATTTGTATGCCAAATGGCGCAGCATAGAGTACTGTACAGATATTGTAGCACCATGTAATACCTACCTATATCTGACAAAATAAATTAATCTTAACGAAATATCTATACGACTTTCGTAATTGCTTTAACCAGAGGCTTTTACCACCTTTTACACCAAATTCCGCACTATAGCAATCACATTTCCCTCGACGCAAGAGCAATTTTTCCAGCTACTTAGGGAATAAAAATCACACTTGCAATTAGCCGATAGCTGTACGCTATATCGGCGTCTCATTCATGCGCGTGTATTGTGAGCGAGACGGATGGACAAAAGGACGCTCGCGTATTCATGGGTGAAGGCGGTGAAGCGTAAGCACTAGACTTGTCGATGATGACTTCGGGATGGGGAACGGTTTCTTTGTGCTTACATCGATATCGATAAAACGAAACAGCTTTGTTTCCAGTCATACCAAAAGAAAAAAATTACTACAAAGAATTGGTCTTGAATTTCACGTTTTCAAGATTTAAAAACCTGTGTCGGTTTCTTCAAGGTGTTTCGGAAAGGTTTCTTGCGATGATAGAACAAAGAAATAAATCCTACCTAACTAATATTATATATTTATGCGAAAGTGAGTTTGTTTGTTTGTTACCTCTTCACGCGTTATCAACTGAACCAATCCACCTGAAATTTCGCATACACATAGTTTGAAGTACTGAGAACCTTTCATCCCGGGAAAAAGCTCTGTTCCCGTGGGAAATCCACGCGGGCGAAGCCGCGCGCAAAAGCTAGTTTTAAATATAATTGGCCATGATTGTACGACTTCGCCAAAAACTTGAATTATCTGATTTCTCTTTAGTTAATATGGACTAAATTCCGAGCAATTTGACGTTACATTATCTATTTGAACTGCTTTTAATAATTGGTGAGATTGATTTGTGTATGACACACGAGTCAATTATTAGGATGGTGTGATGACTTTAAGATACTGACGAGAGCATTATGGTGTGAGATGTGGTGACAGAAAATGGTAGTTTACAGTAGAAAAAAACTATTCTGGAAGCCATACTATCCGAGAAAAAATGCAGTATAAAAATCAATATTGGACATCACTAATATCTTTTGCTTTGTTAGGATCTGCCGTAAAGGAGGACAAACCCAAAAGTTTAGAAAAAAACATCGACATCGATAAACGCCGTGTCGTCACTACATCGGAACAGACACTGCCACTTGATGACTGCACGCTCGCATTGAAAACTGAAACTGAAGATGCACATTGCAGAACCCTGGGCGTCTAAAACGGGCACTGATAAATGGGAATATGAACCATTTCTCATTTCCTAAATATTTAAATAGGAACCTTATAAGTGGGGAAATAAGGTTCATTTTAAAATGTATGTATTGTAGGAGATGAAAAATGGCTCATATCAAAGTGGCCGTTATAGACCGCCTGTATGTTTACCTTGCTATCGATTGGTGGGATTAATTTCTCGTTCCTCTTCGAAATAATGGTTCTCTAGACACCTGATTCTGTCTGTCTGTACGCTGATTAATATTCTGATTTCTGAAGGTTATCAGAGTGGAACAAAATGTGGAAGAGGAGCACAGAGGGGAAACCCAAGAAGACATCTGGCATGATAGGATGTTGCTGTTTCATGAGTTTCTTTCGGCATTTCTTCTCAGCAGTGGTCGTTCCGAAATGCTAGTAGTTTGTATCTTTGAGACATAATATATTATGATTAAATAATTAGTTATCGACGTGAAAAAGAGCCTTTTTTGAAGGCCAAGTTTCAATAAAAAAATTGACTTTGACGAGCTGGCTTTACCGGAGGATATGCGTGCCAATGGTCTCACTACTAAGGATGCCGAAGACCGTGCGAAGTGGAGAAGAAAGAGTAGGAAAGCGGGCCCTGGGCTCCGACGCGTATGCTGAGGATGCATCCGAGAAAGCGCTTATATGAGAGAGAGAGAAAGAGAGCCGAGCAACAAGGGCTTCCGCGCCGAGTGAGTCCGTGTTGCTCTATGGTTAGAGTCATGACTCTAACTCTGAACGTAGAATAAATCTAGCCATGGCTAGATTTATTCTACGTTCAGAGTTACCACTTCACCATTTTGTATTGGTTAGAGGGTTAGAGTCACGGCTAGATTTGTTTTACGTTCAGAGTCACCACTTCAACGGTCTGTATATCAAACTGACTCACTCATGTATAGTAGTTTTCGTAGACGTACGTGTCTGTTTGCCGCCCTATGTTATTATAACATCACAATATCCTAAACGTAGAAGTATTTAAAACGACATAGGGTATTTTTCATCCCGGGAAAAAGCACTGTTCCCGTGGGAAATTCAGGCGGGCGAAACCGCGGGCAAAAGCTAGTATCTTATCTAATATTATAAATGCGAAAGTGAGTTTGTTACCTCTTCACGCTTTATCTACTGAACCAATCATCCTGAAATTTCGCATACACATAGAAGTACTGAGAAGGATATAGGATACCTTTCATCCATAGAAAAAACACTGTTTCACACACAGTGGGAAATTCAGGCGGGCGAAGCCGCGGGCAAAAGCCAGTGCCTTTATTTGAAAAAAGACATGCTAAGGAATTCGTTGCCTGTGTTACATTCCACGTAATAATAGCCACGGCTAAGAGATCTTGGTCTTAAATAGGAACAAGTCTAAAGTCAAAGTCAATGTTTTTATTTAGGTAAATAGGTTTAAAAATAGCACTTTTAAATCGTCATCTTCTTGTTTTTAGTTAGTTGACGTCATAAAATTAATTAAAGCTAAGGTTACCACCGCCTCCAAAGCGCAAGTGGAGAAGAGGCGGCGCAACAAACTCCACTGCTGCATTTTCTCCAAAGACGTCACTGTACAACATAAATGACTACTCAACAACACTAGTCTCAACAACAATGGAGCATACAAGACGGGTTGCATTATTTAGTGCACTTATAGTACCTGAATGCGGCTCTTGTGAACGTCGGCGACCTTCGACCTTCCGAACAAAGGGCTTTAATTTAAAGACGTTGTATTACCCCACCCCCCACACACGGCAGACTTTGCCCAGGTTAAATATGTAACCCAGTCCATCTGGGATAATGCATCGTTGCATGTCGAAAGATTTGTTCGAATAGGAGACCGGACAACTTTTTTGAAATATCTCGCATTAATAGAATCATCCGTAAAAGGTGGACCATGAGAACTAAAGGAAAATAATCACACCCATAACCAAAGTATTTCCCAAGATATAGCAAAAAACAATTCACATTTTTTAGCTATGTTTGGACGATACCAAAACGGAGGGAAACTAAACGTACATTCATATGACGTCACGCGTAGAAAATGGACTTTCCCTAAAAGTTTGAACTCGAATAAATTAGCTCTGGAGAATAAACTCGTGCTGAAAAGTCGCAAAATGTGTTTATTTATATGTATTCTATAATAAAATTACATATTTTAACAATTCTCATACCTTGTCCGGTCCCTTGTTGGTACAGTCAGGTGCAGAGGAACCTGACACCCCTGTGATAGGATTATGTGACTGTACAAAACTTTATAAATCACTATTTTTATTTGACTAACCGTGGTGGCCGCGCTTCAACCTTATATTAGAATAAAGTTATTTATTTGTTTATTATAAAACTTTAGGGTCCTTAGATTAAGAATATATCACCTATTTTAGAGTAGTTTTTTCATTTATCATGTTATTAACTTTATCGCAAAACATGTAAATAGCGTCCGAGGCTTTTTCTACCAGTCGCTAAAAGGTGAAAAAGAGATTTTTTTGTGTAAATAAGAAATAATCTGCATTCACCGAATCATTCTTCACAATCACACACACAGCAACCGCCAGTGTTACCAACCCATTCCAAAATTTTCCCCCAAGTTATTTCTGAATTGCCCTAAAAATCCCTAAGTATAGAATTTTATATGTACCAACTTATTGGAATACAATCCTAAGAAAAGGTCCCGTACTGACCGGATAAGTCCCTAAAAAAATCCCCGAAAAGTTCCAACCCCTAAAATTGCCCCTTTTAACACTCCTAGCCCCTAAATTTAGGGGCAAAATGACCACGGATGTTGGACATGAGTAAATTCTAATTAATACCGACCTTCTGATCCATGGGAGAAGTCGAAACCTGGAACAAAAAAGGTTTTTTTATAAGTTTCATCTAAATATCTGGGATCTTTGATCACAAAACATATTACGGCGATGATATTTGAGTATGCTGGTAATATAACCTAGGGTAGTTTTTATCCCGAAATTCTCATGGAAACGGAATTAAAAAAAGTAAAAGTAAAAATGTCATTTTTCTCCAAGTTTTTTTTTTCATTATTTAAGATGGATTTTGCTCTTGACCACAATCTTGTCCGAGGACAGAGATGAGGTCTACGATGTAGCGAGCTTACCCAGAAGCAGCCTATTCACTCTGGTTTTGAAGAGTCAGGTTGTACACTTAAGTAGTTTCAATTATAGCAATAGATCTAAAGGCAAGGAATGGAGGAAGAAGATAGAGAAGAATCAAGAGAAGAAGAAGAGGTGCGGGGAAGAAGTTGTGGGAGGCTTTTGCCCAGCAGCCCAAAAAAAACAAAATCAAGAGTTTAATTGCCGTAAAAACCCAAACCGGTCGGTCACTCAACCCACAACCTGTGAAATGCATTTGCAACTTGCAATAACGATGCAACTCGAATCAGGGCGTCTAAAAAGGTTTAAAAAATATTCAAAAATGAACCTTACGTTATCACGTATTAGGTTCATTTTTGATTCGTCAAAGTGACCTTTTTTAGACCCCCAGAGTGCGTTTCGAGAGGTCGTTACAGGACGTGAGATTAAAACGTTGGTTTTACAAGCAAAATTATATTTTATATTTTTTAATCTTTACAGTCGCTGATTTTTGCGCGTAACGAGGCGAAATCATGTAAACTATTTAGTACCTATGTACAGTCGACCGCACCTCAAGTTACCCCGCATGATCTCTTATGCCGCGGCCGCAGAGTCGAATTTGCAATGAATTTGAGTAGGTTGATGTGCTGTTGACTGTACTTCGAAAGAAAAATCTGCCTTTTTCGAGGCTGGCTTGGAATTGTTTATTACCTGTTCGGCTGGTCATCATAACTTCATCAACTGGGTAACCCGTCTCATTGTGTCCCTAATTATTATTTACTAGTGGTTCGTTAACTTAAAAATTCTATGGATAGTTCCTGCTACACGTATTTCAACGGTTCGAGAGTTATCGCGGAACAAACATACATACATATGACGACCTCCGTGGCCTAACGGTTATCACGCCAGACTGCCACAGCGGAGGTCCCGGGTTCGATCCCCGGTCAGGTCAAGATGGAAAATGATCTTTTTCAGATTGGCCTGGGTCTTGGATGTTTATCTATATATGTATTTGTCATAAAATATAGTATCGTTGAGTTAGTATCCCATAACACAAGTCTCGAACTTACTTTGGGGCTAACTCAATCTGTGTGATTTGTCCGTATATATTTATTTATTTATTATTTATTTATTTATTTATACATACAAACAGTCGCCCCAACTTAAATTATAGCCCTCGCTCGCTTCGCTCGCTCGGTCAATTATTTGCTATATGGGGACGCCAGCGCGAGCACCAGACGGGTGATCAGTCCACTTATGCTGGGACCATTTCACCCAATTCCCCGAGACCCGTATAGGGTTTTGAGTTACCTGGTAACTCACGTTGGTGGCGACCCACTGAATCTACCTGTTACTTTGCAGAATTTTAATAACTGCCCTATTGTAATGTCGGTAATGTCGCTATCATTTTCAGATACAGCGTCTGAGCCCATTACTTCTCTCCTCGCAGCAGCGTTTGTCAGCATTGGGTCCCTTGCCATTATTATTGCCATAATTACCATTGCAGTCTAGACGCTGGGTTGTCAGGATGTCTCATATTAATATTATAATTATTAAAAAATAAAAACACGACTGACAACTCACATAGCCCATGTCTTACTCAGAGGAATGCAAGGAATCTAAAAATACCTCTCACTTCAAAATTTGTACAGCCGTTAGGTGGAATAAAGAAACTTGCATACATGAACTCTGAAAACATAACACTCCTTTTTTGGTCAGTCGTGTAAAAAGGAAGTGTTTGTTTTGTGAGTTTGTTTGTAGGGGGGTAATCTACGGAACTACTGAACCGATTTCAAAAATCCTTTCACCAATAGAAAGCTACATTATGCCTGAACATAGGCTACAATTTATGTGTGTACCGCGTGCGAAGCCGGGGCGAGGCGCTAGTTACATATAACGAGATAACGAGAAAAAACATGATGAATTTAATAATGTCGTCGTGGAGAAAAAAAAAAAAATCCTAGACTCTCAAGTAGCGAATAACAAATTCAAAAATATTCATTCAGGATAGAGTATGAACTCGAGTCATGAGGAGCTGGTGCTTAGCGCAATTGAAATGTGGACTTTAAACACACGGTATACAGTCCAATTTAGGTTATCGTCGGGTGGATTTAGCGACTGGTATTTGTGTGGTACAAGTGGTAAGTGATAGCGGTAATTACAAAAATATAAAAGTGCTATGTCGTCGATCGTTTATTTTTTATCAGCTGTAATTACGAGTCATGGAACTACTCATCCCAGGGATGAATTGTCTATTTTTTTTTTTTTTATAGGGATCAAACTGGTGGAACCAAGTATTCTACACGGGGTAGAACGTCCACTTTTAGATTTATGAGAGTTTTAGACGTTACGAAGTTTTGATATTAATATTTGAATATTTTTCGGGGATTTTTACACTTTTTACGAAGTTTATTATTATTAAATTGACAAAAAAATACTTAGATATGTACTTTTTCTACATATACACTCAAGGCACGTGAAATGAAACATGAACATTCCTATCCTAACTAATATTATAAATGCGAAAGTGAGTTTGTTTATTTGATTGTTACCTCTTCACTTCACGCTTTATCTACTGAACCAGTCTCAATGAAATTTCGCATACACATAGTTAGAAGTACTGAAAAGGACACAGGGTATCTTTTATCCCGGAAAAAAGCACTGTTCCCATGGGAAAATCACGATAGCGAAGCTGCGGACAAAAGCTAGTTTCCTATAAATTATCTGATGTATTCACCGCTATGGTTAATGACTTGTACCACAAATAAAGCCAGGGGGAGACATAGCTCGTAAATATGTCGGGTTTTATAGTTGCGCGCCCTAACCTGGGGCGGGCGCGGCGGTAGCTCGCTGTTTCTTTTGATTTTTTGATTGCTTATCCCTATTATTCCGAGACAATGCAATTGTGGCCGACTTCGCGGTGGTCTATTTTGAATTTTATTGTACGAGTTAAATTAGCGTATTTTTCGCAATGTTCCCATTTTAAAATTGTACAAACGTATTATTAGTATTTATAGATTGTATTGTAATAAGTACATTATGTCGATTGTATTAGGTCGCGGGATGCGCTTGGATGCGGGCAGCGCAGGACCGGTCGTTGTGGAAATCTTTGGGGGAGGCCTTTGTCCAGCAGTGGACGTCTTTTGGCTGAGAGAGAGAGAGAGAGGGAGAGAAGTACATTATAATGATTACGTCTATATTTTGTGAGTTCTTCATATTATTTCGTTGCACTTTATGCATAACCTACTACTCTCTGTTTGGTCTAATGGTGGACTGGTAGAATGCCATGTGGCGTTAAGTCCACCATTTGTACATAATTTCTGAAATTTTATGCAATAAAGTTTCAAATAAATAAAACGGTGATCTTTTTCGATTTTTTTACACGCGACAAAAGAGGAAATTATTGTTATTTAACCAATTCAATTTAGCTGAATTGAAGCTGAAAAAACATTGTATTTTGAGCAATAAAGCTATAAATAAATAAACAGTAGAATATATTGACTTGTAAGACATAAAAAAACTGCATAAATTAATAAATTCTTATGCAATGTTACTAAAAATATCCAACAAAATCATGCGAACAGTTTCATAAAGCTCAAATAATGGTCGTTCAGATAGGATGCCTTAATTAAAAATTCGAATAAAATGTTGATAAAGCACGACCAAATACGCGTATTATCAAAAAATACCTACTTAATTACAACTTGAGTACAGTCTACCCTTAATAAATTCTAGTTTTTATTAAAAACAAAAACATTTATCCCACTGAGTCAAACTGGGCGGAGTGCGGATTGTTACCTGGCCAAGCATAAAATAACGAAGGTACAGAAAACGATCTAGGTTCAAATACCTTTATTATACACCCACCTAAAATTCTCTGCATGACCCAAAGATTGGCTGGTAGACAATGCCTTAGCACTAAGTCCTTCTATTGTACGTTTACTTTTGTATTTTTTATTTATTTATTTAAACTTTATTGCACATAAACATATGTTAAAGTACAATGGGCGGACTTAATGCAACAGCATTTTCTACCAGTCTACCTTAGGGTCATTCAGAGAACATTAAGTGGGTGCAAATACTTAAATAAATTGACTATATATATTTTGTACAATGAAGGTTAAATTAATAAATAAAATACACGTCAATATGACATTATTAAATTAATGGTCGTACAGTTTTTTTTTTTTTTTTTTTGGTTAAACAGCTGTATAGATATGCCCCCGAGGAGTTCACAGTAGAATTATCTAAAACAATGGCATTAATCTGGCAAACCAACGAGGTCCCTGAGGAATGGCGCCTCACTAAACAAGTACCAATACAAAAAATAGCACACCCCAAACAAATCAACGATTTTAGGAAAATATCCATCTGTAACGTTGGGTACAGAATATACGCCAACCTCCTTTTAAAAAAACTAGATGCCTTAACCGACGCACTTGGAAGCTACCAAACAGCTTTCCTAGACAATAGATCAACAGATGACCATATATTTACACTGCGGCGGATACTAGATACAAAATGGAGAGAAGGAACAACTGTGTTTGTAGCGGCACTGGATCTAGAAAAAGCATTCGACAATGTCAGTCTGGAAGTTCTAAAAGATATACTCTTAACAAGAGTAGGCGCGCCACTTACTAACCGAATAATAAAAGCGTGTATGAATGAAAAAACATTCATCTCATGGTGCGGACAATCATCTCATACTATCAACAAAGGCAAGGGGGTAAAGCAAGGCTGCCCACTATCCCCAAGACTATTTACCATAATCATAGACGACGTTCTCAGGACGCTCGAGGAGGAAGACGAGGCAGTAAAACTCGACCAGGATACCGAAATAACGCTACCTCTAGTACTGTCGTACGCGGATGACCTAATTTTAATAGGGGAAGACTTGGAGGTTCTCAACCGTATCACTCTAAAACTAAAATCTTTACTGCAAACAGTCGGCCTCACAATAAATGAAACAAAAACTAAATTGGTAGTTCGCGACCCATTTTTCCCTTTAACCGACCAACAACCGTGCAGAACATTGGGGGAGTAACAATCGAACCAGTAGCAGAAATTAAATACCTCGGTACGTACATAACAGCCTCACACAATCGAAAGGCTACACTTAAAACACGTTGCGTAAAAGCCATCAAAAATTCTAAGTCACTAATACCTTTCATAAAAAACAACAAAATCGAATGGAAAATTACCCTGCTTCTCTATAAAATGGTGATCCGACCCTGTATGACCTACGGCCTTAACGTAACAGCGCTTACTAAAGCAAACCGATCCCGACTCAGACAATATGAGAGGCAAATATTACGTAGCATGTTAGACGTCTCTAAAAACCCACCCAAAGGAAAAATAAAAGACGTACTAGGAGGAAAAACCATAACAAAAATAGTAAAAGTACGAAGGATTTCATACTATGGGCATATATTAAGACGAACAAGCCCTCACCTTCTTCACGCAGCCTACAATCTACAAAGAAATCAAACGCAAAGTTGGACGTCCCATTTATTCCTGGGAAGAGTCTCTTAACCACGACATACGCCATTACACGAATAAAACAAAGGAGGAATGGACGGAATTAGCTAAAAACAGATCAGAAATGAAAAAGGCAGCAGAAAAAATTTATGCCCACTCTGAAACAGACACGGAGACGGACCCAGAGCCAGATGAACCAATGGAGGTCACAGTAAACACCAACGACCCGCCAGGAAACTCTAGCGACGAAACCATGAGTACCCAAAGAAGACGTAGACCACCAACCCCAAACGAACCGCCCAGGACCAGACAACGACATCATTAAAATCTTCTGCACCCACAGGAATCAAGCAAGCGACATGAAGACCCGGCCGTATCATCAACGCAGCCCATTCATTCCCTTCCATGTATATATTACACACCAAGTATAGTATCTATTTCCTAATTTATTGGCTTGGTGCTAGAATCCGGTCGATTGTAAAACTCCTGTCATTCCAATTTCCTGGCTGCCCCGCCCTACACTCCCAATCCTATCTACGTGCCCAACTGGTTTCTCGAGTTGGGGATTAGGGTTTCACGTCTGAGCGGAGTACTCCTCCACGGCACGAAACCGAGAATGTCCATAACGCTCAGGCTCGGCTCTCTCGCGGAAAGTACACTCCTCGGAGGTGGACCCAGCCCTAAACTCTTGCAGTTTAACCACTGGCTGGGAGGGCACAGAACAGAACAGAACAGTACAGTTTTTTTTTGGTTAAACGATCTAGGTACTATGCTACTTATTATACAAAATTATGCTTTTTAATCAATCTCGCCGAAATTTAAACTAGTGGTTCTGTGAGAACAGTAGACCTCGCGAGCCCTTACCACCACGAAATAACCGATATTTTACCGTGATTAAAATTAAAAGGACAAATTTTCTAATCTCTTCAATAGTACGTTCTAAGTGAAATTAACTGACGTCCTTTGTTTTTTCATTCTAATTTGAGGTACATTTCAAAAAGCGTAACATCTGTGTTCTCATTATTTACAGCATAACATAGGGTCAAACAAAAACTAATGAGTTTTGCAGAATCGAGAATTTAAATGAGCCGTTCGGTTTTGCCTCTATAATCACCACCCTGCATGTTCCATTATATTATCATTTTAAACGACCGGGCAAGAATTTCAAGGTTAATTTGAATTTGAAACGTATTAGGGTTCCGTACGTCCGTGCAAAAAAACGAAGCCAAATAGGATCGCTCGTGTGTCTGTATAAAAAAAATAGTCTATGAATTTGTGACCCAAAAACGTAATTAAATGTACCTACCTAAACGAGTCGACGAATATGTTTGCGAAATTTCAGAAAGATTGGTTTTGTTCTGTAGATAAAGCGTGAAGAGGTAACAAAAAAAACAAACAAACTCACTTTCGCATTTATAATATTAGTTACAATTAGTTAGTATAATATAATATTACTAGCTTTTGTCCGCGGCTTCGCCCGCGTAAATTTCCCACGGGAACAGTGCTTTTTCCTGAAATGAAAGATACCCTATGTCCTTCTTCGTACTTATGTGTGTGCGAAATTTCAGGAAGATTGGTTTAATAGATAAAGCGTGAAGAGATAACAAACAAACAAAGAAATAACTGAATAAACAAACTCACGTTTGCATTTGTAATATTAGGATAGGATTTAAGATCAGCTTTGTAGACTAATCAAATACAAACTTGCATCGAAAATGCAACAAATACAATGGTGACCAGCGTGGCTTGCATTTCGCGAACTGGTGCTGTATCAAATGTCATGTAATGAGTCATCGCCAGCCATCGATCGCGTTCAAAGAAATCATTGTTGCTTTGTAACACAAATTATGGACGCAAGAGATAACTACCGATTATGAAAATGCATGTATGAAGAGAGAGATGAGTGTAGAGGAAGCGAGAGAGATCTGTAAGGATCGTAGCAAGTGGACATCGCTAGTCTCTGTCTATGTCTGTCTAAAATGCTAGGCTAATTCACGTGTCCCATGGGAGTTTCCCTGTCCTAACGGTACAGACTAAAATGTACCGTCGCACAGTGGGAACCCGCCTAAAAAAGCCATCACATAAATACTTTTTTGAAACTCTGCGCATATGCATGTATTGTACCTCAAATTGTAGCTAAAGAGTCAATCTATCATTATACATATGAATAAAATTTTTGACTGTACGTATTTTATGGCAAAGAGCATTTAAAGTCAAGGAATGAGAAAAGTGCAAAAATAATGGTATAACTTTAATTAGGTTTGGGATGATTTTATGATATGATTACAATAAAAGTTATATAAGTGTGATACCATTTTAAAAAGCTTACAATGTGTACTTTGCTATAAAATAAAAGTTTATGCAATTGAGTTGAATATTACTCAACCAAACATACATAAGTAATTATTTGTTCTATTTTCTTTCCGCAAACTTTCAGTTGGAGATTTGAGAGTTGCCGAAGCTTGCCGAAGTTCTGTTTTTTGCTTTATTTTGTAGGAAATATAATATGAATTAACGGCAAAAAATAATTACTTGCGATTTTGTTGCGGATCATATTGAAATATAATATTCTATGGGGGCGGGAATACGTTTTATTTTTTACGTAAGTGTATTAAGCATTTTCTTTATTTGGGATTCTTAGCTTAGGCACTCAAAAATTACTTTTGACTCAATTGTTAGATTATATGTTATCTTTTACGATATTTTATTGAGTTTTCGAGCAATATTTCGATCCCACTCCTATGCAAAACTACATGACCGCATAAGGATTAAAAGTTTTTAACAAATAATTTTACACACGTCTTTCATCATTATTACAGTAGTATAGTATAAAATTGTTCATTTTCGTATGCAGAAGTAAAGTTTTTCATTCGTTTTTTGATATAATTAAAAATTTGTTTTTAATAATCTCTATACAATGAGTAAATTTTCGGGTACCAGACGTGACTTAAGTCTTGTATTAATTTAAAGTGACCCTAATGATACCGTTTCTATTATCTCCTACTAAAAGTATATGAAATAATTTCCCAAAATATTCAGATGCAAATATTTTAAACTTAATAGCATGTATTGAAAGGTCCTTTGTAACTTAGTTTCGTCAGCTCTATACTAAATCCAGTCGAAAGAAGGAAAATCTTTAAAGTCAAAATGGCATATCCACCGTCAATCTAGAAGATCCTACATGCGAACCCAAACTTTCTACATCGACAGTTTCAAGAGGAAGACCTTCGAAGATAGTGCAGAGAGCATAACGAAGCGGAAAACAGAAATATGTGTGAACTTGATTGAATTATGACGATTTTTCCAAAAATACCATTATTCATCAGAAATCACTGGTAGATGTTGAATCAATAAACCTATACCAACCTATACTGCAGGTCATGTCAAGTGGTAGAGGTAGTGATGCCATGAAATTTGGTCAATATGCTTTCGATTCAGCATAGTAATATTTTAATAAATATAAGAATAATAAATAGAATTAAAATAATAAATATAAGAATGATAATAAATATAATAAGATTTTTAAGTCATATTAATGTTTATTTATATGAATTTAACATAGTATTTTTTTTATTCCTTTTTAAACTTCGAAAAACATAGATGTAAGAATAGAATTGCAATTTTTTTGTTTTCTTGTACTTTTTTTTTTTACTATTAGAAATTAACTTTTACTTGCAAGTTATACATTATTATAAAGCACATATATTCAAGATTATCAGGGAAAAAAATGATGTGAATATCTTTATTAACACAAAAGTTATAGATTTTTGATATGAAAATGAGTCAAAGTTCCCATAGTGCGTCGTCGCCCTTTTTATCCCAAAATACCCTAATCGAAATCCACCTTGCAGGTTATGCGTGAAAGAGTAACAACATCCATTCTCAAACTTTTACATCTATAAGTATGTAGAATCCTGCGAATAGGCTGTCGGCAGTGAAATATTTATATGGTGGCTACATACTTTGAAATCCCAAAATTCCCATGAATTGTAGGCAACTTACTGCTTGATTTCGATAATGCATTGACACAAAAAAAAATTTACGTTCTGAACGTCATATACATATAGCCTATGTCATAAGGTAAGAAATACAAGGAGTTTAGAAATTATGATGGAATAAACTCATACATAAACGCATACATGAATGAACATTTTTTTCTGTACTCTTATTATTTTGTATTTTATGACTGTATTAAAAGGAAGCAGTTGATCAATATGAGAATTTGATTGGTGACACTTTATTGATGAAAAGAAATTCTCTTCTTTTCAAGTTGGAATGGCTATGTCAAACGAGACCTGTATGTGGCCATGGCAATTGTAAGCTAACTCTTGGGAGCCAAATTAAACTAACTTATTAAGTAGAGAGGTACCTACCATGGAAAAAATATGAACTCTGATACCTATTAGTAAAATGTATAACCAAAATATGTATGGAATGAAAATAAATAAATATGGAAGTTTAAATGTCATGCTTTGAACTTGCAGTTTTTAATAATTTTTAACTATCAGTTAAGTAATGAAATTTATGAGTAAAGGACATTTTGAGAAATGCACTCTGATAACTGGCAGCTAGATGGGTCGACAATGTTAAGAATACTGCTGGTTACTAGCAATATTCTTAACATTGTTGACCATCGTCAACTGGAGTAGGATGTCCAAGGACAGAGAAGGTTGACTTAGGTAGAGAAGGAGGCCTATACCCAGCAGTGGGTCACAGAAGGCTGTTGATGATGACGACTCTGAGAATGATTATAAGACCACTGTTACACACCATATTAAGGCAAATAAAATTATTCTATCTATTCTATATTCTATAATGGACATTTAAAGGAACAGGACACTGTGAAAAGAACATTATGACATTCCTTCATTTTCTTAAGGAAACTTGGCATATGATGATAATGTAAGTGAATATCTGGTGCCACTGTCCTTACACACAGATATACATAGAGTTTAGGATATATGCTTAAAATAAAAATAACACCAGTCCAATTAGATTCAGTAGCTTTTTCTGATATCTCTCCATCTAGGTAATCAGAATCTAAAGGAATATAAAGCTACTGTAATAATAAATTATACGTTTATAGCGACAAAAACAATACAACAAAACGGAAACTACACTTCCTTTATAACTTAAACATGCCATCGAAAATTAACGCAGTCAACATCAAAGTGGACCAACATTCTGTTAAAATAAAAGATCAAAGGATAACTGGAAATGCTGTGTAAACGTCCAACTACCATTAATATCTGTACGTCGAACGGCCGGCTAAAAATAGTATCAGGATCAGGACTTACCGGACAAAAGCAGGCATATCAGCAAAGCTTGGAACGCACGCATTTTTGCACTCTCCTCACTTAAAATTGATAAATTGCTGTCAAAACTTGTATTTTGATAACATTTTTAGTTATAAACACACATGAACTACGGTAAAATGCATGATTTCTGCTAAAATTGATGTAAACACCGGTATACGAAAAAACACGCAAACGCCAAGTCTTCAGCGACAGCACGAAACACAACACACACAATGACGAAACGAAACAAGTCAATGTTCTGCTGCCATTCCAAGCCAGACAGCAGCTAACTTCATGGCATATTTGACAGTTCATTCACCGGAGGACCTCGGAAACGCAATAGTAACTAATAATTATTATGTATAATGAAACTAGGCAAATAAAAACTGTAATGCATCAAAAGAGTACAATAATATTTAATGATTCTATTTTAGTTAGGCCTTACGAGTTCAGAGCATTTTACAAATATTAAATTATTTTCCTGCAACATCTTGTTCTCAAATTACTCAAAAGATGGCAGTAGTAAAGAAGTTAGTTCAACTATTCGATAAAAGATGTCACTGTTTTTTTATATTACTCACAAATAGATGGCGGCACTATAATTTCAAACTTATTATGAACGCCCGCCTAAATAAACCTTCCCCAGGGCACTGGTACCAGAAGCCCAGGTGGGTACCCACCCAGTCCATTGGGGATAATCACATCAAAATCCGTTCTGTACCTAGTTTTTAATTTAACCGTGAATTTTATTTTATAATATGTAAGGATATAATTATATATTAAAAGATAATAGGAAATAAAATTAAGTAAATAATTAATTTATTAAAGAGTTATTAGCTCTTTAATATACATATTCGGCAAACATAAATATAATATTATAAAGGACAATAAAATAAAAGACATTGATTTATACATTCTTTTTATTGCTGAAATGATATTTGGCAAATGTCTGGGCCACCAACAACGGAAACACCAATGTGGCATCTGCATACAACTTCACAGGGGTCGCATTCATCCGGATCTTCCCCCATGAGACCGCTTCGTCAGGCCTTGCCCCCGCATCGCTGCCATCAAACTCGCTAGCCGTATTTACATACACAGCATAATCAGCACCATTTCTCATTAAATTTGCATTACAAATGTGATGTTTAATAACTCCACCTCCTAATATGATCATTCCTGTGTTATTAGCTTTAACAGCCATAGTGTTAAGCCTTCGTAAATCTCCTAAAATATCAATCACGAGTCCCGGCCGTTTAAATGAGTGAAAGTACATCATATCTCCTAAAGACCCGTCAGTTAAAGCTGGACTGAACACGGGAATATTATTTCTCCAAGCCCAGTAACAAACTGAGCTTTCGTCGTTAATTTTCTCTCCTAATTTGGCAATAATTCTCGAAGGAGACCAAACTGTACCTTCTTTCATCTGTTCTTCGAGCATTTCGTCTAATATCGGAGTTACCCACTCTTCAAAACGGCAGTAATTATCATTTGGCACTAATAAATTGCCAATCCGATTTATACCTCTAGTCCTTAGGACCTTTCCACTGAGATTAAAGTCGCCAACATAAGTTGGAGCGAGGCATTTAATAAAATCTTCCTCTACTCCCCCTGCAGTAGTCACGATACAGTCTACTAGTCTGTTCTTGACCAAAAATCTTATCGTATCCCTCAATCCTGACGAAATCATGTTTGAAGTGTATCCTAAGAAGATGGTACAATTAGTTTTCTTCTTGATAAAGGCATCTTCTTCATAAGGGTCGCTTGTCTCTTCAGTTAACGCCACAGAACGACATTTCAGCATCTTATTAATCTCTATCACTGCTTTACCAAAGCTGGTAGCTTGGAAACCAGATCTAACGTAGCTTTCGAGTATTTTGTTGTAGTCTGTACCACTTTCCCAATCGTAACCTGATACTATAGGCGTTTCTGCTGGGAGCTCTTGACTTGGCACTAAAACAGCGCCTACAGCACATTCAGGAGCCTTTGATTTCTCGATTTTTGCAGCTAAATCCATGTTTACTGTTAATTATATTCGACTTTCTTCACTTTGTTTTCGTTTCGTCTTCCTTTTTGTTTCCTTCGTCTTGTTGCTTGCGTAAATTAAATGACGTTTATTTGTGTTAATGTCACTGTCAAAAACATTACATTTTAATTTTTTTGTACATTCTTAGCAAGAATCACAGGAAATAGAATTACATATGTTATGTATGTACATAATACATTTTTTTTTATTTTACTAATTTTACCCTCAGAAAACATGCAAAAGTGGATATATTTTTTGTTTATAACGGAGAGATTATATCTTTGATTTGACTTTAGGTTTGGCTACAAAGGATATGTACTAATACAGAGCATCTGCAAAAATTGCTATTATATTCACCCAAAAAAAAAAAAAAAACAAATAAGTAAAAATTATCATATCGCCGTTGGTTGAATACTTCGCTCGCCAGTCGCCAGTGTAAGTAGGTACTTAACATTTACACTAGGGCGGCTCTGCCCGTGCTTATGTTGATCCCTCGGGAACCGTACTTTTTTCCGGGATAAAATGTCCTTCTCTGGGGGTCCAACTATGTGTATGCAAATTTTTATGGTTCAGTAGATAAAGCGTGAAGAGGAAACAAACGAACTCACTTTCGCATTTATACTTAATATTAGTAAGGATAGAGATTAGGATTAACCACACACCCCCTATACTTCGTCATAGGTAGGTATTGTATAAGCACAAGTTTGTATTCTTCTTGTATGTATGTAGGTTAACTGTCTATTTTCTGTTCTGGCTATATTTTATGAAAGAGCGTGATACAAAAAAGATGTTAGTTAAATAAATAATTTATTTCTGAAATTGTTACAAATAGTTAACAATAGGACAATTTAATACTTAACAAATATATTTTATTTATAAAAAATCGTGCCTTCAGTCAAAGCCTTCCGTGAGTAACTCACCAGTTCGTTTCAAGCAAACAATTAAAAATGAATAAAAAGCCGTCACATAAATAAGTTTTAAATCATTTATTTTCAGACTTATGTTCAAAGCGTAATACTTAACTGCTAATTTATTGTCCATTAAATGAAATAAACATGTAATGAAAGTGAGAAGAACAATAAACCGTTCAACAACACTAATTAATTATTCGATGCTCTGATTTCATTTACAAACAAAATAGGACGTGTGAAAAAGATGTCATAAACAAAAAAAAATACGCCTAAAATAAGTAAGTAACCGAACAGGGATCTTGCCTGGGTAATCAAAAAGTAATCAAGGTAGTTACAAGGCGTAAGTTATTTTCACTTTAATTGGTAATTTTATTTTATACTAATCTCTTAGCTTTAGGAACTCTTTGTGAAAACCCAATCGATTTGAAAGAAACCAAATATGCCAAGTTTGGCAACTATTTGTGATTTAAAATACCGCTTTTACGCAGTCGGTTAAAGCAATGTAATTGTTTACTTTATATAATTGGCATTTGAACTAAGCATTCGTAACCGTAATCTGTCTATTGCTATAATATATCTAATGACGCAAGCGACGCCGCGGGCGAAAGTAAGTGGAGCAATTTATTTTGTTTATTATTTTCGAATAGATCCGCAGTATGTGTGTAGAGTTAGAGAAGTTATAGAAATGGCTAAGGCTAATAATAATAATAATTCATAATTCATAATTCATTTATTCTCGCTTACATGTACAGGTTTACATTGGTTAAAATATTATAATTTATTATAGTTAATTTTCTTGTTTATTATGCTCATATAATTTCGCTAAAACTGTCTATTACTAAATAGCTTTTGCCCGCCACTTAGTCCGCGTGGAATTTACTATTGTTTATCTTATGTATGACATCTGCGCCCATTTTTCACCTTCAGTACTTCTGTCAGTACTTAGTTTCTGAGTGACGCGCGTACAAACATATAGACAGACAGAGGGACAGACAGGCAACATTCCAAAAAAACATTTTGTCATCTACTGACCCTATAACAACCGCTCGTAAGTAAGTCTTTTTTTTTTTAAATAAAAAGTATATATTTTTAAGAAAAAATCTGCAGACTTCACTTACGCCAACCTGTGGCAATATGAGTAAAGTCGTCCCGGACAGAGTAGACCAAAGATAATGTAATCATTACGTTACAATAGACGGGACTTCCATACAAAAAGCGTGTATGAAACAGGCGAAAATATTCAAAATTCTATGCAACTGTGGCGAACTTTTTTGTTTTTTACAATCTTTGTTTTTTACCTTGACAGATGCACGCGGCGGAGAAGACTTTAACCGCAGTGTCATGTCTAAAGCTTCTAACTCTATGCACCTGCAGATAATTAACAAGTCGGTCGCCCGGCTTCGCCCGAGATTATCGATTGCGCAACGAGAAAGGAGACCCGTTGGCATCGCTCTAGATGAACTGAACCACAGTATTGACCTAGCTTATGTCCTACTATTCTATGCGAAAGTTTGGATGCGAGTATGTTTGTTACTCAATCACGCAAAATCTACAAACGGATATTTTTTACAAAAAAACTGCGATGAGTACCTCCTCTTTTTGGTTTTTGAAGTCGGTTGATAAAAGGTTGGCTGGAAGAAATTGCAAATTTTGTACCCGCGCCTCTGCGCTCATTTATGTATTTACTTTTTGTTACTAATTGTATGTTCTTTTCTATAAATGCATACTAATATTAATTCTGTGATAAATGGTGCAATAAAGTGTTGATGTTAAGAACACAGAACAGAATATATTCTGTTCTGTGGTTTTCCGCAGTTTCGCCGCTAGATTAGATTATCCTGGTATCGCCGTTTTAGCTCGGTCATTTTAGATTTAAACTTAGACATTTGAAATTACTGAATGGGACCTTTTGGTATATGGTCGGACCCCTTCCGGGATGACGCTCAGAAAAGTCCCAAAAAATCCCTAATGGGAGAGCCCGGAAATCCTGGAAAACCTGGAATTTAATTTTAATATTCTGCGGTTTTACTATTATATCTCGAAAAAGACCCACAATTTCGAAAACATAGTCTTATTAAAAGTTTTAGAGCATTAAATTCTGCATTTTATAGGACTAATATATACTCGATCCCATACAAGTACTCATCGAAGTTTAACAAATCCTACAGTTACCTATTTTAAATGCAAAATTTTAGACATGTGCGAGGATGTATGTTTGATACCCAACTCTTTTCTCTTTAGTCGTATTTCCTCATGACTGAGGCACAATAGACAGAGATAAAGCAGTAGAGCAACTGAGTCGTGTCCTTGAAGTTTATACCTACGGCTAGGCGGAGCGCTAGGGATGGCGCCTACAAAACATTTCGTTGGCGTCTGACTAAC
>CM031594.1:3667862-4073100 GCA_018467065.1 Ephestia elutella
TATTTATTTATATATATTTTACGTGAGCGAAGTTGCGGGCAAACTATAGCATTCAGTCCATTCTCAGTACTTAAATTATCTCCATACAACATTTTGTCTAAATCGTTTCAGTGGTTGATGTACCTACCTAAGTACTCACTCGATCAGCTATAGATATGTGGGATATGGGGCAAAGAAAGGCGAAACAAAGTAACTTTAAAGATTTATTTAGCGAACGCGACAGAGTAGCGGTTGTTCTCGTCAACGTAATTTTAATCTAATATGGCTACCGTCACTAAACCTATCTCCTTCACTCATCCTCTCTCGCTCACATCCGTTCATAAACAAACATGCATCATCTCATAGTCATCTATCGTTCAAAAACCATTCATTCCTACAATCGGCCGTCCTGCATTTTGTCTGTCCTCAGGCATAAACATAATTACAATTTTTCCTAAACGTTACGTTATACAATACAAAGATTAAAACCTTAACATTCCGTTTCTCTCACATACCGCTGAAAAAAAAACAAAACAAGTTATTAGGCAACAAAAACAAAAGTTTACCTTCTGTGGCTAGGCTATTCTACTGGCCACTTTTTCATATTGTCAGCAGAAGTCGAAGTCTTAAATGGCCCATCTCCTTCTCTTGATAATTTCTCTACATCATAGCGATCATTTCTCTTGATCTTTACCACTTTGTAAGGGCCTAAAAACTTGGGCTTGATCTTTAATCCACCGCCAAATTGTGTACGTTTGATAGCTACTAGCTCACCAATCTTGTACTGGGTAGCTTTGTTCCTATTCTTGTTGAAATTCTTCTTATTTTCCTCTTGTAATTTAAGTATCTGTTCCTTTGCCCTCTTACGTAATTCTTCTCTACTTTCTATGAAGAAACTTCTTTCTTCCTGTTGAAGTAATTCATAAAGTTCTTCATCCATTCCCGTTTTCATTTTCACACCTGTGAGTAACTCAAACGGGGTTGTGTTGATACTCCTGTGGAAAGTACTGTTGATAGCTTGTTGTACTTTACTGACATGCTTGTACCACAGAGCAGGCTTCTCAATGCATAGTTTCGTTAGGACAGATATAATTGTTCTGTGAACTCGTTCCACCTGTCCATTGCCTCGAGGAACACCAGTTGTAATTTTCACATGTTCTATGCCTTCATCTCTACAGAAATCTGTGAACTCGTTGCTCGTAAAAGCCGTTCCACGACTTGTACGCGCGTTCGGCACGCAACCAAAGTTGAGCAGTGCCCTTGAGTGAGCGCCTCGCCATGAGGAGCTGCTGCGTAGGTGTCCATCCATAGATTTCGGCGTTGTCTTCAACATCCTGTACCCATCTTGCGACGGGATACGTCTTGTCCTGGCCTGTGAATTCAGGGATGAGGCCATCCATGAAATAAAGCATCGTATGTTTACCGCCGCTACTGCATTCGCTGAATTCGTCATCTGGATCGTCTTGCCGGCTGCGTCGTCTTGATTCCTTCGGCATCACCTGCGCTCAGCGTCGTAAACTCGTAAATCGTCGTCGTCGTTAATTCCGTTGCAGCGTGGGATACCGACTTGAACTTCACGGTGCCGGAATATATCCGTAATAATCGTCGTAATCCGCCTTTCTTTTTATCCAATCCCGGACGAGCCCCCAAAAATGGGGGATATGGGGCAAAGAAAGGCGAAACAAAGTAACTTTAAAGATTTATTTAGCGAACGCGACAGAGTAGCGGTTGTTCTCGTCAACGTAATTTTAATCTAATATGGCTACCGTCACTAAACCTATCTCCTTCACTCATCCTCTCTCGCTCACATCCGTTCATAAACAAACATGCATCATCTCATAGTCATCTATCGTTCAAAAACCATTCATTCCTACAGATATTTTTTATTTTTAGTAGGTACCTACCTACTTATTTTATGTATGGCAAACAGCACATCCCACAAAACACTTGCAGTTCCATAACAACGCTTATGCCCCTGACATAAGGAAGGCGGTAAAAAGTCCAAACTGTATAGTGTTTTCCATTTTATATGCTTACTAGCTGTCGCCCGCGGCTTCGCCCGCGTGAGTTTCGCTTAGATGAAAAATCTCTAGTGGAGCTTTTCATCAGATGTTTCAGATCTTCAATTTTTATACGTCAGCAGAAAATGCTCATCAAATTGAACGACTTTTAATAAGGCGCCATTTCCATATATGTTATAGTGTAGCTGGTCTCTTTCAGTTCTTCATCAGATGTTCCAGATCTTCAATTTTTATACGTCATCAGAAAATGCTCATCAGGTTGAACGACTTTTGTTAAGGCACCATTTCCATATTTCTTATAGTTTAGCTGTTCTGTTAAGGTGGTGAAGGTTCATCAGGTGTTCCAGTTTTCAAAATAAATTATAGCCTATATGTTGCCCAGGCTTAATAGCTATACAACAAAAAAAGTTTCATTCAAATCCGTCCAGTAGTTTTTGCGTGAAACGCGTACATACATACAGACAGACAGACATACAGACAGACAGACAAGAAATTAAAAAAAAATTTTTTTGCTTTCTATTATTCTTTTTAAGTGTCCCTCTATCCATTTCAGTCAAAAATACTAAATGTACAGACAAAATATTTTTACTGTTTTATTATATGTATAGATTAGGCAAACCACTCATAAAAAAGTAACAAACTACTAAAAAGTGATTGTGGTATTATTTTACCTTTCAGCATCAGCAGGAAGTTTGAAAAATGACATATTTGGTGTAATAACAGTTGAATTAAGGCATCCGTAAACACAGCAATACATGCGTGATCGTGACGCGTCCATTATAATAATTAACTGTAAGTAATATGTAATAATACAGAACGCTATTTAACTACGTCACGAATGAAACGTAGGTACACAACGAGCAGACACAGCGCGAGAGGCGTCTCGTCTCGATCCGCGTCCGCGACCAGACTGAGCGAGCGGAGCACATCGTGTCGTGACGCTCCTGCGTCTTAGGTACCGACGACCACTTAGCGGCCGTGTAAACGCGCTAGTCTGTGTGCGTGCGTCAAATCGGGCCATTTGTATGGAGTTGCTCTACTGCTTTATATGTCTATTGTACTGAGGGTCGTGGTCATTATATGGAATGAAACACACACAACGACTCTCATGGCAATTTTAATGGAGTGGTTTGCCATTGCCTTCTCCATTTCACACACTAGCTGATAATCATCAACCAGAGTGCAGGTTTCCTCACGATGTTTTCCTTCACCGGAAGCAAGTGGTGGTCAATGAAAACTAACATGAGTCATATTGGTATACAAAGTCGTGTAGCCCGGGCAGGATTCGAACCAAGGATTTTGTATCCACAGGCGGGCGCCCTACCACTCGGCTACCACCGCTTCCGCACCACCGATACCCAACTACGCAAAATCTATAAGACGGATTTCGATAAATACACACTTACACTGCTAGAAAAATACCGGATATAGTACATAGGGTACTTTTTCCCCGAAATTCTTACGGGAGTAGGGCGCAGCTAATATAGCATTTTTTATTGGTATGGAAAACTTACTACGTCCCGGGGCTCCGCTTTCTTTGGAATTGCGGGATAAAAATTACCTTATGTGATTTTCCAAGACTTACTGTATTAGTTTACCAAACTTCATCAAGATCCGTCCAGTAGACTTCGTGTGATTGAGTAACAAAAAATGCTAGTTTGTATGGGAACTTTATCATTTACGAAAATGTATACTTGCTGCACCCGAGGCTTCGCTCCCATGGGAATTTCAGAATAAAAAGTAGACTATATACATATTAGATTTAACTCTACTCGTGTACCAAATTTCGTCAAAATCTGCTCAGTAGATTTTGTGTGATCGAATATCAAACATACATCCGACACATCCAAACGTTAGCATATACTAGCTGGCGCCCGGGGCTTTGCTGTAGTGAGAATTTCAGAATAAAAAGTGGCCTCCCAAGTAGCATTTTACTCCATTTAAGAGTTCACATTTAGTTCACTGGTGTACTCGAAGCATTAATGTGCTGTTATTTTAGTTCATCCGTGATGCTAAGCTGTAATTATTGCGATAAATACACCTAAACCTGCTTAAGGGCCTTATAGGAGTGTGGAGATGTACTTTTATACGATTGTTGGTATTATAATACACTAAGAATACTCTTTTAGTCAGCCGGCTGACTAAGAGCATTATAGGGGGGGTAGAATACGACAATAGCTGTTTAGCGGTCTATTTGTACGATGTTATAGAGCTAGCAATTTAATAGAACACACGTGGACATCTATAAAGCCATAGGCTGGTATGTTTACTTGTTTTAGATTATTATACAGCTAATAGCTGTAGTAACTCTTGTTTGTTATCATTGAAATAGCCTTTTTCTACTATCTGTATAAAAGTCTTTAAATGGTTGGCATGTGCACTATAGTCTGTTAGAAGCACCACATGTGATATCCAGTAACATCAATAGCAGTTTATTTGTTTACAAGTACTACTTTTTCGTGCTGTAAGCTGAACATGTAGTTAAACATGATATTCTATTACACCCTATACGGCTACTTTAATAGTTGATGGTTCCGTACACGATGTAGAGGAAAATGTGTCTGAACCTAAAAGTTCTCTATATAATATACAGATGACAGAGTGTGATGATTGCAGTTGTAGGGAAAGTGAGAGCAAAAAAATAAGAACATGGGCCTGTTAAAAATCGTATTACTCATTCCGCTTTGAATAAATTTTCTATAATAAACGAGCTTGTGCCAGGAATACTACCGTTTGATTCTAGAACTATTTTATGCACTCCCATTCCCACTCCCATGTAAATTTAAAAAATTAGAACGAGTTCAATACTGGCAAAACCTTTGAAGAACTTTGGATGTTCCAGACATCATTTCACTTAACAGAAGTATGGATGGATTGCCTATTTTCAGAAGTTCGTCGAATGAATTTTGGCCCATATAATGTAACAATTTTGAAAATCCCAGAATGCGACCTTTTATTATTGGAATCTATTTTGGGAAAAAAAAACAAAAAAAAAAATAAATGAATTATTTATTTAATTTCTGATTGATAAGCTATACATGGTCGCCGTCAAATACGGATAAACATGGCATCTCATTCGTTACTATCTAAGTGGTAGCAAAAGAAATATCCATGTAAGTCCCTTCCTCGTTGGAGGCACGTGGCACCTGAAAAAAAAACATAACGTGTATGATAATAAAACTTTGTTTTTATTTTTTAACGCGGATCCCTAAAATTTTGTATGCAAAAAATTTCTAAAACAATATTCCTGTGAACTATTAAGAAACTGCATACCAGCCCAGTGTGAAATATTTGCCCAGCTCAGATTATGTTCTACAGACATTGACAGTGTAATGGTACACATGTGAACTTTTCTAGCGCTGACGTCGTTATAATGGTATATGTGTGAAACTTTACAGAGGTCACAACACTAATTTTGAGTTACAATAGTTCACTGGTGGATGGAGACATTGGCAACCATTTTATCTCTTAATAACCTAATAATATTTATGTATTAATTACAATTTTGTCACTTAGCACGCAGTTTTCATGATTGATTTTATGGTTAATATTTAAATACAAAATCATACAACGATTTTAATGCCATTAAAACACAAATATGAAGTATTGCTTTTTTGTCTCTGCGTATTTCGATATATTTTTGATAAAAAGGCATTATAGCCAAGGCGCGTGAAAATTTTAACTATAAATATGTATGCACTTTACAATAAATTTACATTCCCCCGTCATATTAACACAATATATCATATAAACAGCGTACTTACCAGTTTAAAAAATCTCTTCAAAATGGCTTTTAAACACAACTCACTCAGTACATTACATGTACAGCTTAAGGAATAAATGTATACCATTAGTCAACCCCTATAGAACTCCCAATGCTACTTGGGCTATGTACTACTCGTTTATCAAATTTCATCGAAATCAGTTAGGTGGGTTTTTGTGTGATTGAACTTATACAAATAGTGTGATTATACATAGTACGATATCCGCACAAGATAAAGTTATGGATAATGATGGAATAAAGTTATGGAGAATGATAAGAATAAGGATAAGGATTTATTTTTTTCCTTCATTCCTTATGGAATGAATCAAAATAAAGGACGATTTTAGGCATGCTCCAGGAATTTTCTTGAAATTCCAGTTTTTCCAGGATTTCCAGGCTATACCACTTAGGAAGTCCTGGGACTTTTTTGAGCGTCATCCCGGAAGGGGTCCGAACATAATCCTAAACGGGAGTTTAGTAATTTTAAATGTCCAAGTTTGGTCAAAAATTGGCTTAAAATGACTTAGCTATTTACCCGTGTGAAATTTTTTCCAATTTGAAAGTAATGTCAAGGGAAATAATAAAAAAAACTTTATAATGTCAATAATTAAAAAAAATATTGCTACAAATTCTAATATCAATAACAACCGGACGCTATATTAGAAATAATAATAATTACTTAGTGTCGTAAAAATATTACACATTTTGGTAATAAACATCGCTATAAATTGTCTGTCACCATTAAAAACCGTAACAACTATCATTATCTCGTGTGGAAACATCCGGGATATCGGGCTAGTATGTAGAGAATGTCGGCTCGACTGCATTTGACTGTATTTTACGTAATAAAAGTACTTTAACCATCGATAAAATATTACAAGTGAATATTTTATCGATGCTTTAACTTACCGATTATAGAAAAAACAAATTATTATTGTTTTTGACGTAGTTGGTGGACGAAAATAAAATAAAAAATTGAATCCACCAACTGCACTGGCCAAAAATATTGAAATGTGCAGTTCGTGGACTAGGGAGAGACTATTTTTAAAAGTGTGACTCACCAAAAAAGCGTGAGCCGAATGATTTATCATTCGATATCAATTATTTCGTATTTTTTAATTTCGTATGTTGTTTTTGAAATGTGTGAAATAATTTGCAACGAGTGTTCTAGCTAGACCGCATTATCTGGCAACATTGCTAGACGAGTGATTTCAAAAATACGGCTTTTATGTTTTTAGTGACATAATAGGACGAGTGCGACATAATAGTCTATTCGTTTTCGGCGGTATGGTATACTTTCAAAAATAGGGCTCTAGGCCTTGTGCTGTTTGCGTTAGTGCTATTCGGATTAGTGCTCTAAGTGGTTACCTAGATTATCATGAAAAATAATTGGTCAAGTGCGTGTCGGGCCACGCGCAATGTAGGGTTCTGAAGGTGCCTACCCTGTATAAATGCGGACACATGAACTTATATTTACAAATTCAAGTCCATAACCTAAGTATATACCATCATATTTTTTTCGGAATTTTATTCTTCAGTTTGCTCAGCGTAATTAATTTATATCTATACCAAATCTTAGCTTTCTAGTACTAATCTCTGAGCTAAACTTCGAACATGACGAAACTATAAGGGTTCCTTATTTACTTCAGGACCCTAAAAACAGCTGAAAATATTCTTATTATATTTAAGTCCGCCGTTTTGCTAATTTTGTTTTTATTAATCCAATATTTTATAGAAAGGGGACCGTCCATTTCTATTAGATATGAAAAGTTCCATTTCACCAAACAATAGCGGTTATACAACTGTCATAAATACATAAACTGATTAAGTTACGGCGATACAATAGCGCAACCAATTAGACGCACTTCCGATAGAGAGAACTGGCTATAGAAAATTTATAGAGTAGAAATAATTTGTTTTAATCTCCCCCTTCCTCTCTCTCTACATTTGTCGAAGAATCGAGAGATATTTATGTAATTCTGTGCTAGTCAAAGTTGGATACCTCAAAGTCATCTGAATTAAATAAATAAATAAATATATGCGGACAAATCACACAGATTGAGCTAGCCCCAAAGCAAGTTCGAAGTTCGAAACT
The DNA here is from genome assembly GCA_018467065.1 of Ephestia elutella. Taxonomy (NCBI): domain Eukaryota; kingdom Metazoa; phylum Arthropoda; class Insecta; order Lepidoptera; family Pyralidae; genus Ephestia; species Ephestia elutella. The sequence goes on from CM031594.1 coordinate 3,675,721, forward strand.
TGTATTATGGGATATAACTCAACGATAATATATTTTATAACAAATACAGATATATAGATAAACATCCAAGACCCAGGTCAATCTGAAAAAGATCATTTTCCATCTTGACCCGACCGGGGATCAAACCCGGGACCCCTAATTCAGAGGCGACGTCTTTACCACTGCGTCACGGAGGCCAATTTTTCTAATTCTGTTACAGAGGTTTTTTGAAAATTAGGGCTTTGGATTTTACAATCAGTTTTCAAGACTATAGTTTCGGACTTTTTAGAAGTCCATTTTTAAGGTGAGTGCAGTACCTCTATAACACGTGAGTGAGCCGTTTATTTTAACTAGATTGACTTCATCTAACGTTAGTTATAATGATAGTTTTCATAAACTTTCTTTCGTTGAAGGAAAACAAAGAAAATTAGGCAACATGAGCTAAATTTGTCAATCTGTAGTCGAAAATATATTTATTCGGGCTATCATCCCTTCTTAATTGCTATTCCAAGTTGTGTCAATCCACGGGAAAAGGTACCTTATGGTCGTTGGCACTTGATATTGTGCTTATTATAAGCTAAGTAAACTCGTATGATTTGTGTTTCTGAACGACTTAAGCGCCAATGACCTTATGGTACCTTTTCCCGTGGATTGACACAGTTAGATATAGTTTTTACACGACTGACCAAAAAAGGAGTGTTATGTTTTCAGGGTTCATGTATGTATGTAATTTCTTTATTCCACCATAAGTCCTAAACGGCTTAACAGATTTTGATGTGAGAGGTATTGTTAGATTCCTTGCATAAGCCTGAATGACATAGGCTATGTAAGTTGTCAGTCGTGTTTTTTATTTTTAAATAATTAGCTTGTTAGTAATCTGTGGTAGATGCTTGCTACACGCACCAAACGATTTCCATCAACATTCTGAATGCGCACAGCGAAGAAGTGGAAGTAGTGGAACTCCCTGCCTGCGTCTGTGTTCCCGAGCACACAACCTGACTCTTCAAAACCAGAGTGATGGGGTGCTTCTGGGTAAGCTCGCTACACCGTAGACCTCATCTCTGTTCTCGGGCAAGATGGTGGTCAAGAGTAAACATATCTTGTTTAAAAAATATAATTAAAATAAATCCGACGAGTTCTCCAACCTGGCGCCACTTGCTTTCAAGACCAGTTTAATTAATAAGTAACATAACAACAAAGCAAGCGGAAACATTCATAACGAGCCATTTTTCCCAGCCCTAAAGTGTACAGTCGGATGCATAAAAATGTATATATGAATATATTTTTAACGTTGTGGCTGTTTTTGTGGTGGCGTAAAATCCTCTTTTCTTTCAATAGTCCAGTTTGAAAATATATTTATTTTGAACACAATTATTATGTACTAGCTTTTGTGTTTTTAACATACATACATATTATCACGCCTTTTTGCCGGGATGAAAGGTACCCTATGTCCTTCTCTGTACTTCGAACTACAGAGTGCTATAGGTATGTATGTGAAATTTCAGGAAGATTGGTTCAGTTGGTTTAAGCGTGAAGAGGTCACTTTCCCATTTATAATAAAAAAACCGGCCAAGTGCGAGTCAAACTCGCGCACCGAGCGTTCCGTATACGCAAAGCATCTCACATTATAGCTCTAACTAAAAGACCAACTAGTTTCAAAAACAAACTTAAATTTGCAGTTAAATAAGAAAAAATAAGTTTGTAACGCTTTCTTTTAGACTTCCAACAACATTTTTACAACTTTCAGATAAATTTATTCCTGTGTATGTACTGTTAGACCTTGCTTTTAGCCAAATTTAATAATTTTAGTTTAGGTCTACGGGAAGTACCCCATAGTCATAGGTTTTGATTGCTGTTAGACAGCAAATCGCAAAATATGCAAAAAATTCGCAACATTTACGGTAATATCTCCTGAACGCGTTGACGTATAATTTTGATTATTTGTTAGCTGAAAAAGACCGTATTCAATATTAATTTCAACTTGATACCTTTGAGCATTCCTGAGAAAAAAAGTTTTACAGACAAACGGACAGACGGACAACAAAGTAATCTTATAAGGGTTCCGTTTTTGCCTTTTGAGGTACGGAATCCTAAAAAGTAGTGTTTTGTTTTCAGGGTTCATGTAGGTACGTTTGTATGTACATAACTCTTGTTTAACTGTACCTGCTAGTCGTTTGAACTCTCTAATATCGAATTTGATTAACCTGATGTCTGAGTCCGTCTTGATACGAGCGACGCCTCGCTGCCCCTCGGGCCATACCGCCATTACATCACCATTATGCTATGGCCGTGATGATTTACTGATGAAAAATAACTTAAGTATAACTTTAATATAAGCTTTCATTGACGTTTAACGTTAGGCTACGTTTAATGTTCGTCAAACCCGATGATTTAAATCGTTATGTGCCTTTATTGCCTTTATGCGTTCCACGATTGTCACTGTTTACTCACACACGTATAACGAGTGACGTCAGCACTCGTCAAAGAATACATCGTAGACCTCATCTCTGTCCTCGGACAAGATCGTGGTCAAGAGCAAACCCATCTTTTATAAAAAAAAAAAACAAAGAATCAATCAGATATGACAAAGTTCCTAGCGTTAAGCACGAGGTAAATCTTTGGCCATCTTGTTAAATTTCAACGAACCTACATTACTTAGTTTTAATGTGAACTATGTTTTGACTAGCGATATGCCGCCGATCTCATAATTTCTTTGAAAATTTCCGAAATTTTCCATTCTCAAAAATTTCTTTGAAAATTTCCGAAAGTTCTCGGGAATCTCTAGGGTTTTTAGGAAAATTTTCCGTTCTCGACAATATTTCGAGATTTAAAAGATAGTTTCCGCTTATTCTTTGAAAATTTCGAGAACGGCACATCACACAAGACAAAACTTAACAAAGTGTATGATTGTATGTTTAAAATTGAGATTCAAATGAATGAAGGCAATGTAAACAACAGAGTTTTCAGTCCCGCCCTAGGGTGTGACGCATCTTCAGCCCTCTCTTCGAAACAAACAAATATACACCTTTAATATAATACCTTCAAATCAAATCATTTATTTCGTGAACATAGGTTTACATAGAGAGGTGTTATACAATTAACTGAGTTCCTCTAGGTCCCGCCTACATACAAACATACAAAATACCTTCCCGAGAATGATAAAGAAGGACTAATCCAAACAACCAAGGTACCAAACAGCGACAAAAAGAGTTCCTACATACAGACCATTAGCCCATGGTACAAATACAAAATCATTTATTCAGTAAAAACACATTTACATTGCAAGTGGTTGAGGTCTAGTAAGTATAACAATACTCGTGTCAGAAGACCTCGCTTTTCCATTACATATTATACATTTTATGTATTTTACCGATACTTTTATGTTATAATTTAAAGAAACAAAAGATCTGTGTGTGTATATTATTACTGTACTGAGTTACTCTAAGCGAATAAAGAGGTTCTCAACCTCATTGTATGTGTGTCTTGAGCCAGTCTGTCACTATGATTTTACACTCGTGTATTGGTTTAGAGTAAATTAAAAGTTTTTTATTAATAACTAGCTTTTGCCCGCGGCTTCGCCCGCGTGAATTTCCCACGGGAACAGTGCTTTTTCCCGGGATAAAAAGTAGCCTATGTGCTATTCCAGGTCATTATCTACCTCTGTACCAAATTTCATCGAAATCCGTCCAGTAGATTTTGCGTGATTGAGTAACAAACATCCTCACAAACTCACAAATTCACAAACTCACAAACTCACATCCAAACTTTCGCATTTATAATATTAGTATGGATTTTATAAAGGTGAGTACTTTGTGAATTATATTGTCGTCTTGCAGTGACGATGCAGCTTTTTAAATTTGCTTTTAGCTTCTTAATTGAAGAAACTACACAAAATGAAGAACTAGGATATAAAGTACTAACTACGAAGTAATTTTCTTACATTAACACTAAAACGTAAAAGCTCTATTTGCGGTGCTTTGCATGACGAAATGAAAGCTCCAAGCCCTCTTGATTGCGGTGATTGCAAAGTGAATGTGATTGCTTCTTCAATTTATTCACCTCACTACTACCAGCTTTGACTGCGGCTTCGCTTGCGTGCGGCTTGCCATATTTTCTGTTTTTAAGGAATTCCCACAATTCCTATTCTAATGTGCCCACTTTCGCAATAAAAAGAACATATGAGCAAAATTTTAACTTTCTACGTTCAGTCAAACTAATGTAAATTTAAATAAAATATTTTTAAAGTTTAGGATGTTTAGCTTCCGGAGCGACAAGTGGCAACCTCTCACATGACATAATTCTAGCTAATCTGTCAATGTTTTAGAAAAATAACGCGAGATCCTATCATATGCGAAAGTATGCGAAAATTAAATAGAAGATAAATATTTTGTTTAGTTAGAAATTATAATGGACGTTCAGTAATTCATGTGAACTTTTTCTTGTCAATTTGGAATGTAGAGATTCTAGTTATCATTCTTTAGTTACAAACTACCGTCATTTTGGAAATATGACTGATGTAACGTGTTTATCGTGAAATGTTAATAATTTACTCTTTAAAAGATTTACTAGACAATGAAGAATTCAATTCTCATTCAAATCTTAAAGAAAAAATCTATAGCGTTCGGATGTTTGTTTTATTTGAGAACTAGCATGGATTCGGGACTTTGTTTCGGTGGGAATTTCGGGAAATTTTCTCTTAATGCTTTCCCAAAGTTCAGCTTCCTACACCCAGTAGTTTTAGCTGCGTGTTGTCTGTCTGTCAATCAGTATATCGATGGCTTAGAGTGAAAACCTCGGATGTGTGTTCTTTGGCCAAACAAACATCCGAGGTTTTCACTTTAAGCCATCGATATACGGAAGAATCTTAATCCTAAATAATATTTATGCGAAAGTGAGTTTGTTTGTTTATTTGTTACCATTTCACGCTTTATCTACCGAACCAATCTTCCTGAAATTTCTTACGGGAGCAATTGTGAGTTACTCGTAGAACTGTTTATAAAATTAAATAAGTAACTAAAACATATACCAACTTAAAAATTACCTAATTCTTTAGTCAACTCAACACACCTTTGCCCGTCTGTCCATCACAATTTACATTCACTTTTATATCAATTTGATTTTATAGATGTTGAAATATTTGTATAAGTCAAAGGTTCCAATTTGCATATCAAGCAATATGTGTTGTACAAGCTGTAATGAGGAATAACTATGTTTAGCAATTCGCCTGACATCTTTCAGGATTCAAGGGTATTTGACAATGTTTTTTTTATTTCATTTTTGGAAAGATCATGTCAAAGTATAATAACAATCTTTTTGTATTTTTTTAAATTTCGACCTAATTATCAAGTTATATCAAATTAAAAGTACCAAAATATCCGACGCCCCGAAAAAATCCGATCGCTTCTTGTCAGTTCACGAAACAAACCCGAACTCTACACCCGCGCGGGTCCAGCGCCGGCGGCGGGGTGAGGCGCACCGAGTAGGGAAAACACATGTGACGTCACCTGGCTAATCGGAAGTGTTCGTATTTCGCTACTATGAATTTTCAATTTGAAATAACTAGGTAATTAAATCGCAAATAAAAAAAATAAAAACAGTTTGTTATAAAACTTGTATAGGTATGATCTTTCCATATAATTCAAAAATATGTTGAAAAATTACACCTTGTCAAATACCCTAAATCAGAAATTCTTTATTGAAACTTGGCCTTAAAGAAGGCTCTTTTCCACGTCAAAAACTAATTATACAATAATAGTATATTACGCCTCATAGCTACAAACTACTAGCATTTCGGAACGACCACTGCTGAGAAGAAAGCCTAATAATTTAATTTATTTTTATTTATTAATTTAATTTAGTGTTAAATGTGTACCTATATATTTTTTGTTCTTAAATAAAGTGTAGATATAATTATATTAGCCTAAAACTTTTTTAAATCTTTGGTCTAATAACCGAAGATTTAAAAAAGTTAGCCCTCATGGGCCGCCCGGTCAGATGAATCAAAATTTTCAAAATTATCTTTATTTATCGTTATTGTCTTAAAAAACACCTTTGGCACGATGATCGCACCAACTACCGTCACGGCATTCGAGTCGATTTTACTGCCAATCCGCGTCAATAGATGTGTTTAAGTAATTGATACAATAATACATACAATGTTAAAATAAAAAAAATGGCTAGTTAACTTTTGTTTGTTGAACTTACGAGCTGCGCCCGGGGCTTCGCTCCCGTGGAATTTCCGGGACAAAAGGTACTCGGTTCTATTCCCGGTAATTTTTTACCCGTATATTAAATTTCATCGAAATCAACAAACATCCTCAAATCTTAACATTCGCGTTTATATTTTAGTGTGAGTGTGATATAGTATATTCAAGGAATCAAAGATTTGTTCATCAAAACAATTTCAAAGATTTATTAACAACTAGCTTTTACTCGTGGCTTCGTCCGCGTGAATTTTCCACGGGAACAGTGCTTTTTCTCGGGATGAAAGGTACCCTATGTCGTTCTCAGTACTTCTAACTAAGTATATGCGAAATTTCAGGAAGATTGGTTCAGTAGATAAAGCGGTAACACACAAACAGAAACAAACTCACTTTCGCATTTATAATATTAGTTAGAATTTTAGCTTATAATTGGATCGCAAGCAACTGATATAGTTTAAAACTGTGTTGCAGTTGCTATTGTTATTTAATATTGACTAGGATTTAATTCCATATTTATAATTTTTCCACATGTTTACTTCCTTACTAACAAGTTTGGCGATTGGAAAGGAATTCTAACCACAACGTTCTTCAGTACCACTCGAGCGATCGAACGATCACGGCGCGCGTTTCGCCTAAACATTAAAAAAAGTTTGTGCGTTCATGTGTTGAAGTGAAGTGTTTTTAATTTTATTTTTTCTTCTGTAAGTATTTTTTATGTTGGTGAATAAAATTAGTGAATAAGGAGCCACGTTTTTATAAGTACTTATTTTTAGTCCGATTTTCTGTTTTTTTTTCAGTGTTGTTATTTTTCTGCATAAACAAGTATTTATTTAAAAGACTTGTTATTAATATTCCATGTTTAGAACAAAAAAGTTTTGTTTATTTTTAAATGTTATTTATTTATTAGTTTTAGTTAGTTAGGGGAGGAAGCTAGGGAGCTTTTGTCCAGCAGCGGACACTAATAGTCATGAAAATTCTCTTAATTTTCATTTTTATGTTTTTTTTTTCATTCTATTTTGTGTTTTTTTTTAATAGTTATTTTTTGTAACTGAGAGCATCCATTTTGTAATAAAGTTGCATACATTTTGTAATTTTAAATTTTAGCATAATAATAATATATTTAGCTGTAGTTGTTTTTGTATATCATGCTGTGTAAACACGCCTAGGATAACAAATTTGTTCACAAGCTATGCCAATTTGTACATCTATATCTGTTTGTTATCTGTTGTGTTTTCCTAAATAAATAAATTAAATTAAAAAAAAAAAAACAAATAAATACATTATTGATTGATTGAAAAAAATTGTCAGTCATGTCATGTTAACGTTAATTTTACGTAAATAAAAATGTATACTAAACAAACCAATCATTAATATTATACCGGCCAATTATTAAATATTAATAATTTATATTATTCCAGCTTTGGCCCGCAGCTTTACCCGCGTCAATTATACACCAAAACTTTCCTCATGACCCACCTTATACATTGGTTAACCGCATGAAAATCTGTTCCATAGATTTTTAATTTTATAGCGAACCGACAGACATGCGGTGATTTTATTATAATTATTTTGTATAATCCCAACTAATATAATAAATGCGAAAGTGAGTTTGTTTGTTTATTTATTTGTTTGTTACCTCTTCACGCTTTATCTACTGAACCAATCTTCCTGAAATTTTGCATACATATATATTATAAGTACTGAGAAGGACATAGGGTACCTTTCATCCCGGGAAAAGAGCACTGTTCCCGTGGGAAATTTTCGCGGGCGAAGCCGCGGGTGAGAGCTAGTATGTATTATGTCCTTTCAGTTAATAAAAATAAAGATTGTATAAAATTATCGAAGCTAGACAGATCAGCTGAGCATTTTTTAATTCTTATTAAAATAAATTAATTAATATAATTAATCTTTTCATATACGTTATCATTTAAAGTTATTAATAATTTATCGTCAACTTCTATACCTAAATACGAGTATACAAAATCATAACTAAAACTTTATTTATATAAAAACTTAAAAAATTACATTTGTTACATTCTTTTTATTGGTCATATAAAAGACATCAACGCGTTCCTAACAACTTTACTTGCAATCTTAAACCGTATGTGTCATAAAAGGTGATCCTTGATCACCTTTTATGACAGACTATCTGTCGCCCGCGGCTTCGCCCGCGTGAGTTTCGCTTAGATGAAAAGTATTTTTGTGTTCCAAACAGTTTCGGATGTTTCGGATCTTCGATTTTTATACGTCTACAGAAAATGCTCATCAGATTAATCAAGTTTTGCTAAAGCGCCATTTTCATATATGTTATAGTGTAGCTGGTCTCTTGGAGTTATTCATCAGATGTTCCAGATCTTCAATTTTTATACGTCAGCAGAAAATGCTCATCAGGTTGAACGATTTTTGTTAAGGCGCCATTTCCATATATGTTATAATGTAGCTGGTCTCTTGCAGTTCCTCATCAGATGTTCCAGATCTTTAATTTTTATACGTCAGCAGAAAATGCTCATCAGGTTGAACGACTTTTGTTAAGGCACCATTTCCATATTTCTTATGGTTTAGCTGTTCTGTTATGGTTCTTCATCAGGTGTTCCAGTTTTCAAAATGAATTATAGCCTATATGTTGCCCAGGCTTAATAGCTATACAACAAAAAAAGTTTCATTCAAATCCGTCCAGTAGTTTTTGCGTGAAACGCGTACATACATACAGACAGACAGACAGACAGACAGACAGACAGATAAGAAATTCCAAAAAAATTTTTTGCTTTCTATTGTTCTTTTTAGGTCTCACTCTATCCATTTCAGTCAAAAATATTAAATGTACAGACAAAATATTTTTACTGTTTTATTATATGTATAGATAGATACACAGATATGAATAGGCTAACACGGTTTGTTTGTTTGTTTGCTACCAACTTGTAATGTTAGCCTGAGTGTTGAAAACACTAATATGTACCTACTTTCGGCGAAAATTATGAAAATACATAGATTTTTGTGTTTTCGTGCTGATCTAGGAGGGAAGAAAAAACATAGAATGTGCCAGCTGCTTCTCTTCCCGCGCAGATTGTTAAAGTTGATCAAGGGAGGGAGCTTAAAACTTGAGATTCATTTCATAGGCGATGGGCTACGAGTAGCAACCTGTCACTATATCTCTATTCCACCAATAAATGAATAAATACGAGTATATACGGACAAATCACACAGATTGAGTTAGCCCCAAAGTAAGTTCGGGACTTGTGTTATGGGATACTAACTCAACGATACTATATTTTATGACAAATACATATATAGATAAACATCCAAGACCCAGGCCAATCTTAAAAAGATCATTTTCCATCTTGACCTGACCGGGGATCGAACCCGGGACCTCCGGTGTGGCAGTCTGGTGTGATAACCGTTAAGCCGGAGGTCGTCAAAATAACCCCAATATCCAGCAAAGCGTGGCCTTCGAGTCTCACAACTCTTGGCTCTGTCTACCCCGTACGGTATAAAGACGTAATACTGTATACTGTATCTATAAGGTCATATAACTTATAGATCATTTATTTTAAATTTATATGGAAGACTGAAAACGTTACAACTTTTTCTACTAAAAAAGTAAAGATATTTGGTACTCAATCACTCAAAATCTACTGGACGGATTTTAATGAAATAGATGGATTTTAATAATCAGCACATAGGATATTTTTATTACGAAATTCCCTCGGGGTCGAATCGTAACACGTGAGTATGGATATTTGTTTGTTTGTTACTCAATCACGCCACAACGCGGATTTTAATGAAATTTGGTATACGGGTAGAGTAGAATGTCCTAAATGATAATTTTTAAATCCAATTTTTGATGACATGACTAAATGTATGAATTTTTTTCTTTTCACTAATTTTAATAATATTTTTGTTACCATTGTATTTTAAATTATTTGCGGTAAGCTATCAGACTTAGGAATTTGCACGCCGATTCATTCAACTATTGAATATTGCTGCTCTGTGACACCTATCCATATTCATGTATCACAATGTTTTGGCAAATAATCTTTATTTTATCTTATCTAGAACTTAATACATAGCATACTTTTTTCCCAAATTTCCCACGGGATCGAAACCCTGGCAGTTAATTTTGACGTAAACAGAAGTAAACAGACAAAATTCTACCGGACACAGTGAAGTGAATGCAGAAATATCAACACATACGGATGTTTTTCAAAGCAAACATGCGACCATTTTTAACATAGCTCGCATTTTACCTACAGCCCAAATGGTGTGTTGTGTTTTCAAGTGTCATGTTCAATTTGTACTTAGTGTAACAGTAATTTAGGCCCGTGGGGTCTCCCTCTTCTCATAAACTTTTTAATTTTTTGAGCAAAAATCTGATCGAGGTGTCGTGTGACCAAAGGGCTGGTTGGTGAGTTCTTTTCTCAAAGAATAAGCATTGCCATCCAGCGTGGCAATGCTGCCAGCCTTCTGGGCACTCTTCCGCGGGGCAATGACCTGCGGGATATTTTCGACTTAGAGTTTTAATTTATCAGGTTTTTTTTAGTTAAGTTTTAGTTTATTTTTGAGTTAGTTTTAGTTTATATTTTAGTATTAGTGTAAAATGTATAAATATTAATAAATTAATCAATCATCAATATATAAAATTCTTCCGTTACTAAACTGACAGACAACGCTCAGCCAAAATTTCTCAGCGGAGGAAGCTGAATTTTTTTTATGTAGGGGAGCACTAAGAGAGGGATTTCCCGAAATTCCCACCGGAACAATGTCCCAGGCCCACGCTAGAATGCAAACTAAATGAGTAAGAATAAAAACAACGCGTATTAAACTGTATCGAACGTATCGAGAAAAAAAAACATTTTTTTCTGAAGTTGTATGGCATGACTATACTAGCATGGACCCAGGACTTTGTCCCTATGAGAATTTAGGGGAATCTTCTCTTAGTACTCCCCTAACTGTGTAGGGAACTGTGTTTGTATTCGAGCACCGGGCCTTTTCATTTTCCATTTGGATTTATATATTCATAATTCGTACTATATAATCATCATACTTTATACTTATACTAGCCGCGCCCCGGGGCTTCGCTCCCGTGGGAATTTCGGGATAAACCCTATGTGCTATTCCCGGTATTTTTCTACCCGTATACCAAATTTCCGTGACCCGTAAATGACCCGTGTGGTTCCCGGGTTAGAATAGGACCACTCCATCTCATTCCATGGATGTCGTAAGAGGCGACTAAGCGAAATGCTTCCGATGGGCAGCAGCGTCGGAAGCTCACAAAGCCAAAAAAAACTGCGCTCGCCAACCCGCCTCCCAAGCGTGGTGAGTATGGCAAATCCCCCCAAAATCTTGGGGGAGACCTTTATCCAGCAGTGGATATTTTGCGGTTGTAATGATGATAGCAAATTTCATCGAAATCCGTTCAGTAATTTTTGCGTGATTGAGTAACAAACATCCTCACAAACTCACATCCAAACTTTCGCATTTATAATATCAGTAGGATATAAAGAGGAAGTGTTTGTAAGTTAAGTTTGTTTGTAGGGCTAATCTTGGGAACTACTGAACCGATTTCAAAAATTCATTCACCAATAGAAAGCTACATTATACCTGAGTGACATAGGCTACAATTTATGTATGTATCTCCCGTGCGAAGCCGGGGCGGGGCGCTAGTCCTAAATAATTATCAAATACCAAGGTAGCGTTTAGGATCGCGGTTCCGGACTCCCTTATATTTAAAGCAGACGAGATTGAGTAACACTTGTAAAACACCTTTAGTACAACTATAATTCACTGCACAATTGTGCAATACCGCGTTATCTTAATTGCAGTTGCATTACGATGCATCTTGCGAGATGAAAGCGAGAGTGCGACGATAAACCTGTCTAATGCCTAGTTTACACGGTTCTAGTTTGAGATGAGCTGTGCGTTTGTGAATTAGGAAATACACAGAGATGCACACAGGTTTTGTTACACAACCATTATGTGTGTAACAAGAAGAAACAATACAGTTAATTGGGTATTTAATTTTTATTTCAAAATTGTTTGAAAATAAAATTGGTGTAACCATCTAGGTCGATGGCTCTTTCAATGGTCAGTAGATAAGTTAAGTACATACCTACAGCAAGTTAGAGAAGTAAATTTGCCTAATTATTTTATATTTCGAAATAGATGGTATTTTTATTACAACTGGGCAAAAAGGTTAGTTTTATGATATGAATGCACAAAATAGGAGTAATATATTTTCATGGTATGTGAGGTTTTTTATGACACCATAATTCATTAGTAGCTTGACATATAGATGTGTAACGCATCCTTAAATTCCTTAAATTTCCCGGGTAAAATATACAATTAGGTTATTTGTCTTTTAGAATTGCAGCCATATCGTTTAAATTTTGTTTATTTTATTTAGCCATCTTTCGGCAGCCTTATAACGCACTATAGTGAACCGAACAATAAAACTAGTCGTTAGTGAACACAACTAGCTACTAAACTCGTGTAAAGACAAGCTAATATCCAAGTTGGAATGTGTAATTGTATTTCCAGTGGATGGCCCAACTAATGCGATGGTGTAATAATTTTATGTGTTAAACGAAGGCTTTTAATCTCTTAGAGGTAAATAACATGCCGTTTACCTTATAAACACTATAATAGCACTGATTATATTATTATTTGCTAGTAAAATATCACTGTTTTGTAGTGCGTCGCGGGGTTTCGTTCCAATGGGAATTTCGGGATAAAAAGGAATTTCCAGTCTAGGGAATCCTAACTAATATTATAAATGCGAAAGTGAGTTTGTTTGTTACCTCTTCACGCTTTATCTACTGAACCAATCTTCCTAAAATTTCGCATACACATAGCTGGAAGTACGGATAAGGACATAGGGTACCTTTCATCCCGGGAAAAAACACTGTTCCCGTGGGATAATCACGCGGGCGAAGCCGCAGGCGAAAGCTAGTTCCTTATAAAAGCGATGGGTTGGCAACCTGTCATTATATTTTATTTATTGAATAAAATTTGTTAAGGAGGATTTATCCTATCTATGGTAGAAGAAGAACAGCTTTTTTTATGTCTGTCATTGAGTGTTCGGCAGGGCAGCTCTATTTGTATTAAATAAGTAATATATGTATTTATTTTCTCGTTTCAATCCTTTTTAATATATTTTGTTTAATTCTTGCCATCATTAAAAACATTATTGTTCCAAGTAACACAAATACCTGAATCTCCATTCCACATATAGCCCACTTTTCAGCTAAGCGTGGCCTTCGAGCCTCACGGCTCTTGCCTCTGTCTACCCCGTAAATTTTCATGTTCCCTTATGTCAAGTTTGAAGTATCTATTACCCAACTTTCATAATGTACAAGGAACTCCTCAGACTAGCTTCCGACCGCGGAGTTGCGTGCGCGCAACTCATTACTTGGCGCATTTCACGTGGGTTTATCGACGATCGATAACGCGATAGCGCGAATTATAACGTTATTTGGTTAATGAGCGGTTCAAAACTGTTTTTCTATGTGACGGAGTGATTTTGATGGGTTTTGAACATATATGATAGACACAAATAGAACAAGACAGGTTTTTGAAGGTTCCAATATATTGGTTCGGGAATACCGCTACGGAATAATGCTAGGTTGAATTTTTGTAAAAATCTTAATAATGAGTCTTAAAATGAATGTTTTTATTTGCATTTAGATTAGGGTATTTAGAAGACACATTTTTGCCTCCAACCCGGCTATTTCAATAGCATGCAAATTTAATTTAGTCATAGTATAAGCATTATAAATCAACATTTGGTATTAGATATACCAAATGTTGATTTATAATGCTTATAAAATCTGATTACATGTTTCCAATAATTAAGAAATATAAGTACCTCACCATCTAGAACCTGATTTGAAATTAAGAAACTCCTGCACCTTTACAAAACATACTGACTAAACAAAATGTCATACCTGTTCCTTTGATGTTGTAAAAAATCAATTTAAAGCCGGTTAAAATCTAATCAAGCAGTAGCGGATTTAGAGGGGGGCACGGGGGTACGTGCCCCCCGAGACTGCTTTTTTGTGTACCTACTGTGGAGGGAGATTCCATGACAGTGCATATAGAATTAAGAAATAACAGACGTGCCCCCCCAGACTGTTTTTGTGTACTTACTGTGGAAAGAAAGTTCCATAACAGTACATATCCCCTAGAACCCCCAACATGCATAGTCCGCCACGGTCCTTGCAGAAAAAAATCCTGGATCCGCCGTTGTAATCAAGTATACCATTTATTTACAAGTCTATCTCAAGCTTATCAACCTAGATAGCATTAATTATATACCGGCTAGAAAATTGTGATTTAAAACATAATCTCCTATACCTGATATCATCTATTTTCCCCTACGTCTCAAATGTCCAAGAAACTAGATTTTTCCAAGTCATTTCACTGGAAACGAGATCGTCACACCCATTTCTCTGGAACTAGTAACAGTTATGTGCAGAATTTAACCCTCGACGACAATAACGTATACTATAAAGAAGGATATATAATATAACTAGCTTTTGCCCGCGGCTTCGCCCGCGTGAATTTCCCACGGGAACAGTGCTTTTTCCCGGGATAAAAAGTAGCCTATGTGCTATTCCAGGTCATTATCTACCTCTGTACCAAATTTCATCGAAATCCGTCCAGTAGATTTTGCGTGATTGAGTAACAAACATCCTCACAAACTCACAAACTCACAAATTCACAAACTCACAAACTCACATCCAAACTTTCGCATTTATAATATTAGTATGGATAATCCAACAACACTACTTATTCAATCAATTAAGTACTGCAAAAACTCCCAATGTATGTTGAAAAACGCCAGTTACTTCTTAACGGCTTAACCGATTTTCATGAATCTAGGCTAAGAACACTCTCGATTATGTCACTTTAAAAAAAAAAACTATATCAAAATTGGTTCATCCGTTTGGCAGCTGCGATGCCATATACATACAGATACACAGGCAGATCAAACTTATTACATCCCTCTTTTTGGATCGGGGTTTAAATACTACTATAATAATATACCTACTTAGTAATAATGAAGTTACATATAAATAAAATTCAATATTAAAAGTTTACAATAATCAATTCAGTAATCAATAACGAAAAATCAATCAACCAAGAAAATTGATCAATCAAAAATAAGAAAAGGAAAGATCAATTAAGAAAAGATTAAAAAAAAATAAAGTAGTTTAGTCACTTTTGCAGAATCGATGTACCAACTTTTTACACGACTGACCAAAAAAGGAGTGTTATGTTTTCAGGGTTCATGTATGTATGTATGTATGTAAGTTTCTTTATTCCACCATAAGTCCTGCATGAACGGCTTAACAGATTTTGATGTGAGAGGTATTTTTAGATTCTTTGCATTCCTCCGAGTGACATAGGCTATATGACGTCATCATAAAAACAAAATGGCGGATTATATATACGATAAATAGCAGACCAAAAAAATAAAATTTGATCAATCTTATCGAGTGGGGTATCAAATTAAAGGGCTTTAAAAGGCGATTTCAAAAATGTATATAACTTATATGTTTATATGTATTTTTTGAGTAAAAACTTGTCAGTCGTGTTTTTTATTTTTAATAATTAGCTTGTGTACAAAACTTTCATCCTTGATACGCTTCTATCGGTAACGGAAAAACAATGCATTTGAGTTGGTTATGTGCCACAGACTGTACATTTAACGCTATATAACATCCAAATTAATAGAATAATAGAATAACAAAGCTCTCTTCATTAGAAACAATAGATTCCCAACAATTCTCGCTGGTTACATAACTAGTGTAATTGTTTGTCAGACAATGTATCTCCGTAACTGTAACTATTGTTGGGGTCCACTTTCGGAGGCGTGGATCCGAGATGATTATAGATCTTGGAAGAAATCTTGCAAAGAAAATCTTTTGGAATTACATAGTAAAGCGGAAAATAGAAATTGTTTTTGCCTTTGGCAAAATAAGCTTCCTTTTTTCGCCACTCTCAAATATTTGTTTTTTTATTTTTTGACAAATGTAGAGAATAAACGTCTTAATCAATATATATGTATGAAATTATTTCTTACTGACTGAGTGACTGACAGACAACGAACTACTGGGCGTAGGAAGCTGAAATTAGGCATGCAGATTCCTTAGGGAGTGTAGGGGAGCACTAAAGGAAGATTTTCCGAAATTCTCATAGGAATAAAGTCCCTACGTAATTCTTTTAAAATTACTCGGATAAATATCTGACAAGGCGTCTAGATATATGGATAAATGAATAACTCGCAAACGTATCTTGAACATTGAAAATATAACACTCATTTTTTGAGTCGTTTAAAATTTTAAATAGCACTTTAGCAGCCAAGTTAAGTTATAAACATCAACAGTTAACTTAATTTGACCACATAAAACTTAAACTAACGATAATCCGCTCTACAAATTATGTAAGTAAGTTACGCAACTTCGTACATAAGTATAGGAAGTTATTTCAGTTCGGAAGCTCATTTTCAACATTAAGTTATCAAGTGCTTTTTAAGCTACGTCTTTTACGTATCAAGTCATTATCAAAATTTGGGTTTTTGAATTATTACTTTAAGTATATGTTCTCGTAAACTGCGTGTACTCATAAATATCCGCGGTCAGAAAATTTCAATCCGTGCAGTTAACCGTTGAGGAAAGCCGATCCTAGGTGCACCATCAGGTCATGCTTATCAAAATAATGCATCGTCATCTTTTATTTAAAAAAATGTGTATTTCAACTAAAAAGCAGTTTTTTTTTAATTCTTTTTTCAAGGGCTTTTGTCGCGATGACATGTTTGTCCCATCGAAATACTTTTTTTATTAACAAGATTTATGCCTCGTGCATTTTTTTAACTAGCTATCCCATTGCTGGGCACAATACCACGCTGGAATGCACAATTCCGAGAGTAATTCATTAAAATTACATTTGACTACGTGAAAAATGATTAGATCATAAATAGATTTATTAAATTCATTTTCACTTATTAACACATTCATATTTTTCAATAAGTAATAATCGGATCGCAAATATTATCGAATTAGCATTAACTAATCGGTTGGAAACATTACCCTACTTTTACTGAGCCGGCTAAGCACTTCCGATTTTGTTTGAAACCTGTTCGTAGTTTATGTAACTTGTTTTGAATAAATTATGTAATATGTAATATTATAGTTCTAAATATTATGAATCAAAGTGCTGGTCAGTTTTGTTTGTAAACGATCAATCAAGTTGATCAATGAATCATACATAATACGCGTATTTATATTGTTTTCGACAAACGACAGCACGCGACTTCGCGTGCGTAAATATTATTGGCCTGTATGGTATTATTTAATATGATGAATGTGACATTTATTTAGGACCAAACTTTTGTTTCAGATTCAGACAAGAGCAGCGAAAATATCACAAAAATAGCTGCGAGGTCGCCAAATCATGGTAATTTCATAATTTTATCAATTTATGTGTATTTAATTAATACATTTCATTAGTTCTGGCGGCTTCTCCCGCATGAAAAAACATTGCAAGCTGTATAGTATAAAACTTGCAATGTGCGCACTTTTATTGTCCTATCTCCTTCTTTCCAGGGCGCTTCCCTACATACACAGCCAAAAATCGTAATTTTAGGCGTTGAGATTTCGTGCGACGTTCAATTTCGCGGTCACCTTGAAGATAAGGCTAAGTTGGCTTCTAAAAAATTGGGTGTCCTCGGCAGAGCGAGGCGATATTTCACTTCGGCGCATCGCCTTCAGCTGTATAAGGCACAAGTCAGGCCGCACATGGAATATTGCTCTCACCTCTGGGCCGGGGCTCCTCAATACCAACTTCTCCCTTTTGACCGCGTCCAACGTCGTGCGATACGCATGGTCGACGACGAGATTCTCGTCGGCCGCCTCGATCCTCTGGCTCTGCGCAGGGATGTTGGATCCTTGTGCATTCTCTACCGCATTTTTCACGGGGAGTGCTCTGAGGAATTGTTTGACCTAATACCCGCCGCAAAATTTCACCACCATACCACCCGCCATAAACTGAAATTTCATCCAAACCACCTGGATGATTGGCTGTCAACCACCGTGCGTTTTAAAAGACACTTCTTGCCACGTACGACCAAACTGTGGAATCAGCTTCCTGCGGCGGTGTTCCCGAACCGATACGACATTGGAACCTTCAAAAAACGAGCCTACGTCTTTTTAAAAGGCCGGCAACACTCCTGCGATACCCTTGATGTTGTGGTTGTCCATGGGCAGCGGTGATTACTTACCATCAGGTGACCCGCTTGCTCGTTTGCCGCCCTATGTTATAAAAAAAAAAAAACATACATGTAGGTATAGTTGAAATTTTACACGTGGGTCAGCTTCAAACACTCAACTTTTGAAGTAGGTTGAAAAATGTCATTATTTTGCAATACGTACTTAAGAATAGGTTGCATTACACAGCTTTCATATAAAATGTTGTTACATTATGACCATTGCTTCACACATAAGCACTACAATGTACGGTATTAGACACCAGTTTCCGAATCCGTTATATAAATGTGTCTATTGTCAATTTGCAGGAATCTGACGATTTTTAAGGCATTTTTATTTTTATTTTAAACTAACTTTTCCCCGGGGTTTCGCCCGCGTGTGCTTTTCCCATGACGAAAGGTACCCTATGTCCTCAGTACTTCTATAACTATGTGTATGCGAAATTTCAGGAAGATTGGTTCAGTAGATAAAGCGTGAAGAGGTAACAAACAAATAAACAAACAAACTCACTTTCGCATTTATAATATTAGTTAGAATAGTTAGGATTAGATTAGCTTTTGTCCGCGCTTCGCCCGCGTAAATTATTCACTAAAACCTTCCTCATAGGGATGGGTTAGACCACTCGTATGGACTCGAAAATGAGTGATCACTGGCTTTTAACCCAATCTCTGGTTTTTATCCGGGTGGTTACCCAATACCCATCTCTACTCATGACCTACTCTGTCCTTTAGTGAAAACCACGAAAATCCGTTCAGTAGTTTTTGAGTTTATCGCGAACAGACAGCGGCGGGGGAATTTATTTTGTAAATTCTAGTTTTGTGTCTAATCCTATTAGGGTAGTTTTTATCCCAAAAATATTTAGGGTTCTTTTCTGAAAAATAAAAAACCCTATCTAATTCGCGAGCGAGGCCGTATGCAAACAAAGCGTGTGTAAGTGTAACATAAATCATTTATAGATATCATCAATCATGAATATATATACAATTCTACCGTTACTGACCGAGTGACTGACAGACAACGCACAGCCAAAACTACTGCGCGTCGGAAGCTTTAATTTGGCATGTAGGTTCCTTAGGGAGTGTAGGGGAGCGCCAAGAGAGGATTTCCCAATAAAATCCCGGGCAAATGTTAGTAGTGTATAAGGAAAGTAAGGCCCTTAAAGTACTTTCAAAATAATTATAATAAGTGAACAGGTCCATAACTTTCTAGTTAGATTTGCATACTAGTAACGTGCCCCGGCGTGCTCTATATCTGGCTCTAATCCACTGCCCTCAATAGCTTTCTCTTATAAAATTAAGTGCATGTTTTGGTTGACCACCGGTTTCCTTTTTTACCCAACCAATTTAGAAAAAGATAAAGGGGCTACCCCGTACCTACTTGTTTAATAAATTTGATTTTTCAAAATATATGTATATATTTTTTATTATACAATGTGTCCCGTCATCAGTGTCGGAGCCTTTGTTGGTATGTTATATGGCATTTTCTAGAAACAAATCACCATCCATAACTTTTTTTTCTTCTACTGTAGTAAAATGGCAGCCATTTTGTTTTTTTTCGGATTCTTGTACTAATTCAATCGTAACTACTCGTGTAAAAGTGCAATCGACATAAAATAGGTCTCATTTAAAAGCTTATCATGTAGACAATAATAAAATGAGATAGATGTTTCAATATGAAAGGCAAAAAAAAAAGAAAAATCGCAAAAACAAATTAGCCCATGAAAATGTTTATTTTTTATTTTGAAACGAAAGTTAAAAAAGAAAAAAATAATAAAAAATAAAGTTTTGAGTGGTGATTTGTCCATAAAAAATGCCACATAACATACCATTAAAGGCTCCGACACTGATGACGGGACACATTGTATGTAAACTATAATTATACAAATCTACAGTCCTAAGATATGTTCTTTGGACACCTAATTCAGGCACCAAATCCCAACCGTAACCAAAAAAACCAAACCTCAGTAACCAAAAAAAAAATAAGTAAAGAAGAATAAGCTATTATATAATAAGCTTCTGTAGCGCGTCGAGGATGTTCTCCGAAGCACAAGTGGATGGCTTTGAATCCATATTGAGAAAGAGGGTGGCCTCCCTGATGCGCAGAGTGCGTGACAGCGGCAACAGTCTCCTGAGGGTTATTGCAGGCTTGGTACAGGGTCCCTTTTTGGCACACTGGACCAGTCTGCATATAAATCCTAAGAAAAGAACATATTTGTAATTTATTTAAGTACTAACATTATTTTTTTAAGTTCTTTTTACTAACACATATGGATGTCTGTCTGAAATAAAGAAATTGAATTTGAATTTGAATAAAGTATAAGGTGAAGAAGAATTATGCTTGTGCACTATATTTATGAATTGCTAGCATCACCCGGGGCTTCGCCCCCGTGGGAATTTTGGGATAAAGACTAAATATATGTGCTAATTTTATCCTCTCTGGGAAACACATTAATTAGTAGGATGTTTTACCTTCTCTTTTAATTTTCGTACATCTTCCCAGTCATTTAATTGTTTTATAATTAATTTACTAACTAAAAGCATTTACTAGTATGCGGTGTTGAGTTCATTTAGATACGACTCATTTCATTGACATTTCCAAAATAATTTAAAAAACTCCGTTTTTTAAATTATTTTGGAATTTAGAACATCCTTAGATATTCTTCTGGTCCGAGTTTTTTCAAAATCAATGCGGCAATAATTATTTTCCTGTTATTCATTTGTGAACTATTGCATTACATTAGAATATATGGTATTAATTATTATAATTGTACATTTCAGTGGGTGCGACTGTGGGTGGCGATTAGTTTATCAGCTCAAGCGTGGACGCAACAAACTAGCACGGTAAGGTATTTTGTTAAATATTTACATTAAAAAAAAAACAAAAAAATGACGGATAAAGACGTGATTCTATGTATGTATGTATATTTACATACAATGTCCTATACTAGCTCTGGATCCAGACATCGCCCGCGTGAATTTCACCAATTTCACCCCCTTAGGGGTGAAATTTCCAAAATTCCTTGATTAGTTTCACGCCATATAAAGAACCTTTCTGAAAAATTTTAAGTTTGATATACCAATAAGTCAGAATAAACTAAATCTAACTAAAATCAAAAAGAAACCTAATCCTAATAATAAAGAAATCCTAATCCTAACTAATATTATAAATGTGAAAGTGAGTTTGTTTGTTTATTTATTTATTTCACGCTTTATCTTCTGAACCAATGTTCCTGAAATTTCGCATACACATAGTTATAGAAGTACTGAGAAGGACATAGGGTACCTTTCATCCCGGGAAAAAGCACTGTAATATAATACAGCCATACAGTAATGTAATGTAACCTAATGTAAACTCCATTTTTTCTTAATTGTCCTATTATGTAAACAATCTTCACAGTACTTTTTTTTAATTTTGTTGAAAATAAATCAAATATTAGTTCAAACCTAAACTTTCTAAAGTAAAACATTTATTAACCATGAAAGTAATTTCCTAAAGAGTCTATTTTAATTTATATTGTTGTAAAATCATAAAAAGATGTGGTAAGATTGTTTACATAATGGGACAATTATGAATAAACGGACTTTAGTGTAGCTATCACACAGATATATATTTTCAAATCGAACAGTAGTTTCTGATATTACACAACACACTTATGCTATTCATTCACACTTCTAGGCATTACTTGCATACTTCCAATCATATAAATCAATAGAATTTCTTCCAGGAAATGTATGGCTGTCTAGTCTACCTCGCTTCACTGATTTTATTCCTTCATGAATTGTAACTATGTACTTACTACAAAGAAACAAAAATCAGTCAAGTGCACCGGTAAAATACCACTTAAAATAATTACTGGGTAGTACTTTAAAATAATTTAATGACATAATTACTACATGTGTTAAAACTGCTTAGGAAAAATGTGCATTTTAGTGACGAAGCCGCTGAACGTAGAATCTTAGAATTTTGCAGAGAGATTCTATAAATAGCGTAAGTGTGCACTAAGAAAGGAATTTTGGAGATTCCACCCTGTAAGTACGGTGGTCAAAAAATTTCTCACAGTTACATAGGTATATATTATCACGTTTTCATCTCTTACGGGGTAGACAGAGCCAAGAGTCGTGAGACTCGAAGGCCACGCGTGGCTGGATTATGGCTTATTGAAGAATTCACATATAGTGACAGGTTGCTAGCCCATAGCCTATGAGAAGATTCCCAAGTTTTTTGATAGCCTTGTCCCTTAATTGACTTTTACAATCTGCGCGAGAAAAGAAGCCGCTAGTGAATTCTATGTTTTTTTCTACGCTCCCAGATCAGATGAAAAAAAAATAATCTTGAAATTAATAAACACCACAAAATGATTATTATTTTATTATTAATATTAACTAGCGCCCCGCCAGGGCATCGCTCGGGAGGTCCATAAATTGTAACCTATGTCACTCAGGTATAATGTAACTTTCTATTGGTGAAAGAATTTTTGAAATCGGTTCAGTAGTTCCGAAGATTACTAGCTACAAAAAAATTCACAAACTAACAAACATTTCCTCTTTATAATATTAGTGTTATCTACTTAGTGTGATTATTAAATTAACCACCTGTGGTCTAGGTAACCGTAGGAGTAACGGGACTACATCACTATGGTCCATTTATTCACAATTGTCCTATTATGTAAACAATCTTCACAGTACATTTTGTTGAATTTTGTTGAAAATAAATCAAATATTAGTTCAAACCTAAACATTCTAAAGTAAAACATTTATTAACCACGAAAGTAATCCTAAAAAGTCTATTTTAATTTATATTGTTGTAAAATCATAAAAAGACATGGTAAGATTGTTTACATAATAGGACAATTATGAATAAATGGACTTTAATTTTATAGTTAAATTTTAACTATACCTATTTAGAACTCTGTTGTTTTATAACTAGTGATGTGCCCTTTCCGAAATTTTCGAGAATTTTTGGAAACGGTCAGGAAACGTTCTAGGAAATATTCCCTAAAACGGAAATTGTTGGAAAAGTACCTGAAATATTTCAAAAAAGGGAATTTTCTTTCTGCAGCTGTCTTTAAAATAAGAAGATTGACATTTACTAAAATTTTCAAGGAAATCGGATGAAGGGAAATGCATATTTTCCATATTCCGGGGAAATTTTCCCAAGAAATTTCGGAGAAATTTCCAAGAAATTTCTTGAGAATTTCATTCCCAGGAAATTTTCCAAGAAATTTAAGAGAAATAAATTTACAATTTAATTCCTGAGAATTTTTCCAAGAAAAATATTTTTGTACTAGCTGTTGCTCGCGGTTCCATTCGCGGCAAAAAGTCTAATGTTTTTCATAAAAACATTGAAACACCGTGAAATAGTGACAGACAGACTTTCGCAAAAAATTGGCAGAAAACGTTCCCGAAAATTTCTGGAAAGTTTCGGAAATTTTCCATGAAAGAAATTTTCGGAAACCGAGAAATTCTCGGCGGCACATCGCTATTTATAACGTAACATCAACACACGTACAGAACTGAGACATATTCCCACTATAGCGCATCAGGAAGTACTTTCACTTAAGCTGCACTTGTCAAAGCTTAACTTACGTAAGTAAGGGCTTTAAGTTTATCTCGTAACATACTTAACCAGGTTAAATAATATTATTACGCAACTTATATATTTCATTTTCCTGTATGTTGCTCATTTGTGCAATTTTATAGGCAACTAACTAGGTTGATCTAACTACTCAACTATTACATGTACCAACAATATTGTCGCTATATAATTACAGTAGCTCACGGCTTCGCCCGCGTGAACTTCGTTTTAACCTATTTCAGTCCCTAGGGGTGGAATTTCCGAAATTCCTTTCTAGTGCAAAATCAAAAATTCTTTATTGAAACTTAAGGCTCTTTTTCACGTCAAAAACTAATTATTTTATCATAATATTTAGTCTCAAAGCTACAAACTACTAGCATTTCGGAACGACCACTGCTGAGAAGAAATGCCGAAAGAAACTCATGTAACAGTCTTGGTCGCCTAACGCTATTTATTAACTTTATGCACATATACTAGATTGTGTAGACAAAAATAAAACTTCTGCAAAGTTTCAAATTTTTGCGTTCAGCGGTTTCGTCTGTGCGTTGATATACAATGAGTCAGTCGGTCAGTTACCAAGAAGCTGAAAATTGGCTTGTAGATCCTTAGGGAGTGTAGGGGAGCACTAAGAGAGGATTTCCTGAAATTCCCACAGAAATAAAGTTCTGGGCCAATGCTAGTTATTATATGACACTTAAATCATAACCAACCAACAATACAAAACAAGGTATGCCGTGGGAATAAAACAATTTAACGAGATAAACAATAGTTTCCGTTGGAGAAAGTGAACGGATGTCGCTTCCTGTATACTTACATTGTTCTAATATCGGTGATTGATATAGATTGCTAGATATCCTAGGATGTTTATTGGTCTTTGCCTATGAACCACGGAACTAAAGGTAGTATCTTATTAATTCGGTCTTTTATTAGCTTATTGTTAGCTTTTGCCCACGGCTTCGCCTGCGTGAATTTCCCACGGGAACGGTGCCTTTCCCGGGATGAAAGGTACCCTATGTCCTTCTCAGTACTTCTAAAAATGTGTATGCGAAATTTCAGGAAGATTGGTTCAGTAGATAAAGCGTGAAGAGGTAACAAGCAAACAAACATATTTTCGCATTTAAAATATTAGTTAGGACTAACGCCCACGGCTTCGCCCGCGTGAATTTCTAGTTGGATTTTGACTAACCGTATTTTTTTTTATTTCGACCGCCAAGCCAACTTATTAGCTAGAACATAGGAGGCCTGGTACCTAACCACTCCATATATGTAGTAAAACTGAACTAGAAGTAAAAGTGGATTGGTCGGGAAAAAACTAGGTACCAAGGAAAGTGGTCCGAGACCACTCAATAGATCGAGATTTAAAACACTTTCGAATGCCGATTGTTGGGGTTAAGGAACTGGGCGCGTTCGGGATAGGTCGCCGATTTTTGCGAGTATCCATACAGTCTTGTCAAAAATACATACATTCATATACAACAAGCAATTACAAAAAACATTTACAGCAGTAACTATAAATCAGTGTTTCTGTATTAACGTGCAGAAAGACCACTGTATTACGGCCATTTTGCTTTGCTGCAGAACACTAATTAATTATTGTATTATTTTTAATTATTTTAAGCCTTTGTTTATTAATTTTGGAGTGTCTGTCTGAGGCAATTCAAATAAACTTTTTCTATTCTACTTTTTAGTGTTCCGTACCTAGATTCTAAAGTTCTTTTATAGTTTTCAATAAATAATTTCAGTAGGAAACATACTTACTTATAGTTGATTTATCAGCTTTGGACTGCGCCCCGAGGTTTCGCTCCGGTGGTAATTTCAGGATAAAAGTAGGTACTCTGTGTGCTGTTCCCGTAGTTCTCTATCCATTTTCATCAAAATCATTCCAGTAAGTTTTGCGTGATTGAGTAACACACTCCAATCTTCACACACATCCATATTAGAATCCAAAACTTTGTTCCCGTGGTACCCTCTCTTAGTGCTCCCCTACACTCCCAAAGGAACCTACATGCCAAATTTCAGCTTCCAACGCCCAGTAGTTTTGGCTGTGCGTTGTCTGTCAGTCACTGTCAGTAACGGAAGAATTTTACGAGATAATGCGTGGAAATGATACTTATGCTAATATTGATGAACTCTCGTTATTATTTCAGCGTATAACCCAGGACGGGGCGACCTACGAGTGGGGATGGAAGCTGCAACCGGGAGACGCGGGTACTGTCGGACATTACTACGTCAAATTACCACAGGTACCTACCCATAATACCCATACCTACTCATAATACCCTCGACGCACACAAAGAGGAAATATGCATAATAGCGGACTTATCCCAGGAAGGGATCTCTTTCAATCAACCGAGTATCTGAAAGAAGAGTAGGTAGGTTATCAAGAGGAGGTTCTCTCTCTCTCAGCCGAAAGACGTCCACTGCTGGACAAAGGCCTCCCCCAAGGATTTCCACGTTGACCGGTCCTGCGCTGCCCGCATCCATGCGCATCCCGCGACCTTCACCAGGTCGTCGGTCCACCGAGTGGGAGGCCTGCCAACACGTTTTCCGGTTCGTGGTCGCCACTCGATAACATTTCTGCCCCAACGGCTGTCTGTTCTAGGAGCTACAAGCAAGAGGGGGTTAGAAATAAATATTGTTAGATAGAAAGTCCATAGTGATGAGAAGACTATATTAATGATCTTATAAACGTATGAAGTTCACGGGAACTCCCGACAGACTGCCAAACCATAAACAAATAGAGTAGGGACTCGTGTGTGTCGATTCCCGCCGAGTAGTATTGGACCCTTCACGATGCTTGCTATTAATATATATATATATATATACGGACAAACCACACAGATTCAGTTAGCTCAAGTTCGAGGCAAAATAAATTATTGGCAAGGATCATTGTAAAATTAGCCGTTCTAACTGCCTGCTTCTAGGCCGCCCTTAGTTGAACTGGGGCCATATAGTGAAGTGGCTAGTATTTCTTGGCTGCGACACACAGATAATGCAGCACATTTATTTATATTGACATGTTGCAGGCGGAACAGAGCGTAAAGTACGCGGCGGATGAGAGCGGCTACCACGGCGCGCTGGCCGTCAACACGAGCGCGCACCGCGTCACGTTCGCGCTCGGGGAGAAGGCGTTACAGCTTGAGGCACAACAGGTGAGCGTCTAAAGCCCTTGATTCTACTAATTACAAATGGACTATATCGTCTCAGTTGTGTCTCAAAAGCCAAAGAAATCGAAATAAAACATAGAAGACACAGATCTTGTCGCTCTAGTTTAATTTCTTTGGTTCTTGAGACATGACAACCCAATGAGGTTTTTTTTTATAATGCCTAGCCCGCCTTATGTTATAAAAACATAGGGCGGCAAACGAGCAAGCGGTCACTTGATGATAAACGATCACCGCTGCCCATGGACAACTGCAACACTATCACAAGATCCGAAAGCTTGCGTTGTATTCCTAATTCCCATCTTCTTCTTTATCTTCTATCTTTTTCTTCTCCGATTTTATTTCCAAGACTAACTTATTAAATAAACTATTATACTTAAGATTCGTTTAATAAAATGTATGTTTTTTCTAGGATACTCCGCAAACTTACCAAAATATCCAAGAGCAGAACTCGACGCCTCAACCAGACGGTCACGCGCTCAACACACCGCAGTCTCCAGTAGAAATATACCTTCTTCAGCAACAATACCCGGAACAGGACCAAATTCAGGTCCTATCCACTGCAAACCCAGTACAGTACACCCCTGTACCATACACCTTTTTCTCAACCCCCCTATATAACATACAAACACAACACCCTATACCTCAAGACTCGAAAGACGCGAGCTCTGAGCCTCTTAAACAAGAGGAACCCAATGAGCAAACAAGCTACTCAAATTCGGTCGTAAGAGTTTTCAAAGATCATAATTGTACAGATCATGAGCATAATGATCAGGAAACTACTTTAGTCGCTGACACTCCAAAATATGAAGTCCACAATATCAATGGTAATTTTGGAGAAAAAGACAAGACTGAACGACCGTTAAGCTACAGAGGAGCAGTACATTTTAGAGTAGAATCGCCTAGAGACAACGCTAGAAGCGAAAGGTATTATTTCACTACTGCTGCAACTCCTACAATTACTGAAAACTCTATTGAACCTCAAGACAATGGTATATCTAGACTTGTTGCCTCTACTCAAGATCTGATTTCAAATGATGACTTATTAAGAATTAATCACGCTGCTGAAAAACATGCTAATATTCAAAACGATGATCTTATTAAACCCAGATTTAATTTACAATCTGACCAATCAAGATATTACAACACCAATGGAAATAGGATCACTGTACAGGCGAAAATAGAAAATATCGTCAAAAGCGACGTAGAACACGTAGAAAATGATGACTCCAAGGAACGAATTCTACAAACAAGTTCAAATGAGTACAAATTTGCTTCACCTATAGTTGTTCAAGACAGCTATGATAAAGATCAAGTTGTTAATAATATAGTATCAACTCTCGCTCCTTATTTAGACGATGGCTATGAAGTGATGAATGTAAGAAACACTCTGAATAACGATACAGAAGATAGTACCAGTGAAGAGACTGTCGATGTAACTCCTAGGCCCATTGGTCCAAAATATTTAGCACCTATAACTGTTGCTCTACGACTTCTTAACGCTAACGAGACAGACTATAACTCTTTGGAAGATCACGCAGGTTCTGATAGCGAATTCATAGAAGAAACTGTTGAAGGTCCTAAGAAAGAAAAAACGACAGTCGAAATTCAACAGTCCATCCCCATTTCTATTACTCATATCAACGATGTAGAAGTACACGAATATTTGGAAGAAGGAAGAAGCAATAATAAGGCATATTTAGATAACGAAAAAGTTATTTACGACAAATATTTGGACAAACTGTCGTCATCAAAGACACTTCAGAATAATATGAATGAGATTCTTTACAAACTAGGTTTGTTGAAAAAAGGGAAAAGTAATAACAACTTCAAGACAGCCCAACAATATGATGACAGAGACCACTTGGAGTCTAGCGAAGACAGAAGAACCGAGGTTGAAGTAAAACCCGACGCAAGTACTAATCAGAGAAGTGAATCAGTACACTATTTTAATGATTACGGACAAGGAAATGAAAAGGTGATCCAACCAATTATTATTGAAAAAGAAGTCCCTATTACTCAATACGTTGATAGATATATAGAGAAGAAAGTGCCTTATCCTGAACAAGTTGAAATTATAAAAGAAGTAGATAGGCCAGTGCCTGTGGCAGTGCCTTACGAGAAAATCGTTGAAAGGCCAGTTGAAGTAACAAAGTATGTTGACAAACCATATCCGGTTGAAGTATTACAGCCTTTCCCGGTACATATACGTGTTCCTTATCCAGTTGAACACAAGGTTTTTATCGACCGACCTGTACATATACCCTTTCCAGTGGAAAAACTAATTGAAAAGCAAATAATACATCAAGTGCCAGTACCAACGCCTGTAGGAATTCCTTTCGAAGTACCAGTCGAACAAAAAGTTTTATATCCTATACCTATCGAAACGCCCGTACCATTTCCAGTAGAAAAACCAGTTCACATCGAAAAAATTATACATAAACAAGTGCCCGTTCCATATCCCGTAGAAACAAAAGTACCTTACCCTGTCACAGTTGAAACCAAAATCCCTGTTCCGTATCCAGTAGAAAAACCAGTGCCTGTACCAGTCGAGAAAATTGTTGAAAAACCTGTTACTGTTACGCAAGTTGTTGAAAAACCTGTTCCTGTACAAGTACCTGTTCCACACCCAGTGCCAGTTGAAGTTAGAGTACCACATCCTTATCCAGTTGAGAGAATAGTCGAGAAAAAGGTCCCATACCCAGTACCTTATGACAGAATAGTCGAAAAGAAGGTTCCAGTTAACGTACCATATCCAGTTGAAAAGGTCGTCGAAAAGATAGTAGAAAAGCCTGTGGTTGTTACTAAATATGTTGATAAACCTTACCCAGTGGAAAAACGAGTACCTTATCCTGTAGAAAAAATAGTGGAAAAGAAGGTACCTTACCCAGTTGAAGTACCTATTGAAGTCCGAGTACCCTATCCTGTAGAAAAGATCGTAGAAAAACATGTCAAAGGGCCAACAACGCATATCAAGGCAGTGTGGCACGCAGAGCAATCGCAAAATGTCCCACAATATGTAAAATACTACGAAAAACCCAATCAGAAAAACATACAAGAACAGAAAGAACAAATACATTATCAACAAATTCAAGAGGAACAAAAACAACAAGAAATAAATCAACAGATAAAGAACCAAAAGATACAACAGTTACAAAAGCAGGAAAACTTGATACAGCACTATAGAAACTTGAAATTTCTACCGCAGTTGGTCCAAAAACAGCATTGGGGCAACCAATACGCCTCTTCTTACCAATACATTAATAGTACACCCAATTTTGAGATCCAACAATTCAAAACGTCTCCATCATTGAACAATTACTTATTATATTTGACGAATCGCAGTCCATATGAATATTACGGACCTCCCCCAGTTAAAAATTATGAAAATTTGTGGGAGAAAAATCAAAATTCAGACCCAAAATTGCGAAGGACAGATAGGACTTTAGTTACTAATTTAAGGATTGAATACGGATTTAAACCACCTCTGATTCCAAGTATAGAAGTCGATTTAGATGGGATACCTATTAATAAGCATGAGACTTAAGTAATTTAAGAATAGTTTTAAAAACTTAGCGCCATTTTGTAATGTGATTGGTTAAGTCTCAAATTCTTGTTATGCAGTTGTCTATCCTAACTAAATAAACTTTAAATACGTTTGAATGCTGTCCTATGATAGGGCTATGAAAGCCTATTATCTAAGTGTTATGTAATTTTAATGTAAATATCAAACTTTTATTTATTTCTTCAGTCATTTATTGGGTAATATTCAACGCCTTGAGTATCAGTATTTTTATCTACTATTTTAAGATTTAATTGATTGATATAATGTCTTTCTAATTCTTAGTATTAAGTGTTTACTTAGTCATTTTGGAATAATTCTAGTTTAAGTTGTTAAAAATCTTGTTATGCCAAGTTTTTTATTTATTTTAGTTAAAATTGTAAATATTGATCTGATCAATGTTCTTTTACTGAATAAATCTTAAAAATCGTTATTCATTTTATTTTTAAATAAGTTACACCCTTTTAAAACTACTTTTTGCATTACATAGTTAAATGTAAAACTTGAATAATGTAAAAATTAATTGTGTAACTATAGTAAACTACACACACATAAGATGCAGAAAAAAAAACCGAGTGAATACTAGTATATTACGAAACAAGTGTGCAAAGTTGGTCATTACGCTCAAGACGCGAGCCGAAGGCGAGCGCGCTAATAAAGCTGAGTGTGCGTAATGACCAAATGCACATATGTATCGTACGACGTTTTTCAACACACTTGTGAGTAAAAAAATCAAAATGTGGTCCTAACATCTAACTATCAGAAAACGATTGCGCCCTTTTGTCATTCCTCCACTTTATAAAACATTCGTATGCCGCCAAATACTTACGTTTGATTTTGGAGGCAATAAACTATTACTTGCATTATGTTATGTACGCGCCTCGTTAATGATTTCAGGTGGAGTTAAATTTACATATTCTTCCATACTAGTCGACATTTTATTTAATATTTAATATGCTAACACGGCGAAAATCGGAAAATGTACCTAACAAACACAACATAATAAATATAGTCTTGTTTTTTATTCTTGCGCCGCCGCCCGCCGCCCCGCGCCGTGCGCAGGGAGCGCGCGGTGCACGCTGCGGATGGTATATCGCCATACAGCCAGTGCTTGGCTGTATAAAAATCATTATCTTTGCTTATTTAAAAACTGTTGTTATTTTCCCTATTTGATCTTATATGTATTATGCGGCTAAGTTGAAAATGCTTTGTGGAATTCATAACACGCATTAGTTTTCTATCTTTTGTATAGCGTAGTATGGTAATTTTTATTTCCAAACACCTCCGTAATATATTCGTAATATATGGCATTATGGGCCTAAATTCGATGTAATAAGACCCGCTTTACGAGCAAGTGTGTTGAAAATACTATTACATAATACATACATAATATCTCATTTTTTTGTATTTATTTTATTGTATTTATTATATATGAAACTGTACGTGTTGTTGTGGCTGCAAATATTTTTTTTTATCTATCTATCATTTTAAGGAGGTCCGCAATCTGGTCGAAGTGCATTCTTCAAGGTCGACCCTGACTATCTCTGCCATTCAACTCTGCTTTGTAAGTAGTGGAATAAAAACACATTATTTGGAATTAAAAATAAAATTTATTTCCACTTGAATTATTTCACAAAAAACAGCTCAGCACGCCGCCGTCGGCGCCGGTCGGCTTCCCTAATATACCGTAAAATAAAGCTCATATATAAATATATTACTACAGTATGTAAACAATATGTACGGGTCAAGTCGCGCCGTCCGAGTTCAAAAATATCCAATCGACGCTCATGTTTAAAATAAAAAATTTCGTACTTTTATTTCGAATTGATTTATTTCCCAATTATAATTAACAAAAATATAGACTCCATAATTATTATGCGGTTCTATTACTAGGTTTAAAATATTTATGAAGCAAAATTTAAACTAAATATTAAAGTTAAAATCTTGTAAAAATATTAAATTATAAAATATGTAAACATGTATAATAATTAAAATAAATTTATCATAAAATTTGTTTTAATAGCCACATTAGTGATGTGACTTTTTTTTATCCAATATCGATAACGATTATTAAGATTTTTTTAACAAAATTTTGCAAGATCGAGTGGCATAATGGAATAAGCACATTTTTGTTAAATTTCACGCGCCCTCTGCCAAACTTTTTATATTGTTACATAACAAAGAGCGCTGCCTCTTTTTATTTTAAGAATTAAGAAGTTCTTTATAGATCATCACTTCAATGGTTTCACTTTCAATTCATGTATTGGTAATATCGATGTCAACTACTTGGAGTGTACAGTTATTATTATCGAATGTGATAAAGATAACACTGGTGTCAGATTTTTCTCAAGTCTCCTAAGCATCTAAAATGACTACTTCCGCCATCTAGCGACATATTTTAAAATGACAATTAACGGATGGACAGCGCGACTTTCACAATGAGACTTCGGATTTGTGATTTCATGTAAAATTATATAGGTACCACTACACTTATATTAATAATAGAAAATGTTGCGGCCGCCCCACCACGAAACATTCGACCTATAATTAATACATTTATCGCCTAGTATGCGAAATTCACACACAAGTATAGAAAAAACAAAGCATCACACCAAATCACAAAGAAAAACTGTTAATTACAAAAACGAAGGCTGATTATCATAGAAAACAATTAGGTATTATTAACTTTATTGCTATGTACCTACAAAGTCCATAATACTTTGATCACAAATATTACACATCTAATAAATTATTTAACTTTTTATTTATCAGTGTAATTATCCTACGACGAGTCTATAGTGTTTTCAAATCGAAATATTACAAAGAACATCTTTATTTTGACTTTCTAATACAGCCTTACATTAGAAAGAATGCAAAGGGCGACCGCGAAATCGCACAACCAATTTAAATAGACACGTTTTCTTTCACAATTTCTAGTAGACAACGCGTATATAAATTGGTCGAACGATCGTCTTAAGAGTACGATAATTATGTCGATATATGAACAGTATATCGCTATTCGACGACAGCCATATGTTTTTGTATATTTATATTTGTCATTATAATTGGAAAACAATACTAAAATTATAAACTAACGCCTAAATTGTATCTTGAGCGCAAACTCACATTTCACTTTGTACATTATTACACGATTAAAATACGTATTGTAATGTGGTAGGTAAGCCATAGCACAAACAAACCTAAAGGCCGACGACACCGCGCGCCGTCCGTTCAAACATAATGTCTTTTAAAAAGATTTCATGCAGCCAGTGTTAGTAAGAATTACCAATATAAATAAAAATAATAAAGATATAACGCGACGCGCGCGGTGCAACCAGCCTATCAGTCAACTTACATATCTACATAATGGGACAAAGAATAGAATTCATGAGTAAAAACTATATTACATTGCAGATGCGTAAAACATTGAGAGCGATCGCATAATTCAACTAAATTAAGTTAAAACGGCTTAGCCGTTGTCTGTCGATACTTCGATAGATATCCTGACTCAATTGGCACATAATACCCAAATGTTCAAATATCGATATCGATGTTGTCAATATCGTTACATCACTAGTTCTTTATATAATATTTAAATTTAAAAATCGAACTGACAAATTCCATTTTTAAATTCACTCGGATTATTTCCATTTCACTAATTTTAAATACGGAATTATATATTCCAATCTCAACTTGTTAACGTGGCTGGCAAGTTATTGGTTCACAATTTTTAGGGTTCCGTACAAAAATGAAAAATCGGAACCCTTATAAGATCACTCTTTTAGTAGATACCTTTTCATACTCCCTCGTCTGTTTAATTTGTAACTTGATACATACAGATATTTTGATTTTGACATTACGTTTTGTCAGTTATATTAATTTAAATCCGTATTATACTAGACAAGAGACCTAGGTTCCTATACTAACCACTTTTAGATAGAAAAATCAGTGAAACCTCAGACGAGGGGTCATTACAAGTTTATAAAGTTTTTCTTTAACTTTCGCACTGAAACTCATATAATTATTAACGGGCCTTAGCACGAACCTCATTTATATTGTAGCTGACGTTACGTGCGACGTTGCAGTCACCGTGGTCTAGCGACTGGACTGTGGAAATTGTTGGTGACAAATCCTGTCTTATCAAGTGTCCAACACTGGTGTCAGATTTCCCTCAAGTCGCCTATCTGACATGACAATCACCGCTATCTAGCGGCGTCCCGTTAACACAATCACACTGTCAAGATTTAAGGTATCCTCCGCCGCCAAACATCGCCATCCACGTGTAAACAATTTCAAAAATCAAACAACTCAGGAGGGGGGATAGGGTCCATTGGTAGACAGTCGCGGGGGGGGGACCTCGCTCTCGACTGTCTACGAAGAGTATGAACACTATAAGAATACGACTGATGAGGCATCTTCGGCCGCAATCTTCGCCCATCGTCAACATCCGCACTTTCCGCTCTCAGTGATAAGGACGATCTTGGTTGAATCTGACCTGAGGTCGATGACCTACTGGGTGATAACGGCGGGCGTAGATAATCGCTTCGTGCTAAAGACAATTCTGCTGGAGTGTACGCTGCTAGGAAATGGGCTAACGCACCTGATGGAGTTCGCATGCCTCCGTTTGCGACTAAAACCATGTCTTCTGCGGATAATCGCAGCGAGTCGCTTCTTGGTGGCGGGGGAGGGGGTAAGGGGGTGTCGCGTTCGTCTGAGGAGGATAGTGTCAAGTGTGGTGGCTGGTGGGAGGAGCGCGGGGTGAGTATTATGGGTGGTGTGTGGGGCGAGCGGGGGGAATGGGGCGAGTGGGGTGAGTGGGGCGAGTGGGGGGAGGGGCGGCGGCGGCGGCGGCGGCGGGGGGCGGCGGCGGGCAGTCACAGTTTGAGTTCGTTCGCGATTTTCGATGCAATATTCTTGAAGCCGATGCTTGTACCTGGAGACGAAACGTTAAAGTTAGAACGAATAAAACATTCATACCTACTAATATCATAAACTAGCCGCACCCCGGAGTTTTGCTCCTGTGGGAATTTCGGGATAAAAAGTACCCTATGTGCTATTCCCGGTATTTTTCTACCCGTGTACCAAATGTCATCGAAATCCGTCCAGTAGATTTTGTGTGATTCGAGTAACAAACATCCTCACAAAGTCACATCCAAACTTTCGGCTGGACCGATTTTAATGACATTTGGTATGGATATAGTTTAAGGCAGAGACTAGCGATTTCCACTTGCTACGATCCTTATAGATCTCTCTCGCTTCCTCTACACTCATCACTTTCTTCATACATGCTGGCCGGTTATAGGTGCTCCTAATATCTCTCTTTAAGGAGGTGAGGAGGAGGGAATCGAAGTGCGTATTTATCAAACACACAAGACATACTTTTTACAATATTTTTAAATTTAATTTATCTTTGTACTTACCGGATATCCGCTTGAAGCGCACTCCGTTGAGCGACAGTCTGGGCAGCTTGCACACCTCGATCTCCCACTGCACCAGCGAGTCCGCGTTAGGGTCGCCGTGTACGCATAATAAGAGGAATCGCTCGCGTTGCTCGTAATCGCAATTGTTTGCATCTAAAACCTGAAATTAATACATTCAAAATTCACACCCGTATTCACAAACAATACTTGCGTAAGTCGACATGCGAAGTGAGGCATTTTTCAGTGCGTTACCGATGGCAAGCCTTTCTATTGGACGAGCAGTGACGTTTGTCCCTCAAGTATCGTTTATGAATAGGTTTTTGAGTCCCTGTGAGCTGACAGGCACTATGAACCTTCCAAGTAACGTTTGTGAATACGGGTGTCAGTCTATCCGTGAAGACAATTTCGGTTCCATACTTTCTTAATAAACTAACTCGTTTCTTAACTGAATATAGCGTAGGCATTTTACAATATTCTGAAGGAAATTTAAACTTCCAGAAAGTAGTTAAGTTCCATTTGAGCGATTCGCACCGCGGTTGGTGCGAAACGACCAGACTAAATTTTTTTTTTCTTGTCTATTCATCCAGTTTATATCCGTTTTTGATGAGATTTTCGCTGGAGGGATAAAAAAGTTACAGTTTTTATCCCAGAAATATTAAGGCGAACTTTGCGAAAATAAAAAAAAATATCCTTAAATTAATAAAGCTAGTCTCTCTCTTTAGTCGTACTTCCTCATACTGAGGGTCGTGGTCATTATATGGAATGAAACACACAACGACTCTTGGCAATTTTGATGGAGTGAAACCACTCCATCAAAACAACATTGCCTTCTCCATTTCATACACTATCTGATAACAACAGTGCAGGTTTCCTCACGATGTTTTCCTTCCCCGGAAGCAAGTAGTAGTCGATGAAAACTAACATAGGTACATTTGTCAGATTTTTATATAATCTCATGTAGCACGAGCAGGATTCGAACCTAGGACCTTTGCGGCCACAGGCGCCCGCCCTACCATTTGGCCACCACCGCTTCAATAAAGCTAGTAAAAAAAGTTAATATATATTACCTTGCGTATCTCCGCCATAATCTCGTTAGGATCCCTGGACGAGGTGGTCTTCATGCTCCAAGTGAACCGCAACACTCGCGGCTTCACCTGCTCCTCATTGCCTTGCCTGTCACACGTTTATATTATACTTTACATCAGAGCTTATTGCCGGTACCAAATCCTACTATCCTAAATCCTACTAATATTATAAATGCGAAAGTTTGGATGTGAGTTTGTGACTTCGTGAGTTTGTGAATGTTTGTTATTGTGAGAATATTTGTTATTTGTGAGGATGTTTGTTACTAGCCGCGCCCCGGGGCTTCGCTCCCGTGGGAATTTCGGGATAAAAGGTACTCTATGTGCTATTCCCGGTATT
This sequence comes from Ephestia elutella, assembly GCA_018467065.1. Taxonomy (NCBI): domain Eukaryota; kingdom Metazoa; phylum Arthropoda; class Insecta; order Lepidoptera; family Pyralidae; genus Ephestia; species Ephestia elutella. Next base: position 3,713,308 of record CM031594.1, read on the forward strand.
TTTCTACCCGTGTACCAAATTTCATCGAAATCCGTCCAGTAGATTTTGCGTGATTGAGTAACAAACAAACTCACAAATTCACAAACTCACATCCAAACTTTCGAATTTATAATATTACTAGGATATATTTTTTTAACTACAAATTTATAAAACTTTATTTACATATTTAGGCATTATCATATCAAAAATTAGAAACATCCATTGAAATATGAATCTTATTATGTAACTTAATAAAGATTTTTCTTTTTTTTATTAAATCACTTACCTAACATCTGCCGACATTATTTTGATAAATATGTTTTTTCGTTAATAAAAAAAAAGAAAAAAATGCAATACTGTAACAAAGCACGACATTGATATGCCTCAAACAAAAAAAATAAAACTAGCAGTTAACGGTTAAAAAACAACACGTATTTTGCGCAATGCTCGACCGACACAGATAGCAGCTTAACAATGTTGCCAGGATACAAAAATGTCATCTGTCATGCTTGAAAGACTTGTCACTGTCAATGTCAAAGTCAAATACTTTGTTTACTCCTTACGCTATTGCTGCCAACTGTCGTCATAACATCGCATTAAGATACATCATGCGTAGGAAGCGCTAAAAACACGTTTTAACATATTCCTCTACAGAAAGACAAAAATTTAAAAATCCCACCCTAAAATTATATCATATACAATAAATAATATATTTATATTATGCAATCAAAACCTGTATTAACTACAGGCTCTTGATTCTACAAAGTACAAACGTAGGTGTCATAGCACAGTTGTGTCTTAAAAGCCAAAGAAATCGTAATAAAACATAGAAGTCTTACAGAGATCTTGTCACTTTATTTTAATTTCTTTGGCTCTTGAGACACAATTGAGACACTACATCTACGTTTGTAATTCGCGAAATCGGCCCCCAGGTTGTTGGCAGGATTTTTTCAATTTTGTCTATCTGTTGAGAAATATTACTAAACATGATTTTGGCACGCATGATGCACCCTTAATATTACTTTAAAAAATTCACATATATTTTTTTAAGACGAAAACAAAGGATAAAATGATAATTACCCTACGAGGGCTTGAGGGCTAGCGCCTACTGCATGCTTCGGGGTGTTTCCTTCGAAAGGCCTATGAACAGAAAAACATACACTAACACTAACGAGACTAGGGCACTGGGCGTGTTGTCGACAATACATATTGGATTTTGCAACAAGCCTTCGGGAGATCTATAAATAATCAATATCAAATTACATTGTGCAACATTTGAATCATCAAACACATTTTTAAAATTAAATTTCGGTGCGATTTCCAAAATATAGCATCAGTTACAAAAAGTTATACAACATTATGTTGTTTCATTTTAATTTTTCAACATATTGTAACAAAAGTTGGAAACTGTTATTGATGTCATAAAACTTTACATGTAAAGGAGCGTTCATATCTCTAACATTGTTGTAGCGAATGTTACGTAATGTAATAGAAAGTGTAACACAATGTTATATAACATTTTGTAACTGCTGTGTGGCACCTATAAAAAACTGCGTAAAATTTTGAGTGCATTTAAAATAATTAAAAAATAAAATTTACACTATAAATATAATAAATTCTATATAAAATGTGAATTAATAAAATGCCAATTACCAGCGTATGCTTGTCATCAAAATCCGGGGATCAAAAGTGCAGATAATATGCAAAATAAAACACTTCAAGCCACAAAAACTACTTTAGACAAAACATGCTATTTATGCTACAGAACTTACCTCACACGCTTACATTATTTTATATAGCATAACATATGTTTTAAATTTTCAACATAAAATAGATACATAGAATCACGTCTTTATCCCTTACGGGGTAGACAGAGCCAAGAGTCGTGAGACTCGAAGGCCACGCTTAGCTGAATAGTGGGCTCCCTGATGGAATGGAGATTCGGGTATAGTGACAGGTTGCTAGCCCATCGCCTATGAGTAGAGGAATCCCAAGTTTAAAGCGCTTTCCCTCGATTGACTTTTATAATCTGCGCGGGTAGAGATGCAGCTGGCACATTCTATGTTTTTCTTTCAAATAGAATAGTAATGGAATATAATAGTATTTAAAATAGATATATGGCAAAAATTGATTCTGATAAGTAGACAAAACCTATGTTTTAAGCTCAAATGCAATAGCTAAATGCTATCGCTTTCAAATTATCCCCCAGACGTCAGCTCATACGAGTGTGGTGCAGAATCTGTCAGATGGTAAACGCTGTCAATATCGAATATCAAATGACAGCACCACAGGACCACACGCACCAGTAGCACCAACAAGTGGGTAAAAACGACAACTCTCATTGAACAAGATGGTGGATGGATGAAATAGAAATAGTATGTCTCATTCGAGACTCCTCCATTTCTAGAAAACTATAAAATATATATGTCGCAGTCGGGTTGTATAATCCGCCGTATTACAAAACAGCGACGTTTTGTAATACGGCGGTTCAACGATTAGCCGGATTATCACTTCGATACGTTCTTCAATATGGCGGCCCATGTTAAGGGCTCTCAGTAAGTGAAAACGGCAATATTGGCTGTTTTCTATAAGCTGCTGTTTAAAGAATTGAAGAGTTTTCGCCCTGAAATTTCTGATATGTATTGTAGAACGTATGTTTAAAGGGAGGACTGTTTCCAAAACACGATGGGAAAAATTTTGCTCGATAGAAAAAAATCCTGAAGTTACCTCTAAAATTTCATATGAATACAGATAACATCCATGTTTTATAATAAAAAATGTTTTAAAATCACCAACACAAAGGTATTTTACCTTTTCGATTTCGTGACTGATTTAAATTTTTGAAAAAGTAAACATTTCTATTAACTTTTTGATAAAAATGTGAATGGCGCGCAACCGGGACGTCCCCCCCCGCCTCAGCCGCTTCATATGAATTTTCGCTGACCGCCTAACCCCCCTTAAGTCGCATCGTACTACTAAGTATTTAGAATGTAGGGTGACTATACTTACAAAATAAAACTATGTTAAATGAAAATCTATAATAATAAGAAAATGCTAACAGATTTTCTTTTTACGATATTCTTTAGCAACCAAGAATTATTATCATAGTTATACGCCATCGTTGTTATTACGTCAGGCAGCGCCACGAGTGTTAAAAATCGGAACTAAAAACTGTCAAAGTGGCGGCTAATGACTCGCTATATTACATTACGGCTAGCCGTGTTGAATATATTTCGGCGGATTTTCATTTAGCCGCATTCAATCCAGCTTATCGTTGAACCGCCGCATTACAAAACGTCGCTGTTTTGTAAAATGGCTAGCCGTAATGTAATACGGCGGATTATACAATCCGACTGCGAAATATATACTAAATTTCATCATATGAGGTAAAGGTTAAATAAATAAATAAACAATAAGGTTTATGCAATACCCAGTACTTATACCTATCAATATTTAACGAAACTTTTAATCATTGATTGAATAAAATAGAATTTTAAAAAATCATTCCTCAAAATATATCATAAATGGAATATTGAAATGTATCAAAAACGTAACGAGGGTCAAAATGCAACACACGGTTAGAAAATTAAAAGACCAAAACTTGTCAAATTTTGAAATTTTGCACAGCACAAAAATGTTAAATTCTGTTAATCACGAAATACGAATAATCCATCCAATTGAATACAGCAATATTAGATAGCTTTAATTATATAATTTAACCATATAATTTTGTCATTTTGACATAATTGTAGTATTACAATATTTACACTTACTCAGGAGGTCTAAAAAGGCCACTTTGACAATTCAGAATATGATCCATTTCCCATTTCCTAAATATTTGAAAATTAATCTTATGAGTATTCTTATAAGGTGCATTTTCAAATATTTAGGAAATGGGAAATGGATCATATTCTGAATTGTCAAAGTGGCCTTTTTAGACCCCCAGATCATTTACCTAAATCATGAATATATCCGAATATACTTTAAACCAATTTTAAAATAAAAATTGTCCCAAATATTATTAATTGAAAAAAAAAATTGATAATAAAAAAAACAAATATAATTATTAATTATTTAAATAAGTATTAATTGGTTGGACTATATTTTATGGATCACACACAAAAACTGTTGAAATTTTGTCAAAAATGCTTCAAAATGTTCGAACGACACGTTTCCTTTTAATTAAAAAAAGAACAAATTTACTATCAGAAAAAACTTTTCCCAAAAAATTTTAAGACAAAAAACGAATCCTACGAATACTTGATTTCTATATGTATTTATATAATATATGTATTATTCTTAATACATTAAATTGTTTATGTTGATATAAATTCAAATAAAATAATATGTAATGTACAAATTAAATTGTAAAATAATGTACTTATTTGAAGAATCTATAAAGGTTTTTTTTATATATCAAAAAACGCGTCGTTCACAACACCACAAAAAAAAAAACTCGAAATTTGAAAAACATCACCGCGCCCCTACCTCCGTTGTATATCCAGTGAGGAAAATATACGCGGTTTCTGACGTCCAGTCGACTCGCCCAACACGGAAAGACTGGAGGCAACACTCATCGTTACATCTCGCTCACTCATATTCCAAAATATATACCTCTCTTTTCAATTTATATTCACCAAAATTATATTATATCTGGCAATTATCAGCTATAATTACAACAAAAAATGTTAAACTATGAGGGGAATGTACGAAATAAAGTTGTAAATAAAAATTATTTATGCCAAGCAATTCGCTGTAGTTTATTAATATGATAATTTGTGTCTAAAATGTGTATTATATTTATTAGTCAGAAATTATCATAATAAAATAATACACGTCACTGTAACGTATATTCAAATATTTCATTGATGTCTAAATTATCACTTTCACTACATACCTACTCTAATATCTAAATAAATTATATAATAAAATGAGTAATTTTATGGAACAGCTTCATGGAGATATAATTAATAAATTAAATTGATAATCAATTTTGATTGAACTTTTGTGTGCAACGTGTTGGTGTAAAATAAATATTTCCAACTAAAAAAATATCTGACTACGACAATATTGCCATGAAAGGCAAAGACGGCGGGAATCGGTAAAGTGAAATAAAAAAAACTCAGTTATGTTATTGAAATCTGATTATTTGGAAAAGCTCGACGCATACATTTCAATTTTTCTCGTATCCAATACGGTACATTTTTCACGCCATAATTATAATCACTTTTCTTTGTAACTGTACGAATATATGTATAAATGAAATATGAAATATTATTAAAGACAACATCTATATTGTTAATTATAATATAATTATCATCCCTGCCCACCGGACATTCCTATATACAAGAAATATATGTATATAGGAATTTTACAAATACATATTTCTTTATTCATTATAACCGAGTTTTCAGTCCATTCACCAATGTTTAAATCAATCGTACAGTTACAAACAAAAATGAATTAAGGATTACAATAAAATTAAATGCATTTGAAGGCAATGCCCATATTCTCAGTACAGAAATGTATGCCAATTATATTGTTTACTATTATTTCTGACACGTTTGAAATACATCCAGGCAATTGAACTAAAATAGAAAAACTCTCTGATTTGGAAGCACTCTGATGACTTTGTTTGTGAATATAACACGTTTAATTTACATATATTATTGTAATTTTTATCGTATTTCACTTGTTGATATGTTGTGCTTAAAAAATAAATCACTTTTCTTTGAAATCTAAAGTGTATGTCTATAAAAATATTAGCTGAAAATAAACCAAAACCATATAAATAAATAAACATTCAAATCAAAGCTTTCCTCGATGTATTTCACACATGATTAAATTTTAAATTATTACAATTCTAAATAATGAAAATAATAATGTCAAATAAAACTCACAATTATGGACGAAGTACAAATCTCTGATTATTATAATAAAGATTACAAAATACTATTTAAATATCTAACTATAACTAATTTAGAAAGTATTGCATTCCTATATTTTAACTGTGTACCAGTTTAATTCTAAAAAAAAAATGCTCGATGAAAAATGCACTATTAGTGTGCGTATGTATATATAATATATACATATTCAATAATTATACATAGACTATAATAATATACAGGGTGTTCATTTAATAATAATAAGATAATGTAAACGTGTACTGTAAATTTGGTATTTAAGTAGTTCCAAAAGTATAAATTTATACTAACATGTATAAAATTGAAGATTTTGTTTACACGCGGTAATAGAACTCCCGTTCAGATTGAAGAAAACTTTTCGTAAAAGTTACCAGATGTATAAGAACAGTATGGGCTAACTAACTATCTCAAAACCGAAGCATTTCTCTTAGATCAACGATTCCAATAGCACGTAGGACACAACTTACAGCAGAACAATATGTATTCATACAAAAAATTAATTCAATTAAAAATTATGTATGAATTACAAAGATCGGTGCTCTTAATGGTATATCCCGGTATTATTGGAATCATGGTCTGAGGAATACCACATATTACTACGGGAGACCAGAAAAATAGCCAAAACAAAATATTTATTCATTCAATGTGTAACAATATAAACTAGATTTTATCTAATTCTCCTCAAATAAAACAGAGAAAAAGTTATTAGGAGACATTATTATAAAAGCATGTGGACTTTAAAGATGGTTGAGTCCCCACTTTTTTATCTCCATAAAAAATACATTATTATATGGTGTAATTTATAGAATTTACAAATTATACGAATGTGTCATCATATTCCGTACAATGCCCCATTATCTGGGGTCAGCGCTATATAATGTTTTATTAATGTAAATAATACAGAATAAATCAGCACCTAGTCATCAAATTTGTTCAAATAATCTATCTAAAAATGAGATATTTTGCATTTATAAAAAAAGATTAAATACTGAATTCTAAGGACAATACATACATACTAACGATAAAACAAAAAAAGTGCGAGTTAAACTCGCGCACCGGGGTTACCGTGTTTTTTGTCTTTTATTAAATGTTCGTATTTCAACCAATTAATATAAATATCTGAACAAACGATCTTTGGGTTCATTTGTTATTCTTTAATATGGAACTTTTATAATTTTATAATATATTTTTTAAATGTATTTTATTGCAATCGGTATTATAATTCACAATTTCAATCTAACTCTCTCAGAAGATTCTTGATTCATGTCTTTTGCCAAAAAAAAAGGATTGATATAATCAGTGCAGTTCAAATAAATTTGGATAAACATAAAAGTCGAGATATTCTAAACATTTTAGATAATATCTCATGTGAACTTATTTCTAAATGGGTAGTTTACAAATCAAACTGCACTCTAGAATAGGGAATATTACGCAAAGCTCTAGACAGATGGCGGCTCCAGCACATGCAGTAAACAAACCACCCATTGCCATGTTGCACAAGTCAATGACATTAGTGATACTTTGAAACAATTGTCATGTCAAAATACTCATACTTGTTATGCTAGTGCTGCCCACTGGCGTATAACATCGCAGTTATATCCCTATTCTTTATTGGTGTTCAATTAGGGTCACAGATTTTTAACGATTTCAAACAATATATGAGTTATATATTGCATAAACGTTTAGAAATCTGGACAATCTATTGCAGCCAAAAAATAATATGAATGGCAGATATACAATAATTGTGTATATATAATTTTTTATTGCGAAAAAAGAATTAGATTGATTTATGAAAACATTTTGCCGAAGGTTTTATATTGTTCTTTTCTACATATTTTATTTTGTCAAAATAAAATTTTAGAATTGTTAACTAATTTACACAATGAATCGTCAAACCACTGATATACGTATGTATGTAACACACACTCATACAATCACACGCACGCATTATATGTACAATATTTTCAAAGATTCCGATCAATCTTACACATATATGAGTAATAAGAAAATGTGGAAAGTCTTATATTTAGTATATAAACATATATTTTAACAACTTTCTCGTTAAAACGCGATCATGTTTGAGTTAACCTTTTAAACATTTTTTAGAGCCATTTAGTGTATACTCGAAGACTACTCTATAATAAAACTCATGAATATCGAAAATATATCATTCATTTTGTAATGCGTTCAATATATTTTGTAGTTTTAAGGACAAGAGTTAGTCATGATACTAAAAGATTCCTTGAAAAGCAAGTAACATTAAAAAAATGTAAAAAAAAAGAAGTAAAATTTAATTTAATATTTTTCACTAAACGCCATAAAGAGAAATACGTTTAATATCAAGGACTAACTCGATCCAAAAAAAAATATATATATCTGTTATACCTACCACATATTTTGATAGTTTTGACGTTCGTGAGTTAAATACCCAACACTTATACATTCTTACTGGCTTTTAAGCTATCACCAGCTTATAAATCTATATATTTTTATTGAACGTAGTGTCTGTGTGGATATAACGAATAGAGTGATTGCTACTATATTGTGGAGATCATTTTACGCCTTAAACGCTGAAAGAGCGCAGCATCTAAAACAACATATGCACGGATGAATTCCATATGATTATTTTTGGGGATTCTTATTTCGAAATCATATAACAGCAATTAAAATTATATTTAAGTAAAAAAACTGTAGTTTCATTGGATAAACGTAAACGAAAAACAAAATAGCCGAATTAATCAAATAAGACAGGGATTTCCGAAAAATTAGCAATCCCCGCCGACCGGATTGTTCATATCCCCTTTAAAAAAATACAGCTGCCTAATGTTTTCTTATGGTAACACCTACTGAGTATTTGTACCAAGCTATTAGGATGGGCTGTACCTTACATACTAACAATCACTTATACTACATACTGATATATCTCACTCACCCCTATATATTTGCGTATCTGTGGACCATTCCTGTGTCATAGAATTATCTAGGAAAATATTTAGTTATACAACAAGAAGGCATTAGGGAAAATACCTAACACTATAATTATAAACCTGTCGTTAGAAATAGATATCAAATGGTCCACGTTTAACATGCAACAAGAAAAATGTTACTGAAATATCTAAGTGTGTATAATAATACAAATATACAAAATATTATTCTCAGTCGTCATTTTTTTTTGTCAGAGTCCGATCGCAAACTGTAATTAAATAGTAATTATAGAAGACTTTTGTGCAATTTTTGTGAACTTAAAAGTGAATTAAGCGGAACCCTGGAATGTAGATGTAATTCGTTCGAAAAGTCGAATTTCTTAAGAGCTACGATGAAATGCGTCAAGCGACGGGACTAGGTATTCACTATGTGTTATTGATTGAAATAAATTTTATATTTTACCGAAAATACTACTACTACTATTCTACTTAAAAAAAACATTTGCCTATATAATAACAAAAACATACCTCTTTCTTAGGTTTTGTAACTGATGTCAGATTATAGCTAACATCGATATGGTGTCGCATTTTAAATATTAAAAAATATGGAGAATCACGATCTGAAACAGTACTATTTCAAACTAGTGCAAATTCATTAAATATTTTTAATGTTTCCATAGAAATGTCACAGGAAAACGATGAAAATAGAGATTTAGTCAAATCCTTAGAGATTTGGTAAGACACCAAGTAAATTACGAATAGTTGAATTTCTCATTGTATTTTTATCAATTCAGTAAAACAACTTCGGGGTTTGATTATTACTGATTTATATAAGGTAAATGACGCCAGAGTTCTTATTTTAACGTCCTCCATTATTTGATAAAATCGCTGGCTTACCATTTCGCTGCGACACAACCATATATACTATGAAGTTTTAAATTTTGTATATAAACATTTATTTCAACAATATAACACATAGACAGATTTGGGCGTCGCTTCTTTTTTTATATACGATTCCGAAATAATATAACGTCAATGAGGATGGACTTTCCATTTTATAAACCAATTAAAAGTTGTTAACACTTAGAATTAACTTTATAAACTATAACACATATTTGTGCAACACGAGTATACCTTCACAATACTCGAAAATGCACAATTATATTAGTATAACGTGAAATATTATCTGTTCATTGTTTGTACTAAGATGTTTGTTAATATGTTTATGTTTATACATTTATAAATCTACAACTTTATCGTAATTTGACACAAGTTTCAACATGAATTTCACGCGTATTTTTTCATTAAAAAGAAATAAGTCACAACCGAATTTTATGCTAAGAAAAACTAAAATTGCATTCAGTGTTTCAATTCCAAATATTTTTTCCAGTTATTTTTTCATTAGACACTTTTCAGTACTATTTTTTTTTTTACTTTTGAACAGATAATATAACACGGCGTTCCATTTCTCTAAGATAGACTCGGACAACCGGTAGATCTTCGGACGGCGCAGCTCACGGATTTTGGTTCAACCTGCGTACAACGGAACGGGTGAGCGAGACGACTGCAAAGTAGCCGAATCGCCGCCCTCTTCTCGCTCCGACACTTCACTTCAATCACTTGTTTTTGTACGGGGTTGCCAATTTTATTTAAATATGTAATTTAAATCATATTAAATAAAAATTAACAAATAGTTCCGAAGATATGGAAAAACCAAAAAAAGAATGATAATTGAAAGAAAAATTTATAATTTGTATGGCAACCCTGAAATATTTTTCTCGCGCCGAAACATACACAGATGCACAATACTAATACACTTTACTCCCTCCGTATGTGTTTTGGTATGAAAAATAAAACCGCCACGTTGCAACACTAACATTAAAAAGGGTTGTGGATCGACTAAAAGCAAAAATCGATACAAGAATTCAATTAAACAATATTCGCGACCGTCGTCATTAGTACAAGCGCACGGTTAGAGTGGGGATAGATTGTAAAAAAAAAAAATTATAATCGTAACACGGGGGATGCACGAGAGACGTTGAATTTTGGATTTCAAAATACACCTCTCTCGCCGGCGAGGCTAAAACCGATACTTACGTTTTCCAATCCTTTCACGTCACTATTCGTTAATAAAAAAAGCACTACGGACAACACTCAAAGCGTACAGGCACGGAGGCCACAGCGGACAATTTTTAGCGAAATTAAAAAAAAATAGCATCTCATAATAAAGGTAGGGGATCATGCTCTTCTACTACACTACAGACGGTCGTATGTTTTAACAAAACGTAAATCAGGTTTAAAAAAAAAACTATAATCGTTTATTAAAAGGCGCGAATTTCGTAAAAAATATTTTTAAAAATCGGTAAGTGCGTACGTCTACTGAAGAGGAGTTTTGGGAGGTTTTAGCATCGTGCATCCCCTGTATTGACGCGAGAAAAAAAAAGTGAAAAAAACAATGGAGCGCAGAAGTCGTTTGAGGGAGACAATTTTGCCAACATTCGACAGTGAAATAAACACACAGAAATGAAACGAGACAGCGATAGGGTTAATTCAAGTGACAAGTTAGAGACAGTGTGTTACGAATGGTATTGAAGTATTATTTACATTAAAAAAATAGATTTATAGAACGTCCCCTTAGGAATTTAATTGGGGCATGGTTTTGAGAAAGTCACCTCAAACAAATAAAAAAATAGAAATACTTGCGATATGTTAGATAATTTAACAGAAATGTTAAATATTAATATTTTTTTATTAACTTGAATATACGTATTATTTTTTAATGAAGTGACCAAACCAAAACACTTTTTTTTCTAAATTATCAAAAATGGAGCTCGATTAGGTGTAATAAAAAAATTATACGAGTCTTATTCCACAACCCTTTTGGACAAAAAAAATGTAAAATAAATCACTCAAGGCTCCATTCGGCCGCCAATAGACGTATGGACACTAGTTATGTCTAGTTATGATAGTGAGATGAAACATATAGTGCAAGGCAAGCCGTGACAGCTAACATAGCGTTTGGCAGTGGAATCTCGTTCTTCACTATGATAATTCTTATAAAAAAAGGCATTTTGTAAAAAAAACATATTATTATCAAAAAAAATGTAATTTATAGATTTTTACACAATTGATAAAAATATTTCTAGAAGTAATAGAATTAAAGTCTGTTATAGATGTATTTACAAAAAGCCTTTTAGAATAAATGAGCGTGATTCTAATAGTACCAGCTTGTAAGCGTCGCAGCTCATAATGGGATTATTAAAAGGTTGAAAAACACAAAATTGTTTTTGGATTATAATAATTATAATATAACTGAAGTTAACGGTATGAAAAAAAAGGAAATCTTTAAAAACTTTGATACCAATAAAACAGAAAATGGGTGTTAAGACAATTAACAAAATAAAATAAATAAATAATTCCATATCCAATATTAAATGTTTAAAGGCTTCATTTATGTATTAATTTGCTGAAATACCCAACGTGACATTATTGTAACAAAATTTCAAATATTTGTAAATTTTACTTAAACTTACTTACTTACTGTTATTTAAAAAATCGACTACATTATGATTTCTTTTCCAATTTCAAGTAATACAGGTTTCATGTATAATCATAAACATAGAAGTTATTAAATTTATGTTTCTATAGTGGCTCAAATATATATTTTTTAAATTAAGTACTCTCGACTATAGCTCAAACAAACAGCTCACATATTTTTTTTAAATAAGTAAGCATTATGAATAATACAAATTAACTTAGATAAAATAAAAAATCCCACACATCCTTAGATCGGGTGGAGTATTTAAAATCAAATTAAAAAATTATTTAAGTTTCAACTTGGCCTTCAAAAAAGGCTCAAAACTACAAACTACTAGCATTTCGGAACGACCACTGCTAAAAATAAATGCCGAAAGAAACTCATGAAACAGTCTTAATCGCCTAACATATGATATTGACATTGGGGAATATCATCGACCAAATGACTTACAATAACAAAAAAATATTTAAATCGCGTGGGGTATTTCACTAATGAGTATATCGTCAAGGTATAGTCCGCGAGGCCTAAGCTGAGCTTTGCATTTGTGTGAGTGCACACAGTATAAAAAGGCAGTGTTTGTACAACATTTTGACAACCAGCGTGATGTGTGAGATGTCACTTGTTCTGCGCAATCTGCTGCGCACTTACTATTCGGAATCACACAAATGCAAAAGGACTGTATGTGTAGTGAGAGTGGTGAATGTTCCTCGACTTACCGCTTGGAGAACCTGGAGGAGAGCTTGGAGAAGAATGAGGGCCGCGGCTGGTGCGGGGAGCCGCCGTCGCCGTACGCGCCGCCCGACGCGCCGCGCGACCGGGTCTGGCCTGCACGGTACAAGCCGATACGTTTCAACACATGTCTTGTTTTATTATTTCTACTTACATTATAAATAAATAAATATATACGGACATATCACACAGATTGAGTTAGCCCCAAAGTAAGTTCGGGACTTGTGTTATGGGATACTAACTCAACGATACTATATTTTATGACAAATACATATATAGATAAACATCCAAGCCCCAGGCCAATCTGAAAAAGATCATTTTCCATCTTGACCTGACCGGGGATCGAACCCGGGACCTCCGGTGTGGCAGTCTGGCATGATAACCGTTAGGCCACGGAGGTCGTCATTACATATACATACATACATACATATTATCACGCCTTTTTCCCGTGGGGGTAGGGTCGTCGTTATACATTCTAAAATTTAACAAAAAAAATAAGGATACCTCACATACAGGAACCTTAGCTTTAAGTAATTTTATGACGTCAACTTACTAAAAAACCGGCCAAATGCGAGTCAAACTCGCGCACCGAGGGTTCCGTACACGCAAAGCATCTCACATTATAGCTCTAACTAAAATACTAACTAGTTTCAAAAACAAACTTAACTTTGCAGTTCGATCCCTAAGATTCATACTGAATCCAGCGCAAAAATAAGTTTGTAAAACTTTTTTTTTACTTCCAACAACATATTTACAATTTTCAGATTTATTCCTGTATAAGTACTGTTAGACCTTGTTTTTTGCCAAATTTCATAATTTTAGGTCAACGGGAAATACCCCATAGGTTTTGATTGCTGTCTAAAATAACAAAATATGCAAAAAATCGCAACATTTACGGTAATAACTCCTGATCGAGTTGACATATAATTTTAATTATTTTTTTTGTTGAAAGAGACCGTGAGTCCCAGTATTCGATATTAATTTCAACTTGATACCTTTAAGCGTTCCTGAGAAAAAAAAGTTTGACAGACAGACGGACAGACGACAAACGGACAACAAAGTGATCTTATAAGGGTTCCGTTTTTATCTTTTCAGGTACGGAACCCTAAAAACAAGTATACGACGATTGAAAAGTGCTATTTTTTAGCCCATTTAAATAAAATTATTTAAATTTTATTTAAAAAATAAACGATTTGATTGATTGATTCATATCTGTCAAGCAGAGCTCATTACCGGAACTCATTACCAAATTCTCCATATAAACTTCCGGAAAATACCGGTATTTTATATGAGAATTGGTAACAACCGGTAACAAGCCCTGCCCAAAGCCCAAATTACTGTACGAGTAGAATAAAGAACCTAACACACATACATACACCATTCCTGAAAATATAACACTCAATTTTGGGCATCCTAATCCTAACTAATATTATAAATGCGAAAGTGAGTTTGTTATCTCTTCACGCTTTATTTACTGAACCAATCTTCCTGAAATTACACACACACATAGAAGTACTGAGAAGGACTTAAGGTACCTTTCATCCCGGGAAAAAGCACTGTTCCCGTGGAAAATTCACGCAGGTGAAGCCGCGGGCAATCTAGTATAATATAAAATCGTCAACATACCTGAATGGAAGGTGGACCGCGAGGGCACATTCCTGGGGAATACCATGGGGTTGGGGAAGTCCCGCCGCGCCGCGCCAGTCGCGCCGCCCGCGCCCGTCGTCGAATTTAAACTGGAAATACACACATACTTATAAGTCTAGTTATTATAGACGCATTCTATACTTATTTATTTAATACTTTTTGTGAGGAGAAATAAAAAAGTTTATTATTATTATTTACTTTATGTTTTCTCCTCTGAAGAGAGGGTATATTTATGCAACTAACGCGGGCTATATAGCCAAGCGATAGGAGCAAGAAATTAAATAGAAAAAATAGACGATACGCTAGAAGAAGATAAAAATTTGCAAGTGATGCGGATGATTGATTGTGATGATTTATTATTATGTTGGTACGCTTTTCAGAGCCACGAGTCCATTGGGACCCGGTCCTTTGAGGCGTTCATGGGGCCAAAGCCAACATGAAGAGGCCTTTTTGTACCTTTTTAATCAAAAAGTGCAAAGGGCTGCATCTGCGGAGATCTGTCCCTTAGTGTACCATAGGGATATACTAACGGACAGTCCTCCACAGCTGCCGAACTATTGCCAGGTAGGGATTGACAAAGTTTGGGCTATGTGGATGGGATGCTAGTGGACCGGATTGCTGGGTTATGGAGTTATTATTATAAGTATTGTGCAGTTGGTGGAAATAAAACGTTTATGTGAGCTGTTATCCTCGCGAGCTTATAGAGATTGCAGATCGAAGGAACCTTCGCACCATTATGTTTTTCATGGAATATTAAAATCTTGATAACTTTCAAAAATTTCAAAAAATGGCTCGACTATTTTTATATTTTTCGAACCTTCTCTTAAAATATCACGAGAAGTCTTGTTTATTATTAATTATAGTGCGATTTGTTGTTTTTGGATTTTGTTGGTGGAGAAAATACTGCATTCATCTTTTCTCTCTCTAATTTCTAGTCATGTATAGTCCAAACCAGACATTTCTTCATTTTATTTTGTAAAGTTAGCAAATCGCCGCGGATATAATTTGTTGCTAGTTCACGTTTTTATGCCACATCACCACGGACGCGTATGCATTATCGCAATCATTTATCCAATTATATTTTTTATTCGATGTCCAAAAAATAAATCTTTTCGATTTTTTCTCGAAATATGCCTATTTTATTAAAACTTACATTGTAGCATATAAAAGTCAACTATTTCAGAACAATTTAAGGGAATCAATTATATTGAACCTTTAAAAATATCACATGAAAAAATATATAAGTAATACAAAATATTTGTCTAAGAAAAAATAACGTGTTAATCCAATTGGACTTTTTGTGTTCATTGTTAGAAATCCTATGAATTTAAATTCTTGCACATACATAACTAATCGTGAAAAATACACATAAATTCTAAGTCATAAAAAGACACATAAATTACATTTTAATATCTACAGATTTAACAACATTTACTATCTAATTTAATCTACTGCTAAAATATACAGATGTGCCTAACAAATTAAAACATACTATCATCTACCTCTAAAGATATACTCTACTACTACCATCACTACATCGATATTTCCAAAATAAATAGATAAAATATATACTTATTGTTATATTGCAAAGCGTTTATCTACAGCAAAGCACAATATCGAATATCTCTAATAAAATGTTTTAAAAAAATCTGAAAATATAAGAACATTTTTCTGAAAACCAATCAAGTCAATTTTCACCTTAAATCAATTTAAAAAAAGCGATCAAACTTAAAACCAATCTTAAACGAAAGTGCTGGTGAACATTACCGATTTATTCGGAAAAGTAAAACTGGTAAGTTATATCGGTAAGAAAAGCCAAATAAATTACAAACAATATTATCTGACAACCAATCAATAAAAATACAAAGATTAAAAAATCACAGAATATTCACCTTAAATCAAAATTAAAAAAACAAAACGAAACTTGAAATCGAAACCAAATGAGACGCGAGTGCTGTAAAGCATAACCGATTCTTTTCGGTAACCAATAAAAATACCGGTAATTTCGGCTAACCGATTCTTTTCAGTAACCAATAAAAATACCGGTATTTCGGCCAAATTAAAATAAGCTTATACACATCAGCGTGCATTTGGCAGCCTATACTGCTTGCCGGCCACAAGCTCTAGCTAACGCTGTGCCCACTCATTGGCGCTAAAAACGTCAGTTTTCGATTCTTTTGCCACTACAACGTCATATATGAATATATGAATTTAGGTAAACCTAAAACCATGTTTGTAATATATTGGGTAAAACTAAACGCAGGCGTTTCGCATTGCTGCCGCCAGAGGGCGTTCGGGGTTTTCACACTGCTAGCGCGAATGGCTCGCGGACGGTCGCCATTGCATTGCCCTATGCGATATCGGTTTGATTTTTAATACGCGAGAGGTTCCGCGTTCTTTGATTGCTAATTAGCTTGAGTTGTGTTTGTGAATTTCCTGTTTGTTAAATAACTATTGAACTTTGTGTTTGTGTACCCGTCATGGTGACTTTTTCTTGTGAGAGGTGAAACGTGGCTGGCTGTTCACATCTGGCTGTTCCCGAGTGAAACTACGGGAAGAAATCTATTTATTTGTCCTGGGGAATTGAGATCTCAAGGGTTAGGTAGGGTGATTAGGAATTCCCTTCCCGAAGATACTCAAGTTTGGATCCGAAGAGAAAGAAGATTTAGCTTGGTAAGTGTTTTTAAGTGTAATTAATTTATAGGTTAGGTTATCATATAGGGCCCTGTAGCTCCCTTCATAAGCTACGGTGGTAGCAGACTGCGTTAAGTTATTTAGGTTTTAGTCGGGCAAACGTGGTGCCGCGTGGAGATTTCTTCCCGGTACTTATTTTTTACCGGTGGTTTTTTCCCGGTGAAGTTCCGGTACAGAATTCTTCCCGCCGCTTCGTTTGTCCGGATTCGCTCTGCGCACATTTTCTGGCAGCAGAGCGTAGTTGCTCTGCACATTTTCTGGTAGCAGAGCGTAGTTTATCTACCCTCTATTTGTTCGTTTGTAAAAAATAATTAATTGTTTGTAAAAATTATTAGATTTTTCTTAGTTTGTTTGTATAAGAATATTTGTAACCTTTTTTGTATTTGTTTGCGGTTTGTACCGTGCGTTCCGGGTTTGTGCCATTCTCATACCTACCGCGGTTCTTCGTGTAGTTGCTTGATTTTGTTGTTTTTTATTTACCTTTTGTTATTTTTTGTTTGTGACTTGACGCGATGGCGAAGGCCTCCAATGCTAGGGCGACACTCGCCAACGAATTGAGATGGTTTGTGACGGTTGGAGGACTCCTGTCCCGGAAGGACAGGGAGGGCGCCATACTGCTAAGAGCGGATCACCTCCACTCACGATTGATTAGCGCGGAAGCGGCCATGGCGGCGCTTACCGAAGCCGATCTTACCCCGGAGGCCTACGCAGGTCACATGGCGGACATGGACCAGATCCTGAGTCTGCACGATGATATCGCGGAGGCGGTGACCGCAATAAGGGCGAGACAGGCTGGCGGACCAGCCCTCGCACACCTGTTAGACAGGAAGGACCAGCGGTTACTGGTCGGCTCCCCACCCTTCAGCTGTCCCACTTTGGGGGTAGGATGGAGGAGTGGGTAGCATATAAAAATATGTTTGAGTCCCTGGTCGTAGCACGACAGGATTTGTCGAAGGCCCAGAAGATGGCCTACCTCCTCTCCACTCTTGAGGATGAAGCGCGGTCGCTCATCCAGCACCTCCGGGTGGAGGACGACCAGTACGATACGGCTTGGGAGTTATTGAACTCCCGCTACCAAAACTTACGTTTGTTAGCGGATGCGCACGCCGCACAGTTGATGGCCCTGCCCAAGGTGGCCAACAGGGCACAGTTGCGCCTGCAGTTGCTCACGCCCGTTACAGTGGCCTGTAACGCGCTCCGCACACTGGGGCTGCCGGTGGACCAATGGTCCTTTTGCTGGTGCACATTGTATTGGGCAAATTACCCAATGACATCCGCTCGCGATTTGAGCGCGAGAATGCGGAACGGGATAGCACCACCCTACCAACATTCACTGACTTGGTGAAGTTTTTGGAGTTTGAGGCACGGGCTGCTGAGAATACCATGACGGACTCAGCGCCATCCAGAGCGCCTGAACGTAGGCCCTTGGAACCCTCATGGCGAGGGAGGCCCCAACAGGGACGGCAACCGCCACCGCGTGGAGCTGGTGCGCGGGTTGCACACACGGCAGCAGTCGCGAGGGACGCGGACTGCCTGCAATGTGGTCGGATGGGCCACAGCCTGCTGCAATGCAGGGACTGGCAGAGACTGCCAGTACAAGATCGGCGCCGCATGGCAAGGCGGCATGAACTTTGCTTTTATTGTTTGGGCGGTCACTATGCACGTGACTGTCCCAGTGCCATACCATGCAGTGCATGCCGTGGGCGGCACCACGCGATGCTTTGCATGAACCGCAACGGGGATGGCACCCGGATGTTGAGGCAGGGGTCCCCTATGGGCGGGGGCGCTCCTGCGCGAAGCCCTCCACCACCGGACGGAGGACGCGGCTTCGCTCGTCGCACCCCCCTCGGGAGGGGGTCGCGTACCTGCGCGGGTCTTGGCGGACCGGGACCACGCGCCCCAAGGTCATGGCCAGTATGTAGCTGGCCAGGCCCCGGATAGGGCCCCCATGGGCGGGGGCCCTAGATCGGACGTGAGAGTGGGGACACCCCTCCACGCGGGTTACCAATACCCAACACATGCAGCCGCAGCGGTTTTCTCCGCCGCTGCACGAGTACCCACGGCTGGAGTACCACCCGCCGTACCATATGTATGGCCGGGCCGCGGGTTATGCCCCCTCAGATGGGGATGTGCACTCGCCCGCCATATTATCCGGGTCAGTGGCGCGCCCCTGGTTTGGAGAGAGTGGGGAGCCCGTAACTAGCTTGCTCCCTTGCTGGGACAGAGCCGCGGACGGTTCTGCTCCCTACCGCGGTGGTCCGCGTATGGGGTCGTGGGGGAAGCCATTAATTTGAGAGCTCTGTTGGACTCAGGGGCTCAAAGCAGTTTGGTTACCACTCGAGTGGCACGCCAGTTAGGTTTAGTCGTGGAAGACTCGCCTGTGCCACTTCTTGGAGTTGGTGGCATACAAGTGAAGTGTCTGACGGGCCAGACACTTGTCACCTTTTCTTCGCTGAAGTCCTCCACAATGAGGATCACGACTTCGGCTATGGTAATGGATACCATTGCGGGTTGGCACCCTCGACAGACATACCGCCGGGTGTGTTGTCTTTGGTTTCGGGTCTGGATTTGGCCGACCCCTTTGTCTTTCATCCCGGCCCAGTGGACTTGCTCCTGGGCTCGGACGTATTGGGTTGGATTTTGTTGGGTACACAGAAGGCTCTGGGTTCGTCTTCACTGATGGCAGTGTCTACGATTTTTGGTTTTGCCCTGATGGGCCCTGTGTTTGATAATGGCACCGTGGAGGAGCCACCGGTCGTCGCATCTGCGTCCTTGGCCAAGACCATGCAAAGGTTTTGGGAGGTGGAGGAGCCACCTATGAGTTCCAGGATGGATCCGGAACACGCTGAGTGCGAAGCCCTTTTTCGATCGACCACGGAGAGGTTGCCCTCCGGTCGGTTTGTAACTAGGTTACCCTTTGTTGCCTCTCGTCCTAGCCTAGGGCAAAGTAGGGCGCTTGCGGAGAAACGACTGCTGTCCATGGAGCGACGCATGCAGCGTGACCACGTACTTCGCGATAAATATATTGAATTTATGCGCGAGTACGAGGATTTGGGTCACATGTCTCCGGCTCGAGTTGATTGGAGCTCAACTGAGCATTATTTTTTGCCCCACCACGCGGTGGTGAAGGCCTCAACAGGCAAGTTGAGGACTGTCTTCGATGGGTCCGCACCCACTTCGAACGGGGTTTCGTTGAATCTGTGTTTGCATTCGGGTCCCAAATTGCATAGGGACATAATTGACATCATCTTGAACTTTAGAAGACATCAAGTGGTTTTTGGTGCGGACATCCGGATGATGTTCCGCCAGACAGTCATACATCCTGAGGACAGGCGATTCCAGTTGATACTCTGGCGTGAGCGCCCTGAGGATCCTGTGACGGTGTATGAACTCAACACAAACACGTATGGTTTGAAATCTAGTCCCTATATCGCCATCAGATCATTGCTTGAATTGGCAGAGCGGGAACGGATCCGCTTTCCCCGTGGGGCTTCCGTGCTGTCACGTGACTTGTATGTTGATGACGTGTGCACCGGAGCCCAAAGTATTGAGGAGGCCCTCCTACTGCGGGATGAATTGATTGAAATATTGAAGACAGGTGGCTACGAGCTACGTAAGTGGTTGTCTAATGAGCCTAAAGTTCTAGAAGGGATCCCGGAGGATCACCAACAGAACCCTCACCTGTTTGAGGATGTGGATGATCCCAACAGGATAGCGGTGCTGGGCATGCAGTACCAGCCGCTAACCGATATTTTTACATTCCAAGTGGACTTGGAAATACCAAAGGTCTGGACTAAGAGAACGGTGTTGTCCGTAATAGCTCGTATGTTTGATCCAAGCGGTTGGATCAGTCCAGTGATATTCTCTGCAAAGTGTCTTCTTCAGAGACTTTGGACTTTGGGCGTCTCGTGGGACGAGCCGCTGTTTGGCTCTCCATTGGATGATTGGCTCGAGTTGTTTTCATCGATTAAGGAAGTCAATCGGATTGCCTTGCCTCGTCGAATATTGCCCCCGGGAAATATCGAGCCAGCCTGCATGGCTTTTGTGACGCGTCGGAGCGAGGCTACGCCGCGTCAGTCTATATGCGGACAGTTGACGCCGATGGCCGGGTCAATGTCTCGCTTTTGTTAGGGAAGAGCAAGGTCGCCCCCATCAGGACTAGGCTGACTATTCCCAAGCTTGAGTTGAGTGGAGCTCACCTTCTCTCTAAATTGTTGCATCACGTTGCCAGTGAGCTGGCGGCCACGGTCGAGATACGGGACATCTTCGCCTGGTCGGATAGCCAGGTCGCGCTTGCATGGTTGCGCGCGGCCCCACATACCTTGTAGGTTTTTGTGGGAAATCGGGTTTCCCAAATCCAGAATATCGGAATTGATATAACATGGAGACATGTGCCGGGAGAGCTTAACCCAGCGGACTGTGCTTCCCGAGGTTGTACGGCACCAGAATTGGTGTCACACCCGCTCTGGTGGGGTCCAGAGTGGCTGATGGGATCAGAAACTTCTTGGCCTGTCTGTCAGACAGATGTTACTTCTTTGAGTTTGACTGGGCTCCGTGTACATGCTGTAGTCGCTGAGACGACGTCGGAGCCGGATTGGCTACTTGCTCGGTATAGCAGCTTGGATAAGCTTCTGGGTGTCACCAGTTGGATTAAGCGTTTCATACATAATTGTAGAAACCCACAGGCAAAGCGGTTGGAGCCGATTGCAGGTGCAGAAGAGCGCCGGAGCGCATTGTTGCATTGGGTCCGTGTCGTGCAGACCGGACGGTTTGAGTCAGAGCTTCGTATCTTGCGCGACGGACGCGCTAAGTTGAAGGGCGCGGTCGCTCGTTTGAACCCGTACATCGACTCGGATGGGCTTCTTCGGGTTGGAGGCAGGCTCCGGAAGGCGGATCTTCCATATGAGACTCGCCATCCTCTGTTGTTGCCCAAGGGCGGACCCTTGGTGCAGCTTTTGGTGTCTGATCGACACATTCGTAACGCCCATGCTGGGTGCAATGCTTTGTTGGCTATTTTGCAACGCGAGTTTTGGATTTTGTCTGCCCGAAGAGCAATCCGTAGTGTCCTGTTTCGATGTATTGCATGTTATAGGTTGAAGGCATCCACGATGCAACCACAGATGGGTGATTTGCCCGCTGATCGAATCCGACCTTCGAGACCGTTTGACGGCGTTGGAACCGATTTTGCCGGTCCCTTTTCGATCAAGGCTTCTCCCTTTCGTAATGCCCGTATTGTGAAGGGCTATTTGTGTGTATTTGTTTGTTTGGCCACCAAGGCTGTCCATTTGGAGGTGGTATCGGCTCTGACTACGGAGGCCTTCGTCGCCGCGTTGGATCGCTTTGTTTCGCGTCGAGGTCTACCTTCCCTTATTAGGTCTGATAATGGCACAAACTATAAAGGAACTGTAAATTATCTTAAGGATGTTTCTGTGTTTATTGATAAAAATTGTACTAGTTTAAGTCAAATTGCTGCCCAAAGGGGAATAACCTGGAAGTTTAGTCCCCCAAGTTGCCCCCATTGGGGAGGGATTTTTGAAGCGGCT
Organism: Ephestia elutella; assembly: GCA_018467065.1. Taxonomy (NCBI): domain Eukaryota; kingdom Metazoa; phylum Arthropoda; class Insecta; order Lepidoptera; family Pyralidae; genus Ephestia; species Ephestia elutella. The sequence continues at coordinate 3,736,286 of CM031594.1, forward strand.
GTGAAATCCGCAAAGACCCACCTCCGCCGCATTATCGGAGAAACGGCTCTAACTTTTGAAGAGCTGGCCACAGTGTTTTGTAAAGTTGAGGCGGTCCTCAACTCTCGTCCTCTCTGTCCGCTATCTCCAGATCCAAATGACTTGGAAGCTCTCACCCCTGGTCATTTTTTGGTGGGAGGGCCGTTGAATGCCCTGCCCGAATACCCGTGGAAGGATGAACGCGTATATCGGTTGTCGCGTTTTCAAATGTTGCAGCAAATGAGCCAGGACTTTTGGCGTCGCTGGTCGCTTGAATATTTGCATTTGCTGCAGCAAAGAGTGAAGTGGACAGACAGGACTGAGCCTCCCAGGGAGGGTGATTTAGTATTGTTAAAAGAGGCAAATTTGCCCTCATTGCTTTGGCGACGAGCTCGCATATTACGTTTGATTCTTGGCGGAGATGGCACTCCGCGTGTGGCTGAGGTGTTGGTCGACGGTTCGATTTTAAGGAGAGGTGTGACCTCTCTCGCCCGCCTTCCCGTAGAGTAAGCTAGCGGTCTGCTTCTCAGACCGGGACGGGGGGATGTTTGTAATATATTGGGTAAAACTAAACGCAGGCGTTTCGCATTGCTGCCGCCAGAGGGCGTTCGGGGTTTTCACACTGCTAGCGCGAATGGCTCGCGGACGGTCGCAATTGTCCCATGCGATATCGGTTTGATTTTTAATACGCGAGAGGTTCCGCGTTCTTTGATTGCTAATTAGCTTGAGTTGTGTTTGTGAATTTCCTGTTTGTTAAATAACTATTGAACTTTGTGTTTGTGAAAAACTCTGTTATTGTGACTTTTTCTTGTGAGAGGTGAAACGTGGCTGGCTGTTCACATCTGGCTGTTCCCGGAGTGAAACTACGGGAAGAAATCTATTTATTTGTCCTGGGGAATTGAGATCTCAAGGGTTAGGTAGGGTGATTAGAAATTCCCCCTTCCCGAAGATACTCAAGTTTGGATCCGAAGAGAAAGAAGATTTAGCTTGGTAAGTGTTTTTTAAGTGTAATTAATTTATAGGTTAGGTTATCATATTGGGCCCTGTAGCTCCCTTCATAAGCTACGGTGGTAGCAGACTGCGTTAAGTTATTTAGGTTTTAGTCGGGCAAACGTGGTGCCGCGTGGAGATTTCTTCCCGGTACTTATTTTTTACCGGTGGTTTTTTCCCGGTGAAGTTCCGGTACAGAATTCTTCCCGCCGCTTCGTTTGTCCGGATTCGCTCTGCGCACATTTTCTGGCAGCAGAGCGTAGTTGCTCTGCACAAACCATAATGGGAAAATAAAAAATGTATTTCGTGGTTAACATTCAAAACACACTTTGTTGATTCCACCAGTAAACTGTATATTTTGACTCAAGTAGATTGTCTATCGTGTAAGATATTTTTGCAATTGGCTTATTGAAATTAATTGATAAACATGTTCTTCGGTTTCATTTAAAAAAAATATTAGTTCTATGAAAATATTTTCTTCTTCCCTTGCTTAACCCTATTTATTTAGGGATATCTAAGTAAATATTAATAAAACGCGACATAATCTCAATTAAAAAAAATGCCTATCACCATACCTCCCGATAAAAAGAAACTATTATCAATACGCGATATAATCTCAATTAAAAAAAATTGCCTATCAGCATGCCGATAAAAATAGGGCAAGAGAATCAAAAGCCGGCGTTTCCCCGTTAGCAGCACAGGTACCTCGGGCGAGGCTGCGCCAGGTCCCGTGCGGACGCGTTGTGCGGCGCCGCATCCGCTCCGAGCGGCGGCGCGCCGCTGGCGGACGAGATCGAAGCGCTTTTCACGTGAGTTTTACCGGCCGTGCCGGCGCCATTGGTGGATCCGTTCTTTGTTTCCGGCGCCACCGCGCTGGTCAATAACATGCTGTTAGTTCCCTTACATTTCTTCCCCTTATTGTCAACATATACTAATGGGACGAGAGAATGTTAAAAAATAGACTTTTCAATAAGGCGTTATATTTTGTTTGTTTGAAGAAAAGCGATGTTATATGGAGTCTGAAGCCAAACTACATACACATTCCCAAAATGATGTTTGGTAATTTTGGATTCTCCCATCCCATTAATTCTTTTACATGTTAGTTCCCGTTCATGCGTTATATTTTTCAGTTAAATAAAATTTAGATACATAGATAAAGAAAGTGTCTACTTGACTACAGAATTTTGTTATAAATGATGAATAATAACTTTTACCTAATTATTTTTACCCGTTTTTGATCATGAAGGTAAATCTTTAAAATAAAATCAAGTAACCCCCAAAATAGATTTTCAAGCAGTATACATCTAGCAACAGTAATATAATATGCAACATTTTTAACCTTTGGCAGATAGCTTTGGTTTACACCATACCCAAAAAAATAGCTTAGCAAATAAATATATATATGAACTCGTTAAACATAAAAGTATTTTAAAAGTGTCTACCCTACAGATTATCAACATATTTATTTATAATTGTTTGTCTGGTCAATTACAGGACAGGCATGTTGCCTTGTGTGGAGCTAACTGTTATATCTTTCAGTGTAAATGTGTCATAAATCATTCATGATGTTTTTAATCTAATTGCTGCATTTACGCGGCCACTCTAGCCCTTTGAATGATCGTAAACAAGGCTGCCACTAATAACGATATCCCCGCTGCCATCATCAAAATCAACTTACTTATTCTTTACTTAAACTGTGGTTAACGGTGTTGGTTTTACATTTAATTCCACTATTATATAATTTGTTAATTCATACATAATGTAAAACTGTTTGTTGATCCTAATTGTAACAAGTCTATGTGTTATAACTATAGATGGGTAACCGTATGGGTTCAAACCCGAAACTGGATTAAAACCCATTCACCATTTTAATGAATGGACTGAAATGGGTGATAACAGGGTTTCAACCTAACCAATCGGGTTTTAACCCGGGTGGTTACCCATCTCTACCCATAACTGGGAAACCTACCGTGGTTGACAGGGTACATGATTGTATTATTCAACATAATATTTATAAATAAATAAATTTAATTTCATAATGAATAGAACCATGACGAAACTATATGGTGACTATGGGTGAAATGGTCTCAGCATAAGTGGACTGATCACCCGTCTGGTACACGCGCTGGCGGCGTCCCCATATAGTAAAAAATGACGAAACTATAAGGGCTCCTTGATTACTTCGGAACCCTAAAAAAAGATACTGATCACTAATGTCGGCTTTTGAATTACGTTTGTCAAATCGTATTTGGCTACCATAGGACAGGCAGGTTGCCTAGTGTGGAGCCAACTGTTATATCTTTAAGTGTAAAATGTAAGTGTTAACAAATCATTCATTCATTCATTCATTCACTGACCTGGGCGCATCGTGTGGCGGTGACAGTTTGGCCGGCTGCTGCGCCGACTCGAACTGTTGCCGCCGGCCGCCGCCCGCGCCGCCGCCAGTTAAAGTGCGCGAGCGCGGCTCTAACTTAGGCTGCGCACTCGTCGGCCGCGTCGAACTTTGTACCTTTAATTAAATTAAAATTCATTTATTTCAGGTTTCTTAGACCCATATAAAATAAATAAAATACAATTCGTCATTTACCACATATACAAAATTCATTATTACTTATTTATAAATTATTATTGATAAATTAATTTAAAATTATTATTATTAATTAATTTATGAAATAGTAAATATTTTTTTGACAAATTAAAACTGTCTCTCAATAATACAACGGTTAAGTTCTCAATCCTAAGGAAAAAATACTACATACACAGAATCATGTCTTTATCCCTTACGGAGTGGACGGAGCCAAGAGTCGTGAGACTCTAAGGCCAGGATTAGCTGAATAGTGGGCTTTCTGATGAAATGGACATTCAGTTAGAAAAAATTCTGGTTGCGAAAAATTAGAGAACCGGGATAGCGAATGCTGCTGAGCTAAGGACAAGAAGGACTTGAGCATGCCAATAGCTAACCTAACCACTAGTTGGAGAGGCACCTTTAGAATAGAAGTTCTGAATACGTAACTCTTTATCAGAACTACATTATTTTTTACTAAAACAATTTTTTTTAATAGAACGGACAGATTGTAATTGTTTATCTATTCATGATACGTTTAATTACTTTTAACACATGAGCCATAGAAATAAGAACACTCAATATCAACAGATCAATAGCTGTTAATCCAACACAATATCAAAGTTTAGAAAATGGCTCAAATTAACTATTCTAAATTGATAAATCTATAACATCAAAAATCACCACAATTTCAAATGATTAGGGATGGGCCGAAATTCGTTTCATATTCGGTTAAACCGAACTTCGGTGAATTGAACAGAACTTCGGTATTCGGCCGAACTTCGGTTCAAATGCCGAATGTTGAGCCGAACTTCGTTTCATATTCGGTTGAACCAAACTTCGGCATTCGGCTGAAATTTGGATGAAAAGCCGTTTACTAGAAAACAAAGAATACTCAAGTATAGAAATAACTAAGTAATAAAACAATTTGTTATGTGATCATGTTCGTTTATAGTTAAAAAATCAGATACATATAAAAGTTCAAGTCTAATCAGTCTAATTAAATCTTGTAATAATATAATTTCCTGTTTTTTTTGTAAATTTCTTGTTTTCTTATTAAGAACCTAATTTACTTGTATTTATAATTTACCAAGGGTAAGTTGTGGTGCAGAAATACTAAAGTCCAAATATTTGACTTTTTTCTTCCACTCATGAATAATTAGCACTCATTAAGCAAATATTGAATATATTTATTACTTGATTCTTCTTTATTCTACTAGAAATCACGAAAGATATTTATTTATTAGGTACGAACAATAAGTAATAACGGACGTGTCGCAAGGTCGCAACAGTAATGAATGAATTATGACATATCAGAGGCCGGCGGTAAGTTTGGGAATCGCGCGGAGGGCGCGGGCGAGTTGCGTAGGGATCATGTCACGACGTGAACGCTAGAGAAAGCGCGGTAAAAACCACCGAAGTTCGGCCGAACTTCGGCCGAATTTTATATTTCCACCGAATGTTCGGCCGAAGTTCGTATTCGGTTTAAGTCACATTCGGCCCATCCCTACAAATGATACAAACCTGCATTTGGGCAATCCGCGCAGTATTCTCCTTTATAGACGCTGAGTCAATTGTATTCTGTAAAATGTAATGCAATCATACATAAATAAAAATGAATTTACTGAACGAAAAAAATACCGATATTTTCTTATAAAATATTTTTTTTATTGATCTATTTTTAACGCCTTTAAATAAAATTTAAATTTTAGGATTTATAACCGAAACTACTTAATTTTCAGTAAATGACTACTTATCGAAAATACCGGTTCTTTCAAAATATAATAAAGTATTCCACACACCTGTCTTTTGAAATTTGACGTAGTCGTCGTTGAAGTGGATGTGGTGTTGTTCGCCGCGCTAGTCGTCGTACCAACTGTAATTTGCAACATATATTACCTGCAGTATACATAATACAATCAATAATTAATGTAATATTTCATTGTCCAATTTTCTATTAAGCTGGCTAGAATATTCGTAAATTTGACTTATTAATAGAAAATTGCCCTACAGCCATTCTGATTGTAAATAAGACGATTACAAAATGTAAATCGATAAAAAATCTAAGTTGTAGGAAAAAGTAGACTTATCGTTCAAACTAGCATTATCAATTCAAAAATATAAATAAAAATTATTTTATTTTAAGAAACTAGTTTAAATGCATATACTAGCCAACTTCACAGAAAAATCATTTTTTTTTTTGTATTTTTTAGTGCATAGTGCAAGAGTAATAACTCTTTGTAAACACAGAACATGCAAACACTATAATTGTCCGAATTATGAATGCATTAAAATATATAAGTTTAAAATAGTGCTAAGTGATATTTTTGTTATAATTTTCTTGTATTTTTATAATTTTGATGAAAACCGAAAATAGTTTAGGCATTGAGACATGAAATAAAAAGCTAATACATAGCATTAGCATATAGCATTTTGAATAAAAGCTCAGTACCAATGTGTTACGGCGATGGTGAACAATGGATGTTAGTTTTTAAGTTAGATACAATGTGCATTGTTAGTTTTTCCACAAATACAACCGCTAATACACGAAAAAAAACTGCGTCTGCTAGATCTTAAGATAAGAATCCTACTAATATTAAAAAGGTAAGCACAAAAAAAACAGTGTTTAAGGTACTTCCTCGGACCCCCCGCGTAAATTACCGTTACGTGAATTTTGATGAAATAGTACACGAGTAGAATACAGGGTTATTTTGAACCATTAGCCAAATTTTCGCAGCAGATTTGGTTAATGAAATTGAGCAGTTTCCAAAAAATCTATGTTAGAAAATTATAAATTTTGTTTTGCTTCCCATACAAATTGGTCGATCAGCTGATGTAACTTAGTATGGAAAGTTGAAATTTTATGTTATTCTTTTCTATAAATTTCTTTCGGACGAAGTTGTATACCAAGCACTGAGCATATTGTAAAAATTAGGCAAGTAGTTAAAAAATAACCCTGTATAACCTGGAACAGTGTACTTTTAATCCAGAAATTCCCACAGAAACAAAGCCCTGGGACACGTTTATTAATGAATGAAACCCTCAATATGACCAACTTTGCGACCGAAGCACTTCAATGCCGGAGAAGGCGCGGCGCGAGGCGGCGAGGTAAAAAAACCAATGTTTAAAGTATTTCCGGACCCCGCGTAACCTGAACCGTTATGTGAATTTTAATGAAATTTGATACACCAATAGAATATAACCTGGACTGTTCTTTTTATCCCGAAATTCCTACAGGAGCAAAGCCAAAGAATGAAATCCTCATCGTAAACGCTCGCTTGTCAGTATGACCAACCTTGCGTCCGAAGCACCTCAGCGCCGCTGGAGGCGCGGCGCGAGGCGGCGGGGCGCGCGGTCGCCGAGATCGAGCGCTGGACGCCGCGGAGCGACGGCGAGCCCGCCGCGCCTGCGCACCCAACCAACATGTACACCGATCACGATCCAGATCACAACTATTTTGATTTGATTGAGAACTATTTTGTATTTGAAGGTTAGTTCGATTCTTCAGTTTAAAAAAATTTAGATAGATAGATCAACACTTTATTGCAACATTTACAGAAAAAACATACAAAGTAGAGACAAAAGTAAATACAAAAATTTATAATGTATTTTTAGGTATTTTTGTTTAAAAAAAAAGGACAAAAGTATACTTTAATTTTCCGAAAAACTAATCCCATACTGAATAATCATGTTTTTTCTTGATAAAATGGTAATTTTACTAAAAGACAAATGTATTGTATAGAATTCGAAAGTTCTTTTGAAACCACGTTTTGTTTTCTACCTTTTTGTAATATATTTAAACGATGAGAAGATATTTATCTTAAACAACTGTACTTTGTTAAGAATTATTAAACAAAATTTAAACCTTAATATTTTGATTATTTTTTTACAAGTATAAGTCATTTATTTGCCACGGTTTAACATATTTTTCTGTGATCGGCATACGCAACACAAAAAAGCACACAAATACACAATAATAAAAAGCAATATAATGATACTATCGCACGATAATATACGACAGTTCATGATAAGATGACAACCCTTAGATGCTAAAGCCGACCCAGATTTACCTTTAAAATGTTTCTACTCCAATATTACCCTGAAACTTAGCACTACGATTTTATGTTCCAATTTTAAAAAAAGTAAGTACCCGATGAAAATGATTTCTTACCATAGACAAGAGAAACAAACTTATTTACTGAAATTCTTCATAAAATTTTCAGGGCGGAAAGCTGTATTTATCAAGCGTTTTAAAAAGCGTTAAAGACTAAATTTTTATTTACATGAATCTATGCTTAATAGCCCCAAAATTAATTGAAAAAAGCTGTTCAAAATAAGACTATTGCATGATATTTATGAAAAAATTGAGTTATACAAAAGAACTGAATCTTGATAAATTCATTGCTCAAAGACCTTGTTCAATAAATATCAACCCTCTCTTGCCACGTGGTCCTACTGCCTTTGTCCTACCAATCGGACCACATGAACTTTATTATCCGGTTGGTTCGATAAATCTAACTACCAGGAATTGTAATTCCGCTTCGTCCTACTGATCGAACCAAATGAACTTTATTTCCCGGTTACCGATACTGCAAATTAATCTGGTAGATGATAAAATTACAAATGGCATCACTTTTAAACCAATATACGGATTCTACGGCACCTGGGAAGCAGGGACTGATTAAGATACGCAGGTAAAGTATAAAATAGGTATTGTTTTTGTATACCTTTATGTTATACCGATATAAAATAACGATACCTTTATTTAACCGGTTATATTTAGTACATTTTATCAACCGCTTAATTTCTGCAGTAACTGGGTACCTACCCTAAGAAATCTATAGCAAAAAGTGACAACATTTTTTTTACTTTCCCATACATATAGCTATAACCTGACCGCTATAAACTTAACCTTGTGTTCTACGTTTGTAGCCTTTACGACTCAAGAGTTTTGGCAGGGCATTAGAGAGTCTGCCTTCGGTTTAACTACTATATACTTAAAAATTAATAAACTAAAATGTACAAATAAAATGAAATGTACAAACGGTGATTTTTTTTTTTAATAAATGCATCTGACCTCAATCTTGCCTGATGGGAAGCAAAGATGAGGTCTAGGGTGGTACAAGCAAACTCAAAATATGTCTATTCACTCTTGCCTTGAAAACCTCTAAATTATATTTATCGGGAAACAGCGACGCGGGGAGAGAATTAACGCCATATGGCTTTCTCTACCAGTGAGTCTACAGTAATAGTACATTACTGCCGCGGCCTATAATGAATACTTTGCTGGTCGCGCTGATGATGGCCGAGAGCGCAGCTCCAGGCCGACACAGCGCGGTCAGCGTGCAGCACTTGATGGACGAGCTGAGATGTCAGCGATGACAGATGAGAGATGAGCGAGAGATGTGAGCGAGGACAGCAAGGGCTGCAACGATGGCCAAGCTGGAAGGCCTAGAGCGTAGCTAGGCTAGCTCGAGGCAATCATAGCGTGACCAGCGAAGCAGTCATTGTGGGCCAAGGCTTGTATAGTGCTTTACTCAAAAATGCAAGTACCAAATCTAAATAAAACCAGCAAGTAATTTAAATAAAAATATATTGATTAACTAGAAATTTAATTAAAATGTCAATTATGAAAAGTACAGTTACTAAAATTCAACACTGACTTTCCCGGATTGATGCATAAATTTTTCATATGCAAGCTTATATTTTTCCTTTGAGTTTCGCGGTATCCAATTTTCAATCACTAATTTAACTTCATCTTTAATGTCTGGCGGTGTTAAACACATTGAATTGAAAGAATTTTCGCTTTGAGAGCTCCATTTTTTCGCTGAATCGCGCTTTTGTTACTTCTTTGTTTTTTTACGCGCTTTTGTTAAAGCAATGGTAGTTGGAACTATACAGCCAAATATGGAATAATCTATCTCTATAAAATACAAACAGCTGTGTTTTAAATAAAATCTTTTTGCATTCGATTTTTAAAATGTTGAAACGTCAAAATAGCGGCCGGCAATGTTTTGCCGGCCTGTTAGAGCGGCCAGCAAAACTTTGTCGGCCGCTATTTGAAAACAGAACGGCAAAGTCGACTTTGCTCAAACAAGGTTATCAAAATAATGACCACATTACATGCATTTTTGAGTAAGGTAATGATTATGATAGGTGTAAACAGCCAAACAGACAAATGTATTGTACGCACCTTGGCTGGCGTTGGGCGGCGGCTGCGCACCGGCCTGTGCCGTACGCAGCGACAGCGACGACCCCGAACGGCTACCGTCCGACTCCGGCTGTAATTATCAGAGCTCATTATGATACTAGTGTGCTATGTTGGTTATTACAACACGAGGCGGTATTAGCAACACACTCGTAATAGTTGGTCTTATTACCTACTAGCTTTCGCCCGCGGCTTCGCCCGCGTGAATTTCCCACGGGAACCGTGCCTTTTCCCGGGATGAAAGGTACCCTATGTCCTTCTCCGTACTTTTAACTATGCGTGTATGCGAAATTTTAGGAAGATTGGTTCAGTAGATGAAGCGTGAAGAGGTAATAAACAAACAAATAATTAAACCAATAAACAAACACACTTTCGCGTTTATAATATTAGTTAGGATTATTTAGGCCCATTATCTCACAATAGATTTTACTTGTGGCTTCGCCCGCGTATTGCTTTTTCCCGGGATGAAAGGTACCCCATATCCTTTTCAGTACTCTAACTATGTGTATGCAAAATTTTTAATAAGATTGGTTCAGCAGATAAAGCGTGAAGAGGTAACAAACAAACTCACTTTCGCATTCATAATATTTTTTAGAATTATTTATAGGCCCATTTATATCATATAAGTACGCGTGCTTTTACTTTACGATATTGCGTATGTACCATAATTCGAAACCCAATGAAGTTAAATTCGAATTATTGCAAATTAAATATGTGTATTATTACCATTCTTAATTTATCTTGCCATTTGAGGTATTTGCCAAATAGTGGAATGCCTTGGCAGTTTTATGTGTGTATGTTTGTTACTCGATTATCAAAATCTACTGAAATCGCAATCGATGAAAATTAATACACTGTTTTTTTTTCCATTTTTTTTTTCAATTTCCCACGAAAAATTCCTACGTCAGCGAAACGAAATAGTATGTTATAAAAAACAACTCACATCAGTACTCTTCCTCCCCAGCAGTAGGTACGTGGCGAACACGTCGTCATACTTCGCCTCCGCCAACGAACACTCGATGTCTTGTCTGTTGTACCCCAGGCACACTAGCGCCTCTGCGGGGAAAATGATAACTATTAAATAACGAAGAAATTGATGAAAAACATCAAGGTATACTTGATCTCCATTTAAACTAACCAAAAAACTTGGAAGGACACATTGACACAGGTTTTTTGGTAAGTACTTTCTATTCGTTAAATACATGAAACCAGTTATCTATAAAATAAACCAGGGGTTGTAAACGGTTTTCGTACAAGGTTACGCCACCAGTAAAAAATTACGGTACAGAAATACGGTGATGCAAATAGGAGCAAAACCTTATAAATACCTTTTCAACCGTTATTTAATAGTTTTGGTACCTTAAAAAATAACGGTATTTAAAAAATCAGTACCTCGATTTTCGATATCTTTAAAGGTACGACGTAATACCGTTAACCGTCTCAACCCTGATTTTACCACTTATGCAAGCCCTGGACTAAACTATATCTAGTTGATTACACAAAAATACTAACACAAATTAATACCATGCTTTTCAAGACAGAACTATAAACGTAGTACACGTAGCCTTAAATGTCTAAAATAAATAAAGCTGAAGAAATGGATTGTTTGTTTGAAGTACCAGTAGGATTTTAAAATTTTGTCACGATACATTCATAAGGAAGCATATAGGCTATCCAGAACCCAGAAATTCCCAGGAAATCGAAGCCACGGGCACAGCTAGTTAAGAAACGACATTTTGTCGTTTAGACATATTTTAAAACCTATATAATCTGTCTTAGATTAAAGACATGCCATCTAGATATAACAGCCGATAAACCAGCACGTACAGCAGATGTAAAACATCTGAGCATCGTGGCGCAACAGGGTCACGCCACTGCCGTCAAGGCACTCAAGTCGATTTTACTGCCTAGTCGCACCAATAGATGTTTTACATCAAAAATAATGCGACTATTAATAGAAATATATCTCCGGTATCGATACTGAATCTATACAGAGATTTTAAGAGTCTACACTAGATTGTTAAGTTAATTTCCTTTACAGTTAAATTTCTCATATAGTATTTACCTAAAATTAGTACACGAGCCGAAATTTGCATGCATGTTTTAATATCAAGCAATAAATAGAGAACTTTATAAAAAACCTATATTTAATTTAAAAAAAATTATAGATTATAAACTAAAAATAAAAATATTTTATTTCAATGCGTGCACTAGACATAAACTATAAATATCACAATACAAATCAGTAAAAAAATCACAAGACGTCACTATTTACTAATTCTGTCTCATCGAAAAAATAAAAATAAAATAAATGTGTTGTCGAAATTCTTGAAGAGAAAAAACTGATATCTTATCGAGCATGTAATATAAATAAATTAAATTATTTAGTTTAAAATGCAGGTATTTTTTTTATTATTGAATGATAAAATACTAATTAAAAAATGATTTTAGTTCTTTATTACATTTTATTGTTATTCTTTTTTCAATTGAAATAAATCAAAAATTACAAATAAAATAAAAAAGAACCAATAAGACAGAATTATTCAAATTTAAACTCATTTTGGAATTCATAACGTACCGACTTGCGCTGTGCCAAGGGGAGCAACGCATGGAATACAAAATCTTGTTATATATTATGTTTTTTATAAATAAACTGTATATAATGTTCATTATCGTACTTTAAAAATTGTATTTTATATCTAGTTACTATTTATATGGTGTACTATACGATAAAGTGATAATTCATTAATTATTTTTATTGATTAAATCGATTTTTCTAAATGTGTAAGTGATCTGGAAAGCAGTATCAATTCTTCATATAAACTCCCAAAAAGAACCGGTATTTTCCGGTACTTTATATGAGAATTTGATACGTACGAACCGGTAATTACAATTTAAATATTTCTCTTTACAACATTATATACAATTTGTTTTTGTTAGTATATTGTGTACATTAACTGAGTGATTCTATTTGACCGCCATACGACTAGATAAATTAGCTCAGTGATCAAGCTAGTGGCATTGCGTTTTAACATATTTGGTATACTTATCCAAAATATATATTAAAATTTTATTGTCAAATGTCTGGTGCGTGTATATTTAGCTATTTAGCATTGAATATACGCATTGCAATGTATTAGATTATGCAGTTTATTGTTTTGGTAGCATAGCCCTATTCACGTAATTCCATACCTACTACCTGCATACTATCATACGAAATCCATACATGTGAACGCAGATTCAAATACTAAATGAGAGGAAATTCCATTAGAAATTCCAAAATAATGAATTAGCTCCCTTTTGCCTGAAAAGTTTTTGAATTACCCTTTTGCCTGAAAAGTTTTTGATACCCTTTTGCCTGACAAGTTTTTGAATTACCCTTTTGTCTGACAAGTTTTTGAATTAGCTCCATTTTATCTGACAAGTTTTTAAATTAGCTCCATTTTGTCTGACAAGTTTTTAAATTAACTCTCTTTTGTCTGACAAGTTTTTGAATCAACTCCATTTTGTCTGACAAGTTTTTGAATGAGCTCCCTTTTGCCTGACAAGTTATTAAATAAACACTTCTGCCTGTCTTTTTTACCAGCTCCCTTTTGCCTGACAAGTATTTTGAATTAACTCCCTTTTGTCTGCCAAGTTTTTGAATCAGTTTCCGTTTGTGTGTCTGTAACACTCACCTATCCGTTTGTGGTCCTTAAAGTCCTGCTGAGGCTCGATATACGGCCGTAGCTCATCCTCTTCGTATCCTGTGTTCATCCACTTATCCCTCATGATGCTCTCAAGCGACGCTCGCTTAGCCGGGTTTAGTACCAGGAACTTCTTTAGTAGGTTTTCGCAGTCCGTTGACATGTAGAATGGTATTCTGGAAATGAGATAAAATAATTTAAAATATATAAAATAGGAGAATAGGAATCTATTTCACAATAAAACACGGTTGTTTTAACAGAAAATAAAGAATCACAAAAAATCAAATCTAATGAACGGATTTCGATGAAATTTGGTACATAGAAGTAAAGAAATACCGGGAATAGTCACGCAGGGTACTTTTTATACCAAAATTTCCACGGGAGCGAAGTCTCGAAGCGCAGGTCGCATAACTTAAATTTTCTCTTTTTTGCCGTTGTTCGTCCGCGGCGAAGCTAGCAAATAAGTTAATAATAAATTAGTTCCTCTTTAAAATACTAATTAGCAAAACAGGATAGGCAGATTTCGTGCCTCGCAACGTAACTAACCTGTATTTCTCAGTCAGTCTTTACAGACAATGGTTTAAAAAATAAATCTAAGACTTACGTTACGGACTTCAGGAACCCTTAAAAACAATACCGACTGTTAAAACGTGTCATCACTAACCTGTATTTCCCTCGCAACACTCGCTCCCTCAACTCCCTGAGAGTTGAGCCGTCAAAAGGCAACGACCCCGATACAAGCGTATACAAGATCACTCCCAGTGATCAAACATCCACTTCGGGACCGTCGTTTACAGACAATGGTTTGAAACATATCTAAGATATACTTCATATACTTCAGGAACCCTAAAAAACAATACCGACTGTAAAAACGTGTGATAACTAACCTGTATTTCCCTCGCAACACTCGCTCCCTCAACTCCCTGAGAGTTGAGCCGTCGAAAGGCAGCGACCCCGATACAAGCGTATACAGGATCACGCCTAGTGACCAAACGTCCACTTCGGGACCGTCGTATTTCTTGCCTGGAAAATATTTAATATTAATTTTATAGTTTTCCTGATAACTTTAAAGATATGATTAACTATATTGAAGTAGTCAATACTATTATAAAGAACTCTATATAGCAAACTCATAAACTTTCAAACACTTCCTGTGTTTTAAGTTTATGAGTTCTAGTATTAGTAGGGGGTAATATTCGGAACTACTAAACCGTGATCATACATATAGACAGACGAGACAAAAAAAAAAATTGCTTTTTATTATTCTTTATAAGTTTACTATCCATTCCAGTCAAAAATACTACATGTACAGACATAATATTTTTACTGTTTTATTGTATTTATAGAATCCATCCTACTAATATCATAAATGCGAAAGTTTGGATGTGAGTTTGTGAGGATGTTAGTTACTCAATCACGCAAAATCTATTGGACGAATTCCGATGAAATTCGGTATCTTCTCTCAGCCGAAAGACGTCCACTGCTGGACAAAGGCCTCCCCCAAGGATTTCCACGTTGACCGGTCCTGCGCTGCCCGCATCCATGCGCAACCCGCGACCTTCACCAGGTCGTCGGTCCACCGAGTGGGAGGCCTGCCAACACTACGTTTTCCGGTTCGTGGTCGCCACTCGAGAACTTTTCTGCCCCAACGGCTATCTGTTCTGCGAGCTATGTGCCCCGCCCACTGCCACTTAAGTTTCGCGATTTTGCGGGCTATGTCGGTTACTTTAGTTCTCCTACGGATCTCCTCATTTCTGATTCGATCACGCAGGGAAACTCCGAGCATAGCGCGCTCCAATTCGGTATACGGGTAGAAAAATACCGGGAATCGCATATAGGGTACTTTTTATTCCGAAATTCCTACGGGAGCGAAGCCGCGGGGCGCGGCTTATAAGATTGTAAACAAACCTTGGAATAATTCGGGTGCAGCATAGGGCGGACTGCCACAGAAAGTGTCCAACTTCGCGCCCGGGGTAAACTCGTTTGAGAATCCGAAATCCGCTATTTTTATGTTCATTTCGCCGTCCAATAGGAGGTTTTCAGCCTGGAATATAAAATGCAAAATTGGTCAAGTAAACTGCGTTTTTTTTTATTTGTCCTATTATGTAAACAATCTTCACAGTACTTTGTTGTTGAATTTTGTTGAAAATAAATCAAATATTAGTTTAAACCTAAACATTCTAAAGTAAAAACATTTACTAACCACGAAAGTAATTTCCTAAAAAGTCTATTTTAATAAATATTGTTGAAATATCATAAAAAGACATGGTAAGATTGTTTACATAATTGGACAAGTAATAAAAAACAGACTTTACATGTCAGGCTACGCGCATTGTAGAGTTAATAATACAATTAACTTTTAATTGGTATGATCAAACTATGTACTTATGTAATACTGTTGGTGTACCTCAATAAATAAAATAAAACGTAGGGTTCCGAAAGTACCTACCCTGGACACATGAACTTATATTTACTTCCTGCTTTATATATCTAAAATGACTAAATGTAAATGTTAAAAAAATATAAAATGAAATGAAAATGACTTTTATTTCAATACTTATTTTTTAGTTTGTTGACGTCAGAAAATTCTTTTCACCAAAATTCTATCCAAAGCGCAAGTGGAGAAAAGGCGGCGCAACAAACTCCACTGCATCATTTTCTCTTAAGACGTCACTTTACAACATATGTGTCTTAAAATTAAAGATCTATGTGAATTTAATGCAGCCATCTCACTTTTTGATTAAAAAGGTACAAAAAGGCCTCTTCATGTTGGCTTTGGCCCCATGAACGCCTCAAAGGACCGGGTCCCAATGGACCCGTGGCTCTGAAAAGCGTACCAACATAATAATAATCTAGTCTGAGTCCTGACCACCAGTAGCTTGAGTCTTTGCCCCGCTACCGATGGGTTCCCCTTTTTTTATATTTTTAAATGTCTTTTATTTTTTGTATAAAACAAAGTCGCTTTCTCTGTCCCTATGTCCCTTTGTATGCTTAAATCTTTGAAACTACGCAACGGATTTTGATGCGGTTTTTTTTAATAGATAGAGTGATTCAAGAGGAAGGTTTATATCCCGTGCGAAGCCGGGGCGGGTCGCTAGTATTTTATATTTAAAAATGTAAAAAAGGAGATGACAAATAAATAAATAGATAATCTAGTCCTAACTAATATTATAAATGCGAAAGTGAGTTTGTTTGTTTTTTGGTTTGTTTTTTACCTCTTCACGCTTTATCTACTGAACCAATCTTTCTGAAATTTCGCATACACATTCTGGAAGTACGGAGAAGGACATAGGGTACCTTTCATCCCGAGAAAAAGCACTGTTCCCGTGGGAAATTCACGCGAGCGAAGCCGCGGACAAAAGCTAGTCTGAAATAAAGCAAACATAAAAGTGTCACCTTGAGATCCCTGTGTATGATCCGCTTCTGATGGCAGTACTGCACGGCAGACACAATCTGTCTGAACTTCGCGCGAGCCTCCTTCTCCTTCATACGCCCGTGGAGCACCAGATAATCGAACACCTGGAACAATATCATGTTTTACGTCAGGTCATGACAAAGCGGTGGTCTTCTTCTTATCGAGTGTGTTATTACTAACACTGGTGTCAGATTTTATTCAAGTCGCCTAAAGGCATCTGACATGACTTTTACGACTACCGCCATCTAGTGGCAGTAGCCGTATACACACTAGTAAACTAAACAGGCAGCCAATGTGCAGGTTTCCTCACGATGTTTTCCTTCATCGGAAGCAAGTGGCGGTCTATGAGAAAACTACCATACATGAGTCAGATTGGTCTATAAATTCGACCTTCGACCTCAGGCGGGTGTCATTACCACTTGGCCACCACTGCTTCGAAGCGGTGGTGGCATAGTGGTAGGGCGCGCGCCTGTGGCTGCCAAGGTCCCAGGTTCAAATCCTGCCCGTGCAATATCAGTACACCAATCTGACTCACGTATGGTAGTTTTCATCTACTCGTACAACCACTTTCTTCCGGTAAAGGAAAACATCGTGAGGAAGCCTGCATTCTGGTTGATGATTATCAGCTTCTGAGTGAAATGGAGAAGGTAATGGCAAATCACTTAACATTGCCAAGATAGTCGTTGTGTGTGTTTCATTCCATAAAATGACCACGACCCTCACTCATGAGGCATACGACTCAAGGAGGAAGTCAGAATATGCGTGCAAATGGTCTCACAACTAAGGATGCCGAAGACCGTGCGAAGTGGAGAAGAACAAGTAGGAAGGCGGACCCTGGGCTCCGACGCGTATGCTGAGGATGCAACCGGGCAAGCGCTCAGATGAGAGAAAGTTTAAAGTACACTAGGTGTTAGGCCAGGTTATATTGTACCATAGGGTATTTGACAAGGTGTAATTTTTCAACATATTTTTGAATAAATGGAAAGATCATATACAAGTTTTATAACAAACTGTTTTTATTTTTTTTATTTTCGATTTAATTACCTAGTTATCTCAAAATGAAAATTCATAGTAACGGAATATGCCGACCAATTACCGAACACTTCCGATTAGCCAGGTGACGTCACACGTGTTTTCCCTACGTGCGCCTCTCCCCGCCGGCACACAGGCCCGCGCGGGTGTGGAGCTCGGGTTTGTTTCGTGAACTGACAAATGATCGGATTTTTTCGGGGCATCGGATTTTTTGCTACTTTTAATTTGATATAACTTGATAATTAGGTCGAAATTTAAAAAAATAAAAACAGTTTGTTATTATACTTTTACATGATCTTTCCAAAAATAAAATAAAAAAAAACATTGTCAAATACCCTATTGTAACAAATTCCATCGACATCCGTCCGTCGAATTTTGCGTGATTGGGTAATAAACAATGAAATCCTCACACACATTCAAATTTTCGCATATATGCGGTATTCGTTCCACAATATTATTATTAATCAGGATATTGCCCTCCGGGTAATAGTGCCACTGAGGTGTGACCATTTTGCATTGCCGCAGCACACACTTATTTTTTCGTTATTTTGTACCCTATTTTCTTTAATTTGTTGTATGAAACTGTATGTGTTTTGTAGGTGCAAATAAAGGTTTTTATCCATCTATCTGATAACCAAAATATTCCTAGTCACATCACACCCGTCCGAAACAAACAAGCAATCTGTGTAAACACCACATTCGCCACAAAACAAATTGGGTTTTGTTTACCGAAAGTATAATAGCGAATGAGTGGGCCGCGCTAGAAGCAATTTTGTGATTAAGCTTTTAGGTAATACGTGTCCATTTTTAGGGTTCCGTACCCAAAGGAGAAGGCAAAATTTGTGTCGTACAAGGAGGTCAAAACGATGGCTGAGGTCAGGGAGAGATGGAAAAAACTCCACCGACAAGAACAATGTTCTTAAATTTAAATGAACGAACCCAAAGGGTCCTGAACGGAACCCTATTAATATTAATAGACATATGCCTCAATTGTCTGCCTATGTACCATTCAGACTAAATATGAACTCGAATATCCGATCTCTGCCGTCTGTCAGTACTCCACTCTCTGAAGCGGTGGTGGCCTGTGGCTGCAAAGGTCCCAGGTTCGAATCCTGCCCATGCTACATGAGTTTGTATACCAATCTGACTCATGTACCTATGTGAGTTTTCGGTGAAGGAAAACATCGTGAGGAAACCTGCACTCTGGTTGATGATTATCAGTTAGTGTGTGAAATGGAGAAAGCAATGGCAAACCACTATTAAAATGGCCAAGAGAGTAGTTTTGTGCGTTTCATTCCACATAACTAGTCGTTCGCTGCGAACGTAGACCTCGCGACTATTAAAATACAATATTTATTTTCACAAAAAATTAAATATCTCAAAAACGGCTGGACCGATTTTGATGCCCAACGAACTTGAAAATTCTATTAACCATCCCTACATATATTCCAACTTTCATCAAAATCGGAACAACGGTTCGAGAGTTATCGCGGAACAAACATACATACATACATACATACATACATACAAACAATGTGTTTTTCGCTCCAACTTGAATTATAGCCCTCGCTCGCTTCGCTCGCTCGGTCAAAAAGACGAGTAATGACTTCTGTACCTAACCCTACGATGAAAATCTTGGGATCTTTTTTAAACTTGAAACTTCATATCTTCTAGTTTTGGTAAATAATATTTATCAGCCGATGTATTTGCCATAAGATATTTTGTCTAACGTTGTTGTACCAATTGAAAATTTAGTTAACTAGTAGTTCGCCGCGAACTTAGACCTCGCGATTATTACTCGCTTTTTTATTGATATACTTACTCTGATTTCGACTTTTCTAACATAATTCAGTTCCCTAAATAAAATCTAGATGGCGTTATCCAAAGTTAGAACACGCTATGGTTTCGTTTGCTAGATAATCGCGGACGTTTTTATTAATATTTCAAAAACTACTGAACCGATTTTGATGCCCAACGAACTTGAAAATTCTATTGATATTTCCTACATGCCTACCAAATTTCATCAAAATCGGACCATCGGTTCGGCAGTTATCGCGGTACAAACATACATACATACATACATACATACATACATACATACATACATACATACAAACAATGTGTTTCGCCCCCAACTCGATTTAGAGACCTTCGCTCGCTTCGCTCGCTCGGTCAATTAAATAATAATTTGTAATATGAGGGTGTACCTTACAAATCATCTACAAGTCTACAACCTGACAATACAAAGATCTGATTTCGACTTTTCTAACGAATTCAGTTCCCTAAGTAAAATGTAGATGGCGCTATTCAAAGTTAGAACCCGCTATGGTTTCGTTTGCTACGTAATCGCGGACATTTTTATTAATATTTCAAAAACTACTAAACCGATTTTGATGCCCAACGAACTTAAAAATTCTATTGATATTTCCTACATGCCTACCAAATTTCATCAAAATCGGACCATCGGTTGGGCAGTTATCGCGGTACAAACATACATACATACATACATACATACATACATACATACATACAAACAATGTGTTTTGCCCCCAACTCGATTTAGAGACCTTCGCTCACTTCGCTCGCTCGGTCAATGAACATGACCCTCAGTCATGAGGAAATGATGACCGCCGAGTACCGTGTGAACGAGTGGTCCTGTTACTTCGCACTCGATTCCGTCGATAGCGGTTCCTACTTGGAATACTATTACCTAGAGTGATCGAGGAACACTCACCTCGCCGCCAGACGCGTACTCCATGACCAGATACAGCGTCTTCTCAGTCTCGATGACCTGGAACAGCTTCACTATGTTGGGGTGGTCCAGCATCTTCATTATCCTCACCTGGTGAAAAAAAAATTAATTTTTTTTAGTGTATTTTCTTTGACGGTATTATATTTTATAACAAACTAGCCGCGCGCTTTTGGAATATCGGGATAAAACTATGTGTTATTCCCGGTATTTTTCTACCCGTATACCAAATATCATCCAATTCCGTCCAGTATATTTTGCGTGATTGAGTAACAAACATCCTCACAAACGCATCCAAACTTTCGTATATTTATAATATTAGTTGACTCATGACTCTGAACCAATCTTCCTGAAATTTACATAGGGTATCTTTCATCCCGGGAAAAATCACTGTTCCCGTGGGAACGAAGCCACCGGTAACAGCTAGTATGTCGTACAGCTGCAAAAGTGCAGTCATACCTCAAAGACCTAATAAGGTCTTTATAATATATGGTTCTTTATACATATAATCTTTAAGGCAAGGCAATAAATAGCCTTGCCTTAAAGATTATATTGGCTTGTAGATTCGGATTGCATTTATGCAGCCGACTGTACTAGATATTTTAGAGTCCGGAAGTTTCCAGCACACTTACTTCTCTGAAGAGTTTCTGCAGTGAGCCAGGGTTGAGTTGCGTCTTGTCGATGATCTTGATCGCGACCTCCTTGCCTGTAGGGACATGTTTCGCCAGTTTCACTTTCGCGAAGTTCCCTTTGCCGATTGTTTTTAGTAACTTGTACTTTCCTGTAATGGAGAAAGAAAGAAATATATAAATAAGTTTTTTTTAACCTATTTCGTCCCACTGCTGGGCAAAGGTCTCCCCCATTTCCTTCCAAATTTATATATCCCTTGCGAATTCCAATAACTTTACAAAAAATAAACAACAAAACCATTTTCATATTAACTAGCGCCCCGCCCCGGCTTCGCACGGTTGGTTCATAAATTGAAGCCTATATCACTCAGGTGTAATGTAGCTTTCTATTGGTGAAAGAATTTTTGAAATCGGTTCAGTAGTTCCAAAAAATTCCCCTACAAACAAACTCACAAACTTACAGACACTTGCAGACATGTAATATTAGTATAAAGTATGATATCATACTAATAAGAAATTTGCCTGATCTAAAACCTATTTCGGATTTTTTTAAAGGTTTTTTCAATACAAAATTCAGCTTTGTGTATTGAAAAAAAAACTCTGCATTGAAAAACACTTGACAGAGATTTAAAGGGTAAGTACCCAGCAGTGGGCCACCACATCGGGGTAATAAAACGAATGTTGCAGCAATAGTTTTGACTATCGATAGTATTGTCAATAGTATTGTAGCCTTAAAAAATAGTCACACTATCGATAGGCCCATCGATAGTATCGATACTACCAATACTATCGATAGTTTTGGTTATCATCATAGTATTGTAAACTATTGGCTATCGATAGTCGATAGTATGACTATTTTTCAAGGTCAACTATCGATAGTCCTGCAACGCTAAATAAAACAACTTACCAATGTGTGGTTCTTCTGACGCTCTGGACCTTGAGGAAACGCGCGTGCTGCCGCCAGCCGCGCCGCCGCCCGCGCCCGCCGACGACTCTGACGCACTCTGTAAGGAAAACGTTGTAAATCAGTTGTGGTAACTATGTACATACCACACGATAT
This sequence comes from Ephestia elutella, assembly GCA_018467065.1. Lineage (NCBI taxonomy): Eukaryota > Metazoa > Arthropoda > Insecta > Lepidoptera > Pyralidae > Ephestia > Ephestia elutella. The sequence goes on from CM031594.1 coordinate 3,758,636, forward strand.
GAAAGACTACATAGTCTTTCTTCTCTCTCTCTCTCTCTCTCTCAGCCTAAAGACGTCCACTGCTGGACAAAGGCCTCCCCCAAGGATTTCCACAACGACCGGTCCTGCGCTGCCCGCATCCATGCGCAACCCGCGACCTTCACCAGGTCGTCGGTCCACCGAGTGGGAGGCCTGCCAACACTACGTTTCACCAGGTCGTCGGTCCACCGAGTGGGAGGCCTGCCAACACTACGTTTTCCGGTTCGTGCCCCAACGGCTATCTGTTCTACGAGCTATGTACACCGCCCCCTGCCACTTAAGTTTGGCGATTTTGTGGTCTTTCTTAAAACCATAATAATATGTGCCATTCCACGAGAAAAGGTATCTTATGGTAATAGGTACTTACGACATTGTGCTTAGTATAAGCTAAGTAAACTTGTATGATTTGTGTGATTTTTGTTGATAATATTTACGGGACGAACGGAACAAATCTCTGGCTATGCCGGTAATGGCAGAAGGAGATAACCCAAGAAGAGCTAGCTTGATGTCGTCAAGGATATGCGTGCCAATGGTCTCACAACTAAGGATGCCGAAGACCGTGCAAAGTGGAGAAGAACAAGTAGGAAAGCGGACCCTGGGCTCCGACGCGTATGCTGAGGATGCAACCGGGCAAGCGCTCAGATGAGAGAGAATTTTAACGGGTCGAACTTTTATAGTTGTAGCTGAATGACGTTTCGTGCAAACGTTGCAGTCGACGTGGTCGCAGCCAGAAAAATGGTTCGTTCTAAGCCCCGTTAATATTATAGTAATAGGATACTAGATTAATTAATTCTAATTAATTCTAGTATCGGAGGCCAAGATCCTCTTTGGGTCGTCGAGCCATCGAAGTAAGTAAGTAAGATTAATTAAATTTTTGTGACAGAGGGTATCATTAGTTCCAAGTTGAAGTATATTCAATGCGAAATACCTACACTCTTGTAATAGTAAATCTAATTTTATCTCAATTGCCGCGATTGTTTGACCTATGGTCAGCCTTTGTAGTTTAATCCAAGCTTTAATAGTCAGAAACGACCCGAGATGACATAGAATCGAGCGACCTGAAGAAGAGTAACTAGGAGAGCCGATTCCAAACAATGGGAAAAGACTGGGAAGAGAGAGAGATTAAAATAATATAGTCAGTGTTTTGGTATAAGACGGTTTGTGCTGACGTCTTCACAAAATAGATTAATCATGAGCCAACTCCCTATATAGGTCAGCGAAGCTTACCGATCTATTATCTTAAACACACTCGATAAGATAGAACGAGGCTTAGCGATGGAGTATAAGGGGAAGTCGATTATCCTTTTGTCAGACGAGTAATATTAACAAAATTCCTGTCTATAACGGAAGAGAGATTATTTTGACAAGTTGCTGTGTCATGTTTGACGAATTTGTCAATCCCGGTGGCATATTCTTATGAGTAATACGATATGCTATGCATATGATATATCCAGTTCTATTATATTATTCAAACTCTGTAATTTTACTCCACATAATAAATAGAAGAGAGTTCCGGAAAGAAATAAACTTTTCCCTAATTTCCAATACAGCTCACATAAGTATAGGTATTATACGCATTACGCAGTGACCTTTAGCTATGAGTAATCGAATCCATATTAATATCCACTGTTGTTTATTTCTGTATCTTTATATTAAGACTTGCCTCTAAGTCAGAGGCTGAAATGGCAAGCCAAATTTGGACCTCCAACTGGAACGTATGTAGTCAAATCAAAATTAATTGATTCAGATGCTCATCCATTGTTTCATGCTCATCCATGTGTTTCATTCCACATAACAACAGCAATAGGAAAAAGGAAAGCTTCTTTAACATCGCCCTAATTTTCTACAACTAAGACCACTTTGCACTATGACTATGAGTAATCTAATCCACACTTGGACGCTGGCTGTAAACTTGAAATTTTACAGAGAGGTTTATGTAGCGTAGTAAAGTGAAATTCCACCCCTAAGTGGGTGAGTGGGTGAAAAACTAAAGTCATGCGGGCGAGAGTTGGCCGAGTTCCTTCCCCTCAAAGCAGCGAGATAGGAGAGGCCACTATGGAACCTCCTACCAAATTTCATATGATCTGCTCATACTATTTGAGATTGTGTGCGTAGTTTTATAACTTTGATTTTTTTCATAAGTAGTTTTTAAGCTAGTGATTGGGAGAAGCCACTATAGGAATCTTCTGCCAAATTTCATATGATCTGCTCATACTGTTTGAGATTATGTGCGTAGATTTTTAACACATGAGTGTTTTTTAAGCTAGTGATTGGCATTATCTTCGTGTGCGTGTATAAATTGTGTTGTCCCGCCGCATTGCGTTCCTAAGCGCGTTTTCCCTCCACCGAATGTGACAGACTTTTTTGCATAGAAATTTGCGCCCGCATCGTCTCCTGTTGGTTTAATACTCTAAGGGGCGAGCCGAATGCAAAAGTTAGCTACATATGTGTCGATCCACGGGAAACTGTACCTTATGGTCGTTGGCACTTACGACATTGTGCTTACTATAAGCTAAGTAAACTCGAATGATTTCTTTTTCTAAACGACTAAAACGCCATGACCTTTTCCCGTGGATTGACACATATTTCTGCTCGTTTATTGCTTGGCTCAAACTCGATCGCTTGGAGGTTAAAGTGGCAGCCAAATATGGACTAATTCCAACATGGATGTGGACCCATTACCATTGACATTGTAGGTTTAATTAGATAGCTGGATATTAAAGCTGACATTGTTTTTAGAGCCGTAAAAGTTGTTTCAATGTCTGTTGCTGATTGGGGTCTTTCTTGAGCTTTTAACAACAATTATTTTAATGTTAAGTTCTTAACAATATTAAGTATTTTGATTTCGTGGACACCGAGCGTTGGATTCAATGAGGTTTATAATGGAGGGGGGTATCTACCCAAGGGGTAGAGGTTGTCCAGCAGAGATGAGGGTATATACCAAAAAGCATGTCGGTCACAGCCACTCCTTGGTCACAGCTGTATGAGGAAGCAGCTAGAGACAGGGAATCATGGAAGAAGATGGAGGAGGCCTATGTTCGAAGATAAAAATCAACAGCAGTTTACGTTGATCAAGAGTTAAGAGCAAAATACCACAGTCTGGCGACTTTTTATTAATATTAACCTGTGTACTATTTACCTAAAAAATGGAAAAAAGGATGTCCAGTTTCTGCGTTTCAATTTCCATGACTCTCAACTTTCAAACGAACACTTTCTTCCAATCGAAATCTCGCCAGTCCAAGCCAAGGAAAATCGATTACCTGCTTACCGACACGCCTATGACGTCTTTCCTAATACGGCAGCGTATACTTTTAAACTGCGTGCATTTAGTTGTGACGCGGGCAACGAGACGTTTATAAGAAAACAAAGAACATGAATGAATCAATGGCCAAGTAACTGATACGACATTGGAACCTTCAAAAAACGAGTCTACATCTTCTTGAAAGGACGGCAACACTCTTGTGATACCCCTGGTGTTGCAGTAGTCCATGGGCGGCGGTGATCGCTCACCAACTCACCATCAGGTGACCCGCTTGCTCGTTTGCCCGCTTGCTTGTTTGTTATAAAAAAAAACTAAAGATGCCTTTTGATTATAAATTATAAAATATAATAATTTTTATTTAAGGAAGAATGTCAAAATACTATTTGATGATGATATTTTGTAAATTGTCGAAACAGGCCTGGTTTCTAAGAAACTTGAAGACAGGGTTTTTATCAATGTGTGCGCACTAAGAAAAGAATTTCGAAAATTTCACTACTGTTTCTCCAATAACCTATTCATCGAATATTGCCTCGATCAACAGTACACCTAGATTAAAGGTGACAGCTCTGAAAACGGCTCGAGAAATAAGAGCACACAACACAATAAGCGTGTAGTCTTATTTATTGTCAAAAAAATTAAATAGTAAGTTATCCAGCAACTTCGCAAAATAAGTCGTTATACCCAAACCTATTTTTAGTAACATTATTTAAGGCCTATTTTTGTCCTTCCCATTGCGTGTTTACATAACATTACGAGCTTAGGACGTCGGATTTAGTTATATTTTTTACTTGCGTTATAAAGAATGGAACTTCAGGCGTGACAGGAACCTTTCTCAACTGAATAATCTTACCTTTCCTCATTTATTTATCAACAATGGTCATTCCAACAGCAACGTAGCTTTTTTCAAGGCTATTTTGGCCCTTTTAGGCAAGGTTAACACATTTCCTTTAGACTTAGCGCTGGAATGATCGTGAAAATGTTTGTAGTTCGGAATTCCAAAAGATACCTTTTATACATTTCTTTCGTTGTCTTCTAGCCACATTCATGATTTCTTATAGGTTATGCTATAAGGCTATCCAGAATCCCATAATTCCCAAAGGAGCAAAGCCAATTGGAACATCTTACAATGGAAATCAATGATCATCATAATCCTAACTAATATTATAAATGCGAAACTGAGTTTGTTTGTTTGTTACCTCTTCACGCTTCATCTACTGAACCAATCTTCCTGAAATTTCGCATACATATAGATGGAAGTACGGAGAAGGACATAGGGTACCTTTCATCCCGTGAAAAAGCACAGTTCCCGTGGGAAATTCACGCGGGCGAAGCCGCGGGCAAAAGCTAGTAATCAATAAATAAAATTGTTCCGTTACTGACTGAGTGGCTGACAGACAACGCACAACTAAAACTACAGGGCGTAGGAAGCTGAAATTTGGCATGTATCCTTTGGGAGTGTAGAGGAGCACTAAGAGAAGATTTCCTGATATTCCCACGAGAATATCGGGTTAAGCTTTTATGGGAATATCCATGCTAGTATGTAAACAAATAAATACCCTGACAATCAGACAAAGTTTGGACAATTTGGACATCTTGGCTAGGAAATTGGCCGCGAGCCCGAAACGTAAACACACGTACTACAACACAGGTCGTCGACCTCGACACCTACAACTGGGTCACACCACACCACGTTGGTTAGCTATTAGATAACGCTAGGGCGGGTTTTGCTTACGTCAGATGAAACAAATCCTAAGATTTATCTACTTCTTATCGAGCGTGTTACATCGCTGGCGTCAGATACTCAAGTCGTCATACTCCGTGGACATTTGACGCTAAACTTGGAAAAGTAACGTAAAAATAAATCGACTTAATATATTTCAAATATCTCGATATAATTTATAAATTTCGATAAGGATATACCAGATATCTACTAAACATTACTTCAGTAAGAGTATATCAGTAGAGTAGAGAACAATACCCCGTGCAGTTTGTCGATCGCTTTGGCACGCCTCTTTTTCTACAACTTCGACAAAACAATTCAGAAACAATTTCAAATATCTTGATGTAATTTATCGATTTCGATAAGGATATAACAGATATCTACTAAACATTACTTCAGTAAGAGTATATCAGTAGAGTAGAGAACAATACCCCGTGCAGTTTGTCGATCGCTTTGGCACGCCTCTTTTTCTACAACTTCGACAGAAACAATTTCAAATATCTAGATGTAATTTATCGATTTCGATAAGGATATACCAGATATCTACTAAACATTACTTCAGTAAGAGTAGGTATATCAGTAGAGTAGAGAACAATACCCCGTGCAATTTGTCGATCGCTTTGGCACGCCTCTTTTTCTACAACTTCGACAGAAACAATTTCAAATATCTAGATGTAATTTATCGATTTCGATAAGGATATACCAGATATCTACTAAACATTACTTCAGTAAGAGTATATGAGTAGAGTAGAGAGACATACCCCGTGCAGTTTGTCGATCGCTTTGGCACGCCTCTTTTTCTACAACTTCGACAAAAACAATTTCAAATATCTAGATGTAATTTATCAATTTCGATAAGGATATAACAGATATCAACTAAACATTACTTCAATATAGTAAGGACATACCCCGTGCAGTTTGTCGATCGCTTTGGCACGCCTCTTTTTCCACAACTTCGACATAACCAATTACAAATATCTAGATGTAATTTATCTATTTCAATAAGGATATAACAGATATCTACTAAAAATTACTTAAATAAGAATAAGGACACTTTGGCACACCTCTTTTTCCACAACTTCGACAGAAATAATTTCAAATATCTAGGCGTAATTTATCGATTTCGATAAGGATATACCAGATATCTACTGAACATCCTACTTCCTACTAATATTATAAATGCGAAAGTTTGGATGTGAGTTTGTGATGATGTTTGTTACTCAATCACGGAAAATCTACTGGACGAATTTCAATGAAATTTGGTATACGGGTAGAAAAATACCGGTAATAGCACATAGGGTACTTTTAATCCCGAAATTCCCACGGGAGCGAAGCCCCGAGGCGCGGCTAATTACTTCAATAAGAGTAAGGACATACCCCGTGCAGTTTGTCGATCGCTTTGGCACGCCTCTTTTTCCACAACTTCGACAGAAACACCGGCGCCAACAGCGGAAGGCGGTGTCGCATCGTTTGGGGATTTATTTTGGCGACTGTACTTTCTATCAGATGACTAGTTTAGTAGATTAGTAGAGTTACTTGCGATCCTATCGCACTAACTAGTCGCTAGCCTTCTTGTAGGGTTAATTCTTGCGAGGTTTGAAGCAATGATTATGGCGTAGTAACTTATAACACAGAGCACTGAGGTATTTCGAGTTTGGCACTTTTTTACACTTTCAAGTATTTATTTCTTTATTCTTTTTTACTTTAAATTATTCTTCTTCGTCTCGACTTGACTAATTACTATAACCTAACTTTGTTTTTATTATTTTTAATTTATTTCTTGTTTTGTTTTCAATGTCCGCACGTGTATTTTGTCAACATTTATATGAACCTAAACATACGTCATGTCACGTTTAATCATACGTCAAGCGACACGCGTCCGAGGCACGCAATTTTAAATCACAACACAACGTATGAAAATCTTATTAAACAGAACAAATTCTTTACAACTTAAAGATCAATGTCTTAAAAGTCTATTTAAATAATGCTAAAGTTTTCTAAAAGATTCAAAGTTTTCTTCTATAAGTCTCAAGAAAACTTTAAGATCCATATTGTCTTCGTACGAAGTGGATTTAAAATTCAAAGACTTGCTATCAAATAACATGGTATACTTAGTAAGAAGTTTACTTTGCTAAAAAGATTTACTTTGCTAATAGACTTAATACTGCCATTTTTATAACCGAGCAAACGAAATATTTGTCCGCTTTTCTAACATAATAATATTGATCAGTTATTAATCTTATTCATCTGTAACCACTAGTTTCAGAGACTTCGATTGATCGAAACAACGATTTTCTGTAAATAAATAATTCTATTAAGGTAACACTGCAAGGGCGAATATAAAATCAATAAGTTTATTGCTGTTATTGACTGCAAAAACAGGGTCATTCGTGTGATTTTCAATACTATTTGTGGCAGACAATACTCAACTAGCTCCATTCCATAGCTTTATAGCTTTTGTAAAGGTACCATAACGTTGGAAGACGATTTAAAAAGAAAACTCTTGCGTTTTTCCGTTCAAAATGTAAAATGTAAGTATAAACAAATCATCCTAGTAATATCACAAATGATCAAAATTATCTGTAATCACTATTCAAACATTTTCTATAATCGCAAAACCGCTTGTTTAACCGAATATCACTATTCGCCGAAATTCAAAACATTGCCACGTTCGAAATTTGGAATGAGCCAACAGGAATCTGTAATTCCAAAACTTGGGGATAATCGCACGTGTATACCGGACCGCCACTCTAAATTCAAAACACAGCTATTTTTCGTACTGGCTGTTTTTCGAATTCAGATAGTAAATTCGAAAAACGGCCAGTACGAAAACCAAAATGGCGGATTTATCGCGTTTCTTTCAGCGTGCGCGTCACTTCGACCACCGATGCTTAACTGGCTCTGTGTCGCAGGGTGATTCTATAATAAGAGCAGGTGAAATGAACCAATAAGTGATTCGACTCATCGGCTGGGCGTGAAAAAAGCGATGAGCGTAATAACCTACATGGCTAACCAAATATAAATTGTAAACACATCGAAAACATAGGCAAGGACAGACGGACAAACAAAGAGACATGAAAGACATTAGACGATAAGTATAATCTCGAAAATGAATCAATAAATCAATTTACAAAATTTGAAGTAATATGATTTATCGACTTCGATAGAAAGTAAACTAAACTTTACATCTAAATAAAAACTACCCTTCATAACGTTAAACTAGAAGCTTGTTGTAGCTGAGTAGGATTTCAGCAAGTTGGATATTTTGCAATCTTGTCTGATTCAAAAAGCTCATTGCATAGGCAGCCATTAAAAAATCACTTTTGGACGAAAATCAAGACTTGAAGACGAAATTATGTCTAACATACTCACGTTCCAATATACTAGTTAACTTTAGAAGTATTATCGGTAGGTACACTTGCTATCGGGTTAACTCCATTTTGCTTACCTGTAACAATAAAAAAAGACATTATTAATATTGTCATAACATCCAAACTAAAAATTATCTCATCTAGGATATTGGTTCCATGAACTTTACAAAAAGATTAAGCCATTTAAGTTTGACATTTCCGACAAGACAAACATCATTCTAAGCTGTCAAAATCTTGACAAGCATTTGTCATGTCATGAATAACCCGAGTAAACCGTTGAATACTTTGCGTAACGATATTTATGATATCCTAATACTAAGAGAAGGAATGCTGTTTTCTCCTTTTAACAAATTGGTTGCATCAAGTGCGAAAATAAAAAGCCAGAGTCTATTTCAGTTTGCCCTAGTCAATTCGTCACGTATTAGTAAGTTCCATACATTGATAGTTGATTCGTCACATCTCATGGAGTTCGGCACAGTAGCTCGATGATGCAGTGGTATGACTGCGTTGGTAGCGGTTATAATAACTTTCGCAAAGGTCGGGCACGTTATATAGGGACCTTTACTTCTTTAGTGTGATAACAGGTGCAGTTCAGAACATTTTTATCGATATCCTGTCGATATTTAATGCTGAAACTAGAAACTTACAGGGATGGGAGGAAATAACTTTGCTAATCGATACGAATGCCCACCACCTGCTTCCCGGATAGAGAAACGCACATTTTCACAGTTTCGCTGGGATTTTTTTCAATTTAAAATACGAAGAGAAAGATGACGTACATCTACAATACTTTTTAACAGGCTATTAAAATACCGGCAGTTTTAAATATAGTACAGATAGCTATACAAATTGAATTGCAAAATCGCCGCCTAGCATAGAAAAAGAAATGTAAATTTTGTTACATATGAGTCTTCTTCTTCGTCCACCCCTTCTCCCATTTATTTGGGGTCGGGTCTCCTCGTACATATGCACCAGAGGTGTCTACTCCGGGTTGTTCATTTTGTTACATATGAGTATATGACAAAATTACATTGATCCTTCTTGTTATTTCCACAAGACACGATTATAAACACACACATTCAAGTCGTCTGACTTACATAATTTTGCTATAATTCCACTTTGTGACAGCCCTATTTTAACCCAAATGCGGTTTCGCAATCTAGGATACTCGCGAGGCTCATCTGCAATGCCTGACCTACTCCCGTTTACTTTTTACAGACTACGCAAACTTTAGCTACGGCAACATCACACAATAATTCCGGCAGGGTCGCCATGTCTCATGAAGCAACTGAGACATGGCGACCAAGCCAGAATAATATATAAGTGAATATGTATTAGCGGAAGAGTAAATATGTATAAATGACTAACTACACTTCTTTATAAAGACAACAACAAAATATAGTGTAAATTGTTATTAAATAAATGAATTGAATATATTAATTAAACATCAACGTATATACCTCGTAACTTACTCTACTATTAAACAACAATTCGTATTAGTGACAGACGTCTATTATCAAAACGTAAAAGTTCAGGCAATACTATTCCACTTAAGTCTAGATTTATATATTCTACGACTCTCCCGCATCTCATCATGTAAACGGCCATGTGTTGGTTTGCCATACATAGTCCACATTAGAAATTTCTGCCTAGCATCCCTATGTGAGTCTTTAACATGTTTATTCCAACCAACTTTACAAACAAACTACTATTACTATTATTTACTATTGAAAAACATCCCCACTACTCCGTCGCAAAATACCTCCTTGATGCGTAATATTAGTCTACCTATCTTATCCATTGCAGTGCCTGAGGCCAAATGTAATGTACCTTATAATATGGTTATGTTAATAGTAAAATTAAGGTACACACATATGTATTACAATGGTGAATAAATGAACATGAATAAAAACCATTGTCACACTCTTCCGTTCTTATCCACGAAATGACACGTACATTTGCTAGTAGGAACAGAAAATATTACACATCAAAACACCCACTGAATAGCTGGAAGCTTTAACTAAGTTAATGCAAGTTGAGAATCTATTACAAGTTATGACTGCGACCTTGTATAAGTACTTCATACGGAGGTGTGTCGTGTCAATGTGTGTTCGCCTTGGGGCACGAGACGACCTGTTTCCTTTTTAAAAAAGCTAGCGCGTCCCTAGAGCCTATTTAGTGCTAACTGCGCCTCGGGGCTTTGCTCCTGTGGGAGTTTCAAGATCAATAGTGGTAGGCTGTAAAAGTGGCTAAACACTTTTCGGGGAAGAGTTTGGAAATTGTCGGAATGGCGTCGACACCCCAAGAAGTGTACAACTTACCTACTGTTAAAATGTAAGAATAATGTGTTCACGTTTGATTGGGTTGCATGCTAGCACTTAAAACGTAATGGTAATTGTAATTTTTTGTCATGTAACCGGTTGGTGTACCTAATGACAAATAAATACATAAAGTGATATAGTTAGATTCCTTATAGCATTTACTACTCTGGTGTACCCGTGGTTCACCAGAGTAGTAAATGCTAAACCACAACAACAAACCGAACAAACTAAATAAAAGGTGTATTTAAAGAACACAACTCCAGTCCTAGGCATCCTAGCCTGTTACCCAGGATGAAGTAGGGAAACTAAGGATGCTTTACACACCTTTCGACGCAAAGCAACAGAAATGCAAATTACCCAATACACAGATGACCAGTTTTTTAATCACGTATTACCAGGCAATTGACCAGAATTTGAATACGAAAATAATCAGAACTAAATTCTAATGCAAAGTAATAATAATTAGATGACCAGACTTCTATTAGGCAAATGAACATTCATAGCTGGACATGCCGTTTAGGAACTATGATGGAAAAAAGAAACTTACATACACACATGAACCCTGAACACACGGCACTCTGTTTTTGGTCAGTCGTGTATAAAACGATGTATGTCATTGTAAAGATGATATTCTAAGAGCAAAATTTCCTTTTGATGATCATACTCCCGACATTATAGGCATAAATAAGTTTACAATATGACGGCGAAGCCAAAAACTTTTTACATTTCCCCAAAGCATTATCAAAAGTTCGCGATGAAATATTCTGATTTTAATACAAGTTCGTTCAAACTTTTTTCGAAATCACAGATTTTTCACAAGTTGTCGTAGAATTTTAACTTAATTTGCAATAAAGTATAGGCTGACTTGCGACATTCAGTCTCTACTTTTAAGATATTTTTTTGAGAAAAACACTGAACAAGAAAATACGGTTAGAAAAATAGGAAGAATATAATCTGTCAAGGAGAAATTGAATAACCATAAGAAAAAATTTGATCGCATCTGAACCATGGGTTTTAAACTGGGGATTCTTGTCCATAGGCGATGGGCTAGCAACCAGTAACTATATCGAACGAAATCTCTATTCCACCAATAAGTCTACTATACTATGTATTAGCCAGGCCTTCCTCGCGACCATGCCAAGAGTCTATGGCATTGTCTTCGCCGTAAGAAATAAAGATGTGATACTCTATCTAAATTATATTTATTTATTTATTTAAACTTTATTGTACACATATACAAAAGTACAGTACAAAAGGTGGACTTAATGCTAAAAGCATTGTCTGACAGTCAAACCTTAGGGTTGAGCAGAAAGTACATAAAACATAAAACATTAATAGATGAAATGAAATTTATTTTCAGTAACTAAGCGTATAAAAAATTATGGTACACACATGAAAGTGTAAAACAATCCATTCCTGTTACAAATACAAATATTAAATCAAGCAAGCAGAAAGGAGCTTATGTTGACACTCGAAAACAAATGGAGGCTTTTGGTACAGTAATGATGATAGATAGATCAACCGCTCTCTACATCCGTGGAATTGGAACGTGCATTAGAATTCCGGGTTCTGCAATCGAATCAATCAATCAAATCAAAAATTATTTATTGTTGGCCTTCAAAGAGGCTCTTTTTCACGTCGAAAACTAATTATTTAATCATAATATATTATCTCAAAGCTACCAACTACTAGCATTTCGGACCGACTACTGCTTACTGATTACTAGCGATCCGACCTGGCTTCGCACGGGTATGTATTTTACCTATAAACAATCCGGAAGAAATTACCTAAATGATGATGAAAACTGTCTTCGTATCTTTATTGTACTAAGGATATATGGTGAACATACCATAAGGTGAATATAAAAAGGCGGACTTATCCCATGAAGGGATATCTTCCAGTCAACCAGAGCGCTAGATTAAGAGGATGTATTTACTCAGTAAAAGGGTAAGGGTAGTAAGGTAGTTGATTTTAAGAGATCTAATCGTACAGACGCGAGATATGATTTGATTAATACATGTATTGATTTTAATTAGATCAATTTGGTGGTTAGAATCAGTGCAAGTCTCATTCTGGTAATGTTAATAATGGGTGGATTGATGGTTGGACAATGGTCGTAACATTGATTCAGACAGAAAAAGAACCAGTCCAAAGGCAACAGCTTTGCTTGTATTAAAAATTAAAACAATTATTACAAGCAGCATGCATTTCCTAAACTGTTAAGTTGTTGAATGTCAATTCAAGAAGGAAATAAAAATAATTTGAGCTCTTGACTTTCTTACTTGATACTGAATTTAAGACACTTCTGCATATTTTAAGAGAAATGTAACCCCATTTCACATAAATTGCGGTTTGCCGTCCCTTTTTAAGGTCACGCCGAGGTCACCGCCCTTGCGATTCATGAGGCAATGTAATAGTATGACCATAAAAACGAGTTACTGCCTCGGTACCCACTCTATTAAAAGACATGACATTGAATACGTGCATTTTCTGTGCCATTCATGCATTTCAAACTTACCAATTTTATGATAGAACAAAATTGAGCAAACAAGGTCGAAAACAACACGATTTCGTACAATGTAACACTTTTTAATTTTATTTGTTTTTTTTAGAAATATTATAATCAATAAAGAAGACCCGACGGATAGACAAAGGGAGATAATAGGGTCTCATTGGATGGCACCCTTTGGACACAAAACCCTTAAAAAGGAAGTTAAACCTAATCCCTTAAAAGGATCTGGATAACACAAAGTCAACGACCTCTCTGTACGTGATACTTAGTTTCCTCAGCGGAAAATTATACAAGAGGACAAGACATTTTCTGATATAAAGGCTGCGTTTACACCAAAGATAAACAGCGTAGATGAGCGGTGTCTGAGGACAATCAAGTACTTAATGCTTTACTTTGAACATTAATTAATCCTGTTGGTCCCTGTTCACGCAACCTTTCGGTTTCACAATCAAGATCAGTTCCATTATTGAACTGTTGTATAAGTGTGTAAACGTGGATCAATCTATCTTGCAATATTAGCTTTTCCTTTTATGTTAGGAATAGATTCCAACATGACAGAAGACAGAGGCTTTTGGAAAGATTAAATATATTGCGCCGAGTCCAGATAATGAGGCAATGATGATGATTGGCTTTTCCGACAATGCCAAAACTAAGTTAATAACGACCAATCGACGAACCATTTCATGGTAGGTATTAGATGTAGCATCCGTATTAGTGGCAATGCGAAGCTCAAATTAAAACAGCAATGTATGTTCTCCACTGGCCGCAGACGGCACCCTACCCCAATCTAAAAATAGCTTCCATACGCGCCCTTATTACACCACGCCTCGACCTTGTAATTTCACCATATACCTATCTAGGTACCATTCTGAACGCTGAGTTATTTGCACAGACCTATTCGAATTTCTGGCTGTAGTGCCTTTCGCATAGATTGATTCGTGGAATGTTTTTCTGCTATTTTTATTTTCATTTGATCTTTTTAGGGTCAAATCGCGGTTGTTATTGCTTATACTTAGATTGATTTTTGGAAGGGATTCTGAACTTATACTTCAGCCGAAGATTATCAGAAAGAGATGAAATATTCCACCACATTGGTTTTCTGTCGGACCCTCATCATTTCTATCTTTCATATCCAGGATTAGGGCTCGCCAAAGATAACTTGCAGGCATATTTATCTTTTGGTTTTAAAGTAAGAACTTAAAGTCTCAAAATGTTAGAGATCTTCTAATCCAAAACTGAACGCCCTTCACTAACAAAATTGTTTCAAAGTATGGACTTTACAATAAAGGGGCGGTTAGTTTTAGATTAGACGTTCTCTACTTCAATAACATCTATTAAACATACAAGTATTTAACAACACACAATACTATAAAAAATGCCGTCTACCATGTCCGTCAAATTCAAGGACTCAAAAAAATTACAACAAAAAATAACGTGCATCACGACACATCAACACATGCAATCTATGAAACTACCACCATCTAAACATCGAACACCGAAATATTCACCAAATATCTGCTTTTGACGCCCATCTTCACTCGTTGCCAATTTCATCACACAACATCTCTTTAATTTCGCGTGACATTTTCTGTCCAGTGATTTTTACACAACGTTCTAATGGTTAACACACATCGTTTCTGATTTTTACACTATTTACACTAGTCACTATAAAGGTATCCATAATCACATGAGTAGATAACTATAAAGGTAATCTAAATTGGACTGAGAGCAGGGGGCTGATTCCACTAATTACAAACCTAGTGTCCCAAAATCCAAACAAATTGTTCTAAAGCGATAAGGTCTTTAAGCTTTAGTACAATATCTTTGGCTTTTGAGAAAGAACTGGGGCACGATATCTTACGTTTGAAGTTAGTAGAATCATAGCCCTGGTGTAAAGAGAATGAGAATACAATTTAAATCCATTAACAGCATTCTGTCACTCAGAGAATCAATGTGCTATGACAGGAACCATATTTTCTACTTTAACGCTATCGTCATTACACAACACGTTTAGATACCTAAAAGCAGAAGTTGCTATTAGTTTTTCACTAACAATGCCTTGCAGCTTCGCTTCTGTACAAATTTCGGGATTCTGGACGGATTCCACAGAATGTTGCTGACATACACGGAAGAATTTTTCAAATCTGACCGGTTGTACCAGAGAATAGACCGTTCAAGCGAACGATTTAACTTTAAATGATATGTATATGATAAATGACTATAGGTTACTGTGGTTCTGGCAAGGTATAGGTCAGGGAAAGTTTAAAATCTTGGAGATAATAACGGAAAGTAGAAGATAAATAGGTTGGTTAATGGCAATGTTTTTCTAAAATCCAAATGTCAACCCAGGTTGTAAGCATTTCGACTTTACCCTCGCCCTCGTAGAGCTGTGAGGTCACGCATTGTAGCGATGACATTGAATGCACAACAATAGCATGATGCATCAGTCTTTTGTTGTTATCTATGACCTGACATTGAACTATGACTAAAAATATATTATTAGTAAGAATGGGAGATGTAGTTTTTGGTGGAAAGAAATTGTAACCTGAAGAGTTTATTTTTTGGATTTTTGAGCATCTCAGATGCAATATTAGTACTAAAGTACTCTCATATAGAAATAAGATATGGTGAAAAGATTCTTTTCAACAAATTTTCAAATTGATTTTCAACTTCATCGAATATGGGTTAAATCAAATACCTTACTCGTATAGTGGGTATTGGTGTTAGGTGACGCATGCCTAATGCGTTTCAATAGAAATTGGATATGGTGAAGATTTTCGATGTGCAGGATTGAAATGCGATAGCTCAGTTGGAAGAGCAAGGTCGTATAAAGACCTGGTCGCGGGTTCATGTCCTGCTCGCATGGATTTTTTTCACCATATCTTATTTCTATATGAGAGTACTTTAACCTGAAGAGTTCTTTAGAACTACAGGTCCGATTCGAAAAGGTACTTCTGCGTATGATAGCGACATTCATAAGGAAGGCCATCATATATACAGAATGTCAAAATTCCCATCTCGAAAATGTTGACGGAGACGGAGCTATAAGCGCGAAAGTTGAGGATTTTTGTTACTCCTTCACAGAAAATCTGTATGATATATTTGGATGACATTTGGTACACTACTGATAAGAGTAAAACTAGAGTACTTTCATTCAGAAATCCCCCTATGATTGCATCTGAATGCATTTATAAACCCAAAATAACCAATGTTATGGGAAAATTCCAAGCATTTTTTTTTAAAGAATAGTAGGCAAACGATCATGCGGGTTGCCTGATGGTAAGCAATTACCGCAGTCCATAGACACCAACGACCCTAAAAAGGTCACTGATGTGTTGCCGACTTTTTGAGAAAGCGATAGGATCTTTTATTGAAGGCCCCAATGTCGAACCTATTCGGGAACACCGCTGAGGGAAGTTTATTCCACATTTCCGCTTTCTTCTTCAAGTGGAGACGTAAAATCCGAACTAGTCTAGTTGCCACAGGTCAGTGCGATCGATACGGCCGGTGTGGGCGATGGTACGACACAATCTAATTATCCTATTACGAAGACGCTAAAAGGGTTATGTTGCTTCGTCGTGATTCTAAACTCTACTACTCTAAATACAAACATGGCTACGTTCGTTGCTATCATCAATATGAATAAAATTCTTCCGTTACTGACTGAGTGACTGACATACAACGCACAGCCAAAACTACTGGGCGTAGGAAGCTAAAATTTGGCATGTAGGTTCCTTAGGGAGTGTAGGGGAGCACTACGAGAGGATTTCCCGAAATTCCCACGGGAACAAAGTCCCGGGCTCATGCTAGATGGGTATAAAAAATAAACACTATTTCACGTATCTTTTAAGCAATGCTTTCTCTTAAAAGTTTACTGAAGCTTTTAACGGAGATGAAAGTACAAGAAAACTGTAAAACTCTCCTTTTAAGATGGATAAATTAGATATTAAACAATTAACTACTTATAAACCTAGCCGCCATTTATTGTGTCCTACTTACACAAGTTCTAGCTACCTGAGTTCTAGTAACCGTGGCATTTGTTAATATTTAATGCGAAGTATTTCTGAACTTTTCATCAGGCAGCAAGAAAAAAAATCCCGATCATTTTTACTCTTAAGACTCGTTAGTCTTAGAAATACTAAAAAAACGTGGAAGCCGCAGGGGATAAGTAGGTTTTGTTCTGACATAATTAATTTCGAAAAAAACCCAAATGACTACTTTTTACACCGTGTTTCAGTTGCGTCCCTGTGCGGCAAAATGGTTTTAAACAAATTAAACTTCTCCCGTAAGCCGGCCGTAGTTTTGCGGAAAAACAAAGTGAGGATTAGCGGCTAGAAGTGTGAGAGTTGTTTAATCCTCCCGTTCGATTGTTTTGGGATAAGCCTGAATTAATTGGTTCTGGTTATGGTGAATTTAAATTTTGTCGTATTCTGACCTTTTCGGCGAAGGATGTTTACCAATCTAATGTCATTGTCAAGATCGTAGAAAGGAGCTAGGCGCAAATAGTTGTGGGAATCTTTGGGAGAGGCCTATGTCCAGCAGTGGACTTGCGGCTTATATAATCGATTAATCCTTGTCAACCTTTTACGCTCAAGCTACAGAACTTTGTACAGGATAAGGATAAAACTGCCTAGATTTATCGAACACCTATCATACCAAAGAAACAGACTGAAATTCCAACATCTAGTCATAAGAAGATTCTTACAGATGTATGGACTAACTGTAACTGTATATAGTACAACACATTAGCGAATTCCATACAATTTACAAAACAATGTCAATCATTTCTATTCCGGTGCAAATTCCTGAACGTTGAATCTCAAAGTGAATGAAAAATATCCCGAATTTTCCACAGGGCAGTAGATGGAATTTTTTAGAATTGATTAAGAAATATTTCTTATATTTTCTCTGATGGAAAACAATTTTTCAGAACATAAACAGATAATAAAATAAAAGCAATTTGAGAAAAAGACCTTAAAGTACCTAATATCTAAACTATTGCTGTTGTCTTGTTTTTACAATTCATTAAGTTTTAAAGTTTTATAAAAATAAACAACTCTAAAAGATCCTCACATTATAAAATAAAGTCCTGTCTGTCGGTTCGCGATAAACTCAAAAATTATTGAACGAATTTTTATGCGGTTTTCGACAATGGTAGGAAGGTTTTGGTGTATAATTAACGTCGGCGGAGCCGCTGGCAAAAGCTAGCTAGTACTTATTTATGTCTTGTTTAGTAACGGGATCTGTAATTCCAGGGCGTAAGCTTAAAAACTATTAACCCAAAAATAGACAACAGAAAAAGCAAATTAAATTCTTATAACATTATCGGACACTATATCCATAATTTATCCAACATTTTTTTATTTGAAGTTGGCATCCCTATAGGCCCGAATACAAGCCCCGAATTTTGGCATCGTGTCATAAGTGAATCGCGGCCAAAACAAGGGTACTCGCAGCGAGCCAGGCAATCAAAACTGGCTTTCAGATGTAAATCATAGTTTCGTTCCGATAGGTACGTCGTACATAGCTATACTTCATCGTTAGCAGCTTAAATTATTACCTACTCCTATGTATGTATGTTTGCACAAATAACATAAATAAATTACAATTTACATAAATCCAGAAAATGACAACGGTGGACTTATCCCATGAAGGGATCTCTTCCAGTTGACAGGTACGAAAAATATATATATTGTAACAAAGGGCAGAGGCTGTGTAAACAATCCACTTTCAACTTCTCTTCTTCTTTGTCCACCCCTTCTTCCATTTTATTTAAGGTCGGGTTAAATTATTAACTACCAACTTAAAAATATCACATTGCAAGTTATTTTTTAGTTTCACTTGTCCAAACAGACTCCGCCTCTGTCATATTCTTAAGCTTACATGTCAAATTTGACACATTCACTCATGTCACGACTTGATTTGAGAGGACGAACAAAGCACATACATGGATGATAGACAGGTGTAGATGGCGTAGAATAAGAAGAGCCTCAGTACTGGTCAAAAAGTATTGAGATGATGTTGTCACCATAATGTAATAACAGTCATAGCTTAAATTACCCTGCAAACATTTTTGGTCGAAATTACCATAAAATTACCTATTACTGGTATAAATGGGTAATTTTATGATAATTTCGACCAAAAATGTTTGCTGGGTACCATCTTATTTGTTAGGTAATAAGTTAGCGCTAACCCAACTACTGAATTTCCATGCCCCAATCTAAAAAATACTTTTAAAAGATATGATATTCGATATCATCATCATAAATTTAGATTTTAATTTGCTCACTAAAACACTTATTACTATCCCAAATGCGATGGAGGCTGTTATAAAGGAAACTAAGTATGTACTTCTTACAAAATTATTGCTGTTTCTCTTGGCCCAGTTGATAAGTCATTACCGTCCAATCTTTAGACGGAATTGAGGGATAAATCAATCTACATCGAAGCTCGGATATCAATCAAAACTGACATTAATGCCTACAGCAAGCAGCATACAAGAAGAAAACATAAATAAAAGAATAAAACAGAGCGCTAAGATCGAGAAGGATACCGTATGCTTATCTCCAAGCTTAATTTTGAAGATGGCTGACTTGATAATGAAGCAGAATAGCAACCATAAATATATATCAATTCTATAGGCAAAAACAATTCTACCATTTCACATGAACCATAACACCACACCTGGGTGCGAGTTGGGAAGTAATAAACACAACAAGGTCGCATTGTTATTACCGGCAAACGTGGCGACTGCTAGGGGTAAGAAATACCTCGGCATCGCAGCGCAGGTGTTAACGTATTCGTTTAGCTATTATAGTCTTACGACCTCAACGCTGTACGATTGTGTATAAAGTTGTAATTGGCGAACAGATTTTTGATATATTTTGATATTATAATGAAGCATCAACTACAGGAGAGCTTTTCACGTTATTTAACTTTTGAATAGTGACAGTGTTGTATATATTGTTTTTCATATCACACGAAAAACTGTAACTGCTTACTCATAAATAATTTGCGTTTTGTAGTGTTCAGGAAATAAATATTATTTTTCTGTTTTTGTCCACTTGACAGAAATACAATAAAATCTATGGTTTTTTAAAACACGTGTAAATAAAATAGTCCCGATTAATAAACTTCTCAGCATAGTTTAAGTTAGACTATCAATTTCGAATCACCAAACAACTTTATTAATTGTGTACGTGTACCAACTGTTTTAATTCGATTCAAGTTAAAGTTGAAATCAATCCTATAAAACCTATTGAACAACTCCTAATTGGAAACCAAGAAACTTGGAAGACGTTGATATTAATTTCTGTTCGTTTGGCGATGCAGGTATTAATCGAAAACTATAATTTCGAAAACAATATCATTGTTAGTCAAGTTTTGTACAACTTAGGCAATAAAGTCGAAATTGGACCTATTCGTAAAATGACTTATGGCAAGACCTGAGGGCCGATTCTACTTACAACAAACGTAGATATCATGTCTCAATGAGCGATTTTTCTGACAGCTGATTAAGAAAAAAAAATCAGTATAAAACAATCCCAATAGACGGAGTCTTTAAAGCAGAGTTGTAATAATGGCTGTACCTATATTGTGTGCTTTTTATTGTCAGCCAGAGGCAGAAAAAAATCACATAACAGTTTGACAGTTGCACAAATCACAATATTGGTACTTTTTAGATGTTTTCTATTAGGTTTTATTTTTTTTTAATGCCAATCCGGTGCATTTTTGCTTTTTGAATGGTCTCGCCTTATACTAAGCACCACCTATGAATTAATCTGGAACTATTTTTTTTTAATTTGGGTCTCGGAAAATCCCTCATTTTCTCAAAAGCCAGAGATTGTACTAAAGCTACGTAGTACTTATATTAATTCTGTGCTAAAGCGACAAGATCTCTATGCATTATTACAATCTCTTTGGCTTTGGAAACAAAACTGATGAGGAATGAAATTAAAAGAATCATAACCCTGTTCATGGCTTATTCTTTAAAGGACGCGAAAAGTATTTAATAAGAACAGAAAATACTATGATGGACATTCAGAAATACCCTTAGCTTACAGAATCATCGTTCACTTGGAGAATTAACGCCTGCTAATGTTATATATACTTCTATACAGATACATAATCACGTCTTCATCCCTTACGGGGTAGACAGAGCCAAGAGTCGTGAGACTAATATAATAAATCTACACGAGTTTATAAATTTCCGGAACTACCAGTCCGATTTGGACAATTCTTTCTGTGATTGATATCCACATTGATGAAGAAAACTACATGCTATTCTGAATCCATAAATTCTCACGGGAGCAAAGCCGTGGGGCATTGCTAGTTCTGCATATAAAAGGAACGGGCACTTGGTTTACCATTTGCATTGAAAAGACATTACTACTATATGTATCAATCAAAATTGAAATGGTTTTATACGTATTTGTTGATAGAAACGCTGCGATAGCATTCGGTCTCTAATGTTTTGATTTTTAAAGAAGATTTCGGTAAATACATCAATCTTAGCCAAAACCGGAACGGGCAGCTAGTTGGCTTAAACACACAAGAGAAAACTTTATGCTATTAAAATTTACAGAACACTACATAAATATTAAATTATCCTGGATAATATGACCTTACCCTTTTCCTAGCCATAACACATGCACACTAAAACATAATTTCAATATATAAACACTACACGGACGGACAACGCATCCGTCCGCTTCGAAAGCGATCGCGATACTAAAATCTGAACACTCCAAGGGGTAGGTCCCACCCGCCCTATATTCCACCATCCATTCCGCACAGTCTTAAACAACTGATGCACTAGTCAAATAATTTTCAATCTATTCAACCGTAACATAAAGTCTGTTTTCGCTTGTTTAAGACTTGCTGGAGTGGACGCATTGTTATGCTTATTGCATTTACCTAGCTTTTCGTGTTGCGTCACTGGCGAAAAGTTTGTTTGAAATTCAACTTTGTTACTTGAGAATACGGAGGTCGGCTAGGTGTAATGATGTAGTTTCTTGAAATATTAAGAGAAGTGATACGTGCTTAATCAAAGGTCACATTATTTATCCATACATATGTATAATAAAACAGTAAAAATATTTTGTCTGTACATTTAGTATTTTTAACTGAAATAGATAGAGGGACACTTAAAAAGAAAAATATGTCTGTCTGTATGTATGATCTATATCTATAGCTAATCTCCGAAAGTACTGAACCGATTTGGATAAAACTTTTTTGTTGTATAGTTATTAAGCCTAAGGAACATTTAGGCTATAATTTGATTTTGAAAACTGTAGCACTTGGTGAAGAACCAAAACAGAACAGTTAAAATAACATATATGGAAATGGCGCCTTAGTAAAAGTCGTTCAAACTGATGAGCATTTTCTGCTGACGTTTAAAATTGAAGATCTGGAACATCTGATGAAAGCTCCCAGAGAGATTTTTCATCTAAGCGAAACTCACGCGGGCGAAGCCGCGGGCGACAGCTAGTAATCTATAAATACCTTTGAGTTGACATGACTTATTTATTTTCTTACAGAAGATAGGCATCAAGACAAGCCTCGCCTCTTGTAAGTTAAGCGACAATACACCTGATATGAATGAAATGGGTTGCCATATCGCCACTAATAGGATTTTATCATGAGTTTCTCCAAACAACAAAGCACTTAAAAATTATCCAGTAAGAATGGAGTACTTTGGGAATAACCCATTATAGCTAACTCAATTTTTAAAAACGCAACATTCGCATGTCAAAAACTCAAAACTGATACAAATTATAAGTAGAGATTCGCAATTAGTATCTTGTACTATCTTGATTATAATATGTTCTTCTATTAACCTTCTGCCACTGCAGAGTCCAAGTAAAATAACATAAGATTCAGAATGGGGACCAATATGGGGAGACTCACGTGAAAAAAGACGAAACACCAAGACATTGTGACATCTTAAAGACATGATTTTACAACGACCTACATTCACAGGCACGAGCAAATCCTTAACAAACAATTACAAGTACTAAGCTCTATAAATGACGGATATCGGATATCCAAGATTCTTAATACAGACATGTAAACACGGATTATATGTACAGTCTATTGATGTGCACAATTTTAGACCTTAATACATTGTCTCAAGAATCAATGTGATTACATATTAATGCTTATGTGACTGTACATACAAGACCCTTGTGAAATTTCATACTAATCGGCTTATTCTGTCCTAATACTTGGATTCATTTTACTTCATTTGACGACAGTAAAACATAGCTTAACCACTTAAACAATGAGGTTAAAGATCAAAAAGAGATGGACAGGTTAGCTAGCATGATAAATCCTATTGCTTCGACTTCAGATCCAATAAATTTGGTAAGAAACATCCATATGCCAGTCGCATATTAATGGAATGTGAAATTTGTTTGAAGTGCAATACAGGTGATATGGGTTCACGTGTATTTTCGTACTGAACTGAACAGCGATGTTACCAAAGCGAAATTAACATCAGATATGCATTACAAGGTCAAGGTCAAAAGGAGGCTTTTACACCCAGCAGTGGATCATGGAAAGCTGATGATGATGATGTATAACAAGATGTGATTCCGATAAACAGAAGACAAGACAAGAAAACTGAACAAAATACATAGCTACATCAAACAATCTAACTTAATAGCGCTGAAGAACTCCAACATTTCCGCTTTCTTTGCGCAATTTTAGTCGCGACGTTGCAAAATCTCTTAGTTGCAAGTTCGCACTTGGAATCTGTGGATTTTCCAGATTAAGTGCACGAAGCCGAATATTCTAGACTTCTGGATGCTAAAGTAAACACGGAACTAGGTTAGTGGAATTGGTTGGTTTTGGATTAAACGGTAACTATGCTTGAATCGGCCAAACTGCGGAAAGCACTGCAATTATCTATACTAACTAGTATGGGCCAACGACAGGGCGATCAGCGTGGCCAAGTACTGGTCCAAATTGATTTGAGTAGCAATTCCGACTCGACAAGAAGAAGAAGAAGTATGGGCCTGGGACTTTGTTCTCATGGTTGAGGTTCCCCATTTTGGTGCCCAATGGGAATCTATACTCTCTCTCTCTTTAGTCATATTTGGCAATTTTAATGGAGTGGTTTGCCATTGCCTTCTCCATTTCACACACTAGCTGATAAAACTAATACTATACTCAATACTCAATACTCATTTATTCATAACCATGTTATACGTCAATACAGAGAAAATAATAATACTAGGTAATAATTATATTTTTACATGGTAAATATACAAATTTGTATCAAATCGATACACATAATGCAGTAGTTATAATAATATTATATAAGAAATTATATTAAAATTAGTGTAGTTGCAATAGACAACAGTCAAACAAACAATAATACAACCATTAATTTGAGTTCATGAATTCCTCGACACTGTAAAATGTATTGTCAATCAGCCACCGTTTCAGTCTATTTTTAAATGATGGTAGGGTTGGCGCATCAATGATATCGCGAGGAAGTCTGTTGTAAACAGCCGGGCCCATTATGTGAGTCAGTTTGTCCGACTTTGCTATTTTACGGGGTAGCGTTGATAATTTATACGCGTTACGTGTATTGTACTTATGCACGTCGCTATTTTTCTGAAACTTATTCAAATGCATTCGGACATAGGCTGCTATTTGGTAAATAACAATCGACGGCAAAGTAAGTATCCTTAGCGATTTGAACAACGGTTTGGCAGAGTCCGATTGTGATGGTACCTGTGCTAAGGCTCTTACGGCACGTTTCTGCATGCGGAATGCCCTCTCCCAGTCGGCTGCTCGTCCCCATAGCTCGGCGCCGTACTGCAGTACGGAGTGTACTGTGGCGAAGTAACACGCTCGGGCCGCCTCCTTGGATACGATACGGGCTACCCGCCTCAGAGCGAAACAGGCACTGCCCAGTTTTTTGCACAGTTTATCAATGTGCTTCTCCCATGTTAGACCTTTGTCAATCTCGAATCCTAGGAAAGTAGTATTGCTTACACCTTGAATCTCACTGTCATTCACCATTACCACCATGGGTCTGACAGTACGTCCGGATAGGCTAAAGTGAATAAAGTGAGTCTTGTTTGTGTTCAAGGCGAGGCCATTCATGCTAAACCATTTGAAAAGTGTCGCAGCGGTACTGTTTAATTTATGTTCGAGTTGGTCGACTGAAGGGGCCGTTACTATGGCAGCTACATCGTCAGCGTACATTAAAATGCTAGCGTCAGGCACGGCTTCTGGAAGATCGTTCATTAGGAGTGAGAACAAAATGTTAGATACAGATGAACCTTGAGCTACTCCCATAGTGGGTGATGATGGGTCGGATTGGATTTGACCATTTCCGCTGTCTACAATCTGTTGTCTTCCTCGCATTAAATCACTTAGTATGGCACCAGCTTTGCCGGTGATACCATAGTGAGCCAGTTTGTGATCCAACACTGTGTGGTCTGCGACGTCGAAAGCTTTGGATAGGTCACAACAGAAGACGGCTACATGTTTTTTGCGTTCCCGTGCTTCGACCACCTGATTTATTACCTCACGTGCACACGACGTAGTCGAACGACCTACCTGGTACGCATACTGGTTTTCTGACAAAACTTTTATTGAATCTAGGTAGGTGATAAGTCTAGAGCTTAGTCCGTTCTCAAAAACTTTTGCTACAGCAGGGATGACAGACACTGGTCTATACCCGTCGATATCTTCCCTTGTGCCTTTTCCTTTATATATTGGGGATACCTTACTCAGTTTTAGAAGTTGTGGATATGTCCCTTCTTCGAGGCATTTGTTATATAATAGGGCTAGAACAGACGCGAGAGGTATGATGGCCATTCTCAGCAGTTCCATTGAGATTCCATAGGCATCTTTTGACTGCTTAGGTGGTATCAAAGACGTTACAATCCGATAGATTTCATCTGCGGTGAAGGGCTGAAATCGTAGCGACCTGTCGGCTGGCGCGCGGCTGCTAAGCAATGAGTTGAGCATTCTAGGAATATCGGCCTTAGGTGCATTACATGCAGCTGCAGCATTTACAAATCGAGAATTCATGGCATTTACCGCGTCTTTGGGAGTGTCAAATTTTTTACCGTTTGTGTCGGTTATAATATCCGCTACGCTGACTTTTGGCGTATTATTTTTGCCCCTTTCTAAATTAATCACATTCCACATACTTTTGGATGAATTGGAACTATTATCAATAATTTTAGAGTAATAATTACGTTTTTCTTTTTTTAATAACATGTCATATTTTTGGTTTAAGTTTTCTAGAAATTGTTTTAAGTTCATGTCGTCCGGAAATAAATTACATAATGCTATGATGTCAAGTAAAAGAGATTTTGTATTAATTACCTCGGGAGTCATCCACGAGGAGTCATTTTTATTATTAACATTCGTCATTCTTATTGGGAAGCAAGTTTCTAAAGTGTTCGTAATTACGGTCGTTACCGCCACTGAGGCCGTTTTTGCAGTCTTGTTACGATCAAAAATGCTGGCCCAGTCGACACTATCGATAGACCTAACAAAGTTTGCGCGGTTAGCCTGCGAAAAAACTCTAATCGGCTGAGCGACTGGCAAGCTAGCAGAGTGACCACAGCTTATCTCACCTCGAACTGCGACGTGATCGCTGAGGTGGGTTTGCACAGGCTTAGTTACCACGGACCCCAAATGTAGGTTAGTATATAAGTGGTCAATTGATGTACGTGTGCTCTTAGTTACCCGCGTATAGAAGTTAACTGTGTTATTCATGTTATAGATGGATAACATATCTAATAACCTTTTATTTACTGCATTCGGCTCGCATAGACAGTCTATATTCATGTCACCCATTATTACGCATTCAATCTCGTATTCGTCGATCTTATCAAACAATGGCTGAAGGTGGTCGAGGAATTCATGACCAGTCACTAAATTCGTCCTATAAATACAAACTATTGTTATTCCGTAGTCTAACAAGTCAATAGCTGAAATCTCGCAAAAACGTTCAACTGATAGCGAGGTTAACTTAGTATTTTCAATACACTTTAAATTGTCCTTAACGAATATGCACGAACCACCGTGAGTTATATTCTCCCGAGCAAAGTATGATACTAATTTGTAGCCAGCTAAGTAGATACATTTAAGTTTACTTTCTTTTAACCAATGCTCAGACACAGCCAAGATATCACACCTTAATTCGCAATGTAAAAGCACCTCCAATCGTTGTGTTTTCTTGTTGATCGATGCAATGTTTTGATGGCATACGATAATGGGGCGGGATACACAAGTCGGCGGCCGTACATTCGTATTCATACGTTCACTGCTGCTCCGAGACTGAGGATCGGTCGCGGCCGTCCCGTGTTCGGCTTGTAGCAACGGCTGTATCTGCGCTCGCGCCCCTCTCACGGGGCGACCTACGAAAGTACGTCCACTCGGATATCTTCACACCGTGTGGCCACGAAGTTGGCGTGTAGATACGATCATATTCACTTTGCGGCACTCCTATTATGAATGCCGCATGTCTATCGGTCTTTAATTGCCGTTTTTCAACCAGCACGTCGTC
Organism: Ephestia elutella; assembly: GCA_018467065.1. Classification (NCBI taxonomy): domain Eukaryota; kingdom Metazoa; phylum Arthropoda; class Insecta; order Lepidoptera; family Pyralidae; genus Ephestia; species Ephestia elutella. The sequence goes on from CM031594.1 coordinate 3,786,382, forward strand.
ACATTTAATAATATTTTTTAAATGGTTTCTTATACCTTGCTCAGTAGTGTCAGGCTTGAACGACCAAGCTTGCATGTATTTTAGTTGCTCCACTGTTTGTAGTTCGTCATTAGATTGCCCAGATCCGGTCAATATTAATCTATCTTTATTTTTAGATTTCCTACGATTCACAACTTGCCAGTTGGCAGAATCCCCAGTTGTATTATGTGGTTTGGAAAGTGCAGAGTCAATCACGGTCACTGGTTTCGTGGCCACACTATGTATCGCAGGAACAGCCATTACGGCGGCGACGGCGACATCATTCACTGCTGCTCTCGGTCGGCTTAACTCGGGAGTTTTCGTACCTTCTGATATTGACGCACGCTGCTCTGTCCTCTTCGCACTGGTGGTTACTGCAGCGGCTTTAGAAGCATTCCTTCTCACCTGCCGGATCGCTCGCTGTGTTGTGGGCGGAATCGTAGCCGGAGCAGCGGTGGCCGGTGCTGGTGCTTTACCAGTGTTGGACTTCGAACTACCCTCTAAAGCAGCCCTCAGCAAAATAATCTCGTCTGAGTTTTTCGCAATTAAAGTGTTCTGCTCACCAATCCGGCACTCCATTGTTGCAATTTTATCGTTGAGGCTGTTGACAACTTTGATCAACTCGCGTAGTGCACTTTCAGGGCTATTTTGAGCCATTTTGGAATTTTAAAAGCCAAAAAATGCGTGGGTGTATGTTGTCGTGGTGAGTTCCCCCACTCCACTAACATAGGTGCATGAGTCAGATTGGTATACAAACTCATGTAGCACTTGCAGGATTCGAACCTGCGACTTTTGCAGCCACAGGCGAGCGCCCTACCACTCGGCCAACACCGCCACCGAATCTATACTAGATACATTATATTTCACTTGGAATCATGATGTAACTGCTAAAACTTACAGTTAGTAGAAGTAATACCCTAAATGAAAATACGAATAATTTACTATACACTATGTAGCACAATGTCAATTTAATTAATCATAATGGACCCTTAGGAATACTTGTCATTCCTGTCGGAAATTGAAGGTCATTATCATGCCTTTGCTAGTTTTATGACGTCATATCACCAAGGTTTTATGAAACATCACAACCACCCCTTTAAAACAAGCTACAATTATTGTAATATAAATATATATTTTATTGTTTGTTTATATTGTGTGCGAGAGGGAGATAAGAGAATTATTGAATCAAATAATGCAAAGGGAGGGAATATTAATTTATCTGTTGCTTGAAAAGTGAGTAAGTTTTGACTTAATTTACATACTTATTTATTGGAGGCCAAGACTCACTTTAGGTTGCTGCAACATCTTAGTTAGGAGTTTAGGATTTTAATTTAAGAGGTCAAGTGGCTTGCTCTCTTTGGCAGGTTTACTCCTGCTAATACTGCCAAATCTAGGCCCTGTCCATCCCTGAAGACGTGAATAAGAAATCAAACACTGCCTACAACCTTGGCTACCTTCTTACATGTACAAACATCTTGTACATAGGTAAATCGCAGTTTGTGACGCGAAGAAGCCTCATAACTTAAGAAGCCTGGTTGTGTTTCGAAGCGGACACTAATTCATGTGACGTTACATACATAGGTATCCACACGTCTTTATCTATTGCGTGGCTGATAGAGTCTATGACGTTAAATAATACACATGTTAGGACTAGCCTCCACCAGAGAGGAGACGTGTTTTAAGAACCAATAGAATTTCGTTATTCAAAATTCGAATTTCATTCGTAAGATTCTATTGGTAATTGAAACACATCTCATCTCCTCTCTCTCATTGGCACTTTGGATGATCTGAGAGGAAAGATAACATACATTCCTTTGTCACGCCATTTTCGAAGTAGCTAAAAAACAAGGTAAGAATTCAGCTCCATATTTCAAAGTAACTTGTTTCGAATAAAAACTTTTTTCGACTTATTTCAAATTCAAATAAGGTGGCCTGTTAGCGAATTCCTATTTTCATGTGGACGTTAGCCGTGTTCCAAGGCCGTGGCGCACAGACAGACTGAATGACAATTAGGTCTAACTCTGTTTTTACAAAAAAACGAGTGATGTTTTCGGGGATTATTTCCATAAGTTAGGTAAAGGTAATTAGGTAATCCCGAATTTATTTCGGATGATAGCAGACATTTAAGTGTTTTCGTACAATAACGTAAACTTTTTGGTCTGATACCAGCAGGCGTTAAGTCCACCACTTGTAAACTCCATTTATTCTTACCAGTCCTATCATGTAAACAATCTTCACAGTACTTTTTGTTGAATTTTGTTGAAAATAAATAATATTAGTTCAAACCTAAACATTCTAAAGTAAAACATTTATTAACCACGAAAGTAATTTCCTAAAAAGTCTATTTTAATTTATATTGTTGTAAAATCATAAAAAGACATGGTAAGATTGTTTTCATGATAGGACTGGTAAGAATAAATGGAGTTTACATAATTTTTATAATTTGTGCAATAAAGTTTTTACATAAATTAATCATGATAGTAATGGCACTTTTTTAGTATCTCAAAAATAGTAAGAAATTATTAAAGATTCTAAAGATACAAATAAACAAACTCTTATCCTAAACGTATCATCTTGTTCCGTACCTTACCACCATGCGTGAAAAATTGACATCAATTTTGCGTGTTTCTTTAAAAACGCTTCCCATAAAAATAGAGAAATCGTTCAGCGTTATGCATATCCAAAAAAATTACATACCATCCCGTGTAAGTTCAAAAAAGAACGACGTTCATCCCTAGGGCTCTGAGAACCGTCAATCAACGTTTGTGAACTCGATATAACGGACTGGGCGAAAATATGAATATTCTTACGGAATACAAATAGGGTTGTCACTGTCAGGCCCAAAATTCGAAATCCCTGACTCAGATTACAAAAAAATTTTGTTTATATGTTATTTTTTATATTTGAAGACCTCCGTGGCCCAACGGTCATCACGCCGGAGGTCCCGGGTTCGATCCCCGGTCGGGTCAAGATTGAAAATGATCTTTATAAAAAGTGTTAAGTGTCAGCAAGCAATAATGATCAGAGTTCATGTTAAGGCGAATCGATCCTAAAGACGAGAAAGTTGTACCCGTACAACTTATTAAGGTCACCTTCCGACTTCATCACAAGATTAGTTCAGGAATATTGCATTTAAAATCATATCGTTTACTTACCCATAGCAATCAATCCTCCATTATTATTATATACCACGACAGCTTACCTGAAAACAAAATAATATTTATAAGTACAGGTATATCATAAAAAAAATTGGCACACATATAATAATTGACATTATTCTTGAGTTTCGATTGTGCTAATGTTAAATTGCCTGTCTTAATCTCTTTACTACTTATTTGCGCACTAGGAACATGAACTGTGTATAAACACTCCTATTGAAAAACGATCGAGACACGATTATGACCTATGCAGAATGAAGTAACTATTATTTCATCTGTGGCAGAATCGCCACCCTACTTTGTCCTAAATGAAAAAGATTCTTTAAAAAAGTTCTTTGCTATACTGTGTGTATGTTAGGTTTCCTCCAGCACCTTGGAAGTCTCTCTCAATGAGGCCAACGATAACGGTGGAAGTGGCCAAATACTGGTCAAAGAAAATCTATTTTTTGCCATTTCGACTAGAAATAATGATGACGACTTTTCATAGTCATAATCATAAAAAAAAATTACGAACACTATTAAACACATTTTAGTGTTGTCCTTATCTCTTTTTTAAATATTTGACTTTGAAAGAACGAGACAAAACATATCACACTTATATTATAAAGAGGAAGTGTTTGTGAGTTTGTTTGTAGGGGTAATCTTCGGAACTACTGAACCGATTTCAAAAATTCTTTCACCAATAGAAAGCTACATTATGCTTGAGTGACATAGGCTACAATTTATGTACCTCCTGAGCGAAGCCGGGGCGGAACGCTAATTTTAACTAAAATTAAAGTTAGGGTTTTAAGTTTTCGTAAACTTTTTTATAGAAAACAAAACATCAATCTTATAGTAAAGTTCAATAATAACAAGATTATAACAAATATTAAATCCCTATATGTACGAATTGAGGACTTAAACTTAGGATACACTCGAGATGAAAATAAACTGAAATATGAAAGTATGTCTATATGAGATAAGTTAGTTTAAAACATGGACGCAATAGAGCTAAGTCGGTGCTGGTATTTCATATAGACGTACTTTGTAGTTAAGTTGTTTGATTGTTTGAGAGGCTATTGCGATATTTTTATACTTAAATTGCACTTAAAGTAACTCGAATAGAGTTACTTAAAGAGCAATTTCTGTTCACTGCATGATGTCGCATCATTAATATCACTACATGTTACAAAAGTCACAACATCTGTCTGTTCGCGATAAACTTTAACTACTGAATGGATTTTCATACGATTTTCACCAATGAACCTTCCTCTTCTCATGACTAACCATGAGGAAAGTTTTGGTGTATAATTTACGAGAGCGAAGCCGCGGGCAAAAGGAAGTCATAAGTAATCAAGTATTAGGTCAGGTCTGAGTAGAATGTAAGGTTTTAACTACTTGACTACCAGTCGATCGGTTCCTTGCAACAAGAAACAAATGTAGAAATTAAAAGGTTCAAGCAAGGTTGAGACCTATTAAGTTTTATTTGCATTTACTTTGAGTAAAGTTTTAAATTACAACTAGCCGATAAAAAAGAAAATAGTCTTGTTGATCACCCTTTTAGAATCAACAAAATTTTCTAACTGCTGTTTTTACATTCTCCTAAACCAAGTTTATGAATCGAGAGCGAAATTACAGCGTCTTGCGAAACAGAAGGCGTAATATCTCCACAATATAATATTATATATGGCCTACATTATCAACATCTCTACAATGTGACAGCCGTGTCAAAGGATATCACGTTTGAAGTCGTTCCGAGCGATTGTCATCTCGAAAATTGTGGAAGGCGAAGATTATGCAAAGCGGAATGCTCCATTTACTGGAGCAGACAAAACAGTTTCCTCTTGTGCGTTCTTATTTTCTTATATCTGAACTTAAATATAAACAAAGTGATCTTATAAGGGTTCCCTTTTTGCTTTTTGAGGTACGGAACCCTAAAGAGATGATGCTGACTGACTGACATACACACGGAGAGATATACATAACGTAGGAACTTGATTTTTTTTAGACAGGAATTTTGGAAAGTTCTTCCCAAAGGGAGTGGGTGACCTATATTAACGCTGCGGGCAAAAAGTTCTTAATAATCCCGGGGCCTGTGTTGATCGGGAATGGCGAATTTCTATCATAAACGGCAAAATCATTAGCTGTCTAGGATATGAGATTGGATCTGATAGCGTTGATAACGGTTTATTGTTTATCTCAATAACATTTGATTAGACATCGGATATTATTAAAGAAATGAGAACACCTGCCTATACGTATATATGCCACAATTAGAATGTGAAATGAGGAGAAACTTGTAAAAGGATTAAATAACAACATTTAGCATCATAGAAACAAATTATGTAAATAAAATAATCGTCTGGCAGGACACACCCCTACGTTGTTTAAATATCTTTTGTGATTAAATACATAATTGCTTAAAATTCATTTAGCCAAACAAAAAGATAAAGACTACTGATGTGTCACTGCAATACCTTTAACGAATCTGTTTTTAAAAATATCGAATCTTATCTCTAAAGGGACGCACACAAAACTATCGATAATTTTACCTGGGTTGAAGACCGTTGCGAAATAGGCGATGTCGGAGTCCTAGGAGAAGCCGCATCCGTCCTATGTTCTGCCAATACTCGATGTTCATGCTTCGTTCCAACCACTGAATTTTTAACTCTTTCCATTCGAGCCTGAATGGCTTTCCTTGAAATAACTTTCGTTTTTTCCTCTTTAGACCCTCCATCAGCCAATTTCCTAAGCATTCTGGCTGTAGCTGCCACAGAATGCTGTTGAGTGTCAGAATTTGTTCTCGCTAGTCTAGTCGCAGGTCTCGGGGCAGGTGTAGCACCACCGGTACTACTCCTTGTAGTTTCATTCCTATTAAAGGGTACTACATCATGTTCCGTATCAGAGTCTGCTGCTAAATATCCTCCACCACCCACAGAAGATACTCCAGTTCTCAACAAATTCTCGTGTTCAGCATAACGTACTCTTTCATCAATAGATACAGTTCCATTCTGTGCTCTCTCTAATCCCCTTTCCATTTCACCAATCTGGCGTTCTAATTTGAGTAAAACTTCATCTGATGGTGGAACTGGGGCTGTTTCATCTGGAGGGTCTGGAGTTTGGAATGATTTAAGATGTATAGGATGTGCTCTGTTAAGTTCTAAGCGTTTCGGAGCTATACCTGATGTTGTTACTTCATACTGAGTTCTTTGTGGAGTTCTTTCAAGCATTGCTAACGACACTGGTGAAGGAGGTGGCGCTCCATTAATAGATTCAGGTTCCCTTGCCGGAGAAACTCTTGGAGCTCGGAAACTCTTCCGCATAAAGTCTTCTCTTGTTAATTTCCTCTCCATTTTTACACTTTTAATTCATCTTATGAATCTGCAAAACGTTAAGAAACACGTTTACTTCCACTATCAGGGAGATAAGTGGTTGAAACGTGACACGAACAAAACCTATATCAGTTCTACAAATAGACTTGGATATCGATACGATACGACCTTGCCCTGTCCAGGAAAACTAAGTGTTCATTAGAGATGACGTCAGAGACATCTAAAATTCAATAGTTGACGCACAAACCGAACGTGATAGCAGTTTCTATGGCGATATGAAATCAATAAAAGATAATATTTAATTAACTTTGTGCAGGTAGCACATACGATATGATCAAAGAATGATTTCATAAATGGACTTAAATATTAAACCAACAACCCTGCGGTATTGTTAGTAATTTAGCTAGAATGTATTGTTTAGAAAAAATAAATCTTTATTCCAATAAATAAAATTATCTAATTAGTAAAGATAATCCAATATAGATATATGCGACATAACTACTAATCAAAAAATTAAAATTGAAGGAAACTTTCGTCAAATGATTTTATCATCAAAAAGGATGTAAATAAATCTACAGATACTTTGATTTCGGATGCAAAGACCCACAGGAGAAAATAATAGTCTAACTATGCAATCATTAACAAAACAAGAAGAGCTTCTGATGAAACTGTCGTCGAGTCCGTCCGCAAGCGAGAAGGCGCTATCTGCAAAGAAAGAGACAAAACAACATTGTTAATCATCAGAGATGCCTAGGACCATTCACCGAATCCCAGAGCACAAAAAGCCGTCTCACCGAGCACAGGTACGTCTGAAAGGGAAAGCACCATCACCAAAACAGTTGAATCAACAATAACAGTAAGCGACACAAAGATAGCATATCGATTGACAGCGATTCTCGGAATCGCAATAATATACTATGTAAAAATGAATCAATAACGAAGTGAAGCTTTTTCGTTGCTGGTATAAATCCCTACTATGATAGAGTCTAAATTACATATTCAGTCGGTTTCAGCGGTAGGTTTTTGCAATACGTCAACTTTAAAAACATAGTACACCAGATGGTAGTGATATGACTCATAGTTTTTCATCTGTGAGGCATAATTGTGGCACAGATTGAGTCAAGGTTCGGTTGTTTTGTGACCAGATGACAACAATGCCAGAATTTTGGTCAAGATTTGGTATTGTCAAAATTAAATGTTATAAATCTTCGCCATGATATTATAACAACGAAATGATATACAAAGATTCACCATGGTAAAAAATTACATAAGTTAGTGTTGTGAACTTAAAAGTAAAACATCAAATAAGCAGTATAACTTTTTATTAAAAACATTTGACAGAAAGCGAGTGTCAAAGCAATTTCATTACTTTTTAATTAAACTAACCATAATTCAGGTAAAACAAGCAAGTCCTATATCATGACGTCAATACAAAATCCTATTATGGTACAGTTAAAATAGTACCTAACATCTGTCAAAACAGCAGTTTAGATTTAGACTTCATTCGGTTCCCTGAATCGGCGAACGTAAACAAACAAACAATTGGCAAAGTGCTGTCGGTTAAATATAAACCGTACGAAAATAAACCGCTATTTAAAATCACGATTACGCTGTGGCGCTATTTATAAAGACATTTCGTCCAGAAATAGAGTAATTGCATCGATTACGGGCGTCTCTATAGATTTTTGTAATTGCCTTTCCAAAAGGTATACTGAAAAACAGTCGAATTATCGTTAACAGTGTTTAACATAGACAAAATATTACGTGAAAACACTTGTTTACTATTGAGATTTAGTATTATTGCCTAGTAATTTTATCGAGTAAAGTAATGGTGCTTATTTTATTGCCTGAATATTAAGCTTCAGATTACCGCAACCCAATCCTATTGAAGGTTGATCATCGGAAAATCAATCTTAACATGTCTAAGCAGAATTCAAATTTGATTGGCAGTTGGTTTTACGTCAACCACAATCTTCCGCTAGTATTGTGTTTAGCAATGTGTCGCGGTTTCCGTTTTATTTTCAAGATCTGTGACTAAGATATTGACGGCAATAATGACTAATGAAAGGTTAAAAATATCGATGCCACAGCCCGTTTTAATAAACAAAGCATTTAAAAAGCTTCACATGTGCTTCAAATAGAAAGACCTTATTTTATTTTGATGAATCTATTAGCCATTTTGAAACTTGACAAAGAATTACTTAAAAAAAATGATGGATTGCGATAAGGACGACATGAAAGTGAAGGATGAGACAAATTGCTCTGATCACAGACAAAATACGGCAGAATACCTTTCTCAAACAATAATAACGAACTCATTTTCTTCAAACATACATGCGATAATTGCATAAGCATGTTTCTTAACTTTTCCCACTATCAAATATACACCTACATCTCCCACTTTACAATTTATACTAAACACCTTCAGGGCTTAGGGAATTGTGTAACTTAAACTTGGTTGTAGTGACCACGCGATCAGCGTAAACCCACGCTGAGACGCCGTTTAAGCTCGCTTTTAATGGACAACTATTTAGGGTCCCGTGGAGTAAAAAGCCTTTGATCCCTGCAAAAAAGTTTATCACTTGACCTTTTGCTTGTAGCTTAAATTAAATTTGTTTATGTGGAGCGTTTATTCATTAATTATTTGATCAATACTACAGATTAACTAATTTGATCTTGTTTTTAGTAACAATGCCCACATTCATTTTAACTAAGGATTTTTCCCATAGCCAATGTATATTTCTGTCAGTACCTGGATATCATAATTATTATTAATTGAATATTTTACATTTTTCCATCCATCATTTCTTTGTACATTATTTTTGTAATTTGTACAATAAAGTTTTAAATAAATAAAATAAATAAGAGCATTTATCGATCGTATAAAAGAAAACGCAGAGTTTTTATAGAGACGTAAAATTTAAATCTCACTATGATTTATTAATTTATTTATTATTATTTATTGTACACAACAAATACATACAAAGGAAACATAAAACATAGGAAAACTAAGTACAAAGGTACTACTTATTTCTATAGAAATTTCTTCCAGTAGACCCGCGAAAGAAAAAAGGGAAAAAAAGAGGCATTGGCGTGTACTAAAAAGAAAAGAAAATAGCTAATAATATTTTTAACTTGTCTAAAAAACTAAATTTAAAATTAATTATGTGGAAAAAAAGAAGCCATTCAGGCCGTTAAATTTGCATTTTCAAGTGCAGTAAAATAATTAAAATTCCATAAATTCAAATACGGAACACTAATAAGACTGCCAGCATTTTCTCACCATTCATCCTTCGCAAAAACCAGTTTAGTCCCCTTTTTTGTTTCCTTTTCAAGAAAATCCGTCTCGGTCGGTTGGTTTATAACGAGCAAAGAGGCTCGAAGAGACTTTTGAAGCGAATCGGCATTTCGCTTTGAACAATTATTGCATGGAATTGCGAACGTTAAAAAAGATGAAGAATTTGTTCATCTCCGAAAATGTAGAACTGTTTTTCTTTAATTTTTCTCGGTCGTTTTGGATTAATTTGTAGCTGTTTATTATTCAACTGGTTTTAAAACATAGGTGGCAAAAAATTCAAAATGCAGAACTACATAAATCATATCATATTTCTATGATCATATCACTACAACTTTCCAACAAGTTCACATAAACCCAAAAAGTGTTGATCAAATCAGTTTAATGTCCAAAATTATTACAGCATAACTGAAAGCAATAAATACTAAAAACATTGTAAACGCGACACCTAAAATGGCAACATCCAATATTCATACTTTTGTGAAATACGATGCCAAATTTGGCACCACATTGACTCTGCCTTTTAAGCAAAAAAAAAAGGATTGGATTTAACCGGTTTGAAGCGGCTAAATAGTCCAACGGACATGACTCATCGCGATTCCAATTTCGTATCATTGATGGAACATTGAACATTGGTCACGTTTGGCAAATATTTGAGCCAAAATACGAAAATTTACACCTGTCTCCTACGTATTTGATGAATATTAATTTCGAATGTAAATAAAAAGTAAAAGTTGACGTCTGTATAACATTTCACAGGTGTAGAATTTAATCAATTTACAACGCAGTTTGATGGTAATCTGATTCGTCATTTTCTAATGCTGTCAGCAAATCAACAAGTTGAAACATAAAAATAAATTGGGAAAGATATACAGATTAATGATGTAATTCGTTACTTAGACAAGACAGTAATTAAAGAAGTAGAAAAACATTTGAAACAAGATCCGAGGATTGAAATATCGAGGCGAGAAAGCGGAATATTATGACTAATAAATGCGTAATTCAGATGTTTTTTCCATCAATGTCAAAGATAGAAAAGATATCGCAAATTTCAAGGACGAAGGGATGCATGTAAATACAAAACAGTAACAATAATTTAAAGATAACCAAAGTGATATCAGAGTTGGAATTAGAAATTCTGCTATTGTCAAACTAGTTCATAACATTACCAGTTTAGTAAAGAGAGGATAGTTGAATAGTACGAATTCCGCCCAAGCTTATAGCAAAGGCCATGCAAAGGCTGCTCTGGTGCAGCCGGAGCGTGACTCACGAGCATCGAACCGAGAGCCTGCGACCATCTCGCTCTAAACGAGTATTTTGTACTGCTATCTCGCTCTGGCGGACCTCGTTTGAGCGATACGTGAATTAGACGATTAGATTGACTTCAGACGTTTCTCATGCGAAAGTTATTGTAGAAGAAAAGCAAACCATTATAGCATTAAAGAGAAATGGTGCTAATACAACATTATATTTAGATAAAAATTGCATTAGATATAATGATATAATGATATTTACGAAACTTAATAAAATCAAATAAACATTAAAATAAGAATAGATGTGCTATAATGTTTGAACCAAATTTTACGTAGATCAAATTTTTAATTTATTCTTTTGCTATTGTTGTAAGCAAGTGTTGTGTAAATTTCGTCAAATGTATTTGATTGCAGTTGCAACTGATTTAAATACAATGTTAAAAACAAAACCTAGCGCATTGCATCACGTAACTGCCATTATTTTCAATTTCTACCTCAACTATCGTGACTCACGTGATAATTGACAAAAAGTTTCAGCGGAAGTTGTACAAACAGACTGACATCCCCTCATTATACACGTTTAGCCTACATCCCAGCGATTGACCTCATGTACTGATTATATTGTTCGAATATACTTAATTCTAATGGAAATTATATTTTGATTCCGAGCAAAAAGTACGTTACATTTGGTGACTTTTGTGCATGACCAAGATATTGTTTTAATAGACCATCGCGATACACGTTAATAAAAGCTATTTATTAACGTTTATTATAATAATTCTAAGAGGCTTGTTTTATGGCGAAAAGCAACCCAGTATAGAGAAAGCAAAGTTTTATTAAGTCTAGATGTTAAGATTGATCTCAATTTAGTTCAATGACTAGTTCAATATGACCCTGATACTATGGACTTAATGGAATTAACAAAGCGACTTATTAAAACTGCGAATGAAAAGCACACAATGTTTAGACCGCTATGACTCATTGATTTTAAAAGACTGTCCTCTGCTGTTTCACTTCGAGTCGAGGTCGTTTAAGTGGCAATTACCATACTTTTTCTGTTTTACATTGTCTAGTGTTTAATGACAGGTATTTACATCATGTTAGACCACCCGTGAGACAGTGAAACTAACCTTGTAGTCCTTAGTATTACACAGTATTTTCTTATAGATATTATTTGTTTCTCATTGGTTATTTTCACTCGTTTAAACAAACTGGCACAAAAATATTTTGATTTTGATAAAGCATCTACTAACCTACCTACACCATCTACCTACTACTAGACGAAAATCTTGACTATAGTTTTTAATAGTTGCATACTTTTCTTTGAGTATTTATGACAATTGCTCAGTCTAGAAATGAGAATTGAAGCTTTCATAAAGAAGGTGTTGTAGGACGAGTCAATTAGCCAGGACCAGGACTATTGTTTTAATAAGTACTATAAAATTTTGATAAGCAGCTCTTCTTAAATCAGATTACAAGGCATAACTCCCGGTCACGTTTTTAAAAACATGAAGCATGTAATAAAAAAACGAAGATCGGTCTGTCACGTCTCGTTTTTTGCGCAAAGAAGATAAAATAAGAAATTTGCATACAACGTACAAATGATGAACTTAGAACTGTTACTTTTTTGGATGATTCCATTGTCAATATAGCAATAATACGTAAATTTATTTCAGAAGTAAATATAATTGAAGTTTAAGAGCTATAAAAAGATCCAAGAGTAATAAAAGACTAAGGAAAATAAACCCGCTCGTGAGATGTGGATTTTGCCACTATTTAGAACGATTATATAATAACTTCTCATATGTTATCTAATCTATGAGCATATATATATTATCGTAGGTGCTGTTTAATAAAAGTTGATGAACAAATGATAATGATGTATCATTATTTAATAAAATACTTGGCACTTTCATTTCATTTTATGAAAATAAACATGGCATTAATTTTATTGATTTATATATTTTAATTTACACATTTTCGGAACTTAGACTCCCAGTCAGTCTCGTTAAAGATTCATATTGAAATTAATGGGCACCCAAAAATTCACAATTACTACAATCCAGATAGATGCACCTGGATAAAACTAATTTGGCAACTGAAAGCAAAAAGAAATTGCTAAGTGCAATGCAAACAATTCAAAATGATAAATGCCACAACACAATCGTTAGACCAACCATCAAAACATCATCTTCGTCATGTCCATCAAAACATGTTTTCGCAAAATCTCCCTAAACTCTGCACTTTCCAACTCATTATATCCATTCGCTACATCAAACTCCCCAGTCACGGTGGGGTGTGAATCCTCAAATTGCCAATCACCATCGTTTAAGTATTTATTCCTTTTAACGCGATTCTATTTAATGTGATCACGAATATAAGTGATCTTGCATTTTCCACCCTCACCCCAAAAGAAAGACAGAGAATGTATTTTGTTAATAAATGCAATCGATCTATTCTCATTTAAGTCAAATCAGGTATCCAATATGGATACTTTCCACGTTTTGAAAGAGAACATAAACATTAAAAAAAGTATATGAATATAAACTGACTAAAAATAGAAGCTGTTGTTTGAGAAAATGAATAATTTTAGAATACATCTCATAAATTAGATGATAATGAACAAGAAACGACACACTGTAGAGACATATGAAAAAAAGTATTGTGACATAATAACGTTCACGTCACGGACGGTGAAAGTAAGAGACATTGTGAGTTCACTAATGATGATGGGAGAATCGTTCACAATAATCTAAACGGTTTTATGTATGAATGAAATACCATTCTGATCTTTTGGTAAATTCTTAACAGTCACATTAAAAATGTCTTTACTTCTATTTTTGTCAAAGAATTTTGGACATTTTATCGCGATAGACATATTGAGTATTGTGAACTAGATTTTGTCTTGTGAGAATTGCTTGAATCTGGCTGTTAGAAAACATACAAGACCAATGGTTGAATCAGATAAAAAACAAGCATTAAAAGCTAAAGTTTAAGCTTCTTGTATCGGAGGCCAAGATCCTCTTTGGGTCGTCGAGCCATCGAAGTAAACAAGTAAGAAGCAAAAGTTACCGGAATAGGTAAAGAAGAAGCCACGAAATCAAACTAGATGGATTCACTCGATCCTCAGTCGGTTATTAAAATAATTACATGCAATTAAACTTCACAGGGAGATTTCTATGGCGTTGTTAGCCTTGAACAGGTTTCCGAGAGATCGAGCGACATTTGTCGATTAAAAAACACGCATCTAGTAGCCAGTAACTAGATGCGCATGTACGTACATATTTATCCAGCTGTGGACTTCACTTTTTATTTCTTTTAAAGAAAAAGCAGAGGTCGTGTCGTATTGGGAGGTAAACAATACGACACACAGAAGAAATGATAGAAGATAGAATTGGAAAATACTCTACCGACAAGAGCGAAGTTCTTAAATTAAAAGATGATAGCCCTTCTCGTGGCTAAGATTATGATGATGATGATGTGTTTTAATCCGATTTAAATCCTTAATGAAATATCAATAAAACACCTCTAGATTTTTTACATTGAAGAGTATTTAGATTAAAACACTGGAATACGGAATACCTCTTTCTTACATCTTAAAATTGAATTTTTAGTCTTGTAATTCTGACTGGTGACTATACCATATGGTCAAGTAATACACTTTACAGAACGTATTTTACTTAAACCGCTTTAAACGTCATTCCTTTAAAAGCCTACACTAGAAACCGTGGGTGAGGCTTTACGTGGGCGATGTCTGCCTTATATCTATTACATTAAAGTTCAAAACCTCTTAGCAAAGTTAAATAATAGGAAAAGTTGAATTAAACCTTACAACAGTGAAATAAGGTTTGTGTTTTATTGTAGAAGACAGGTTGAGAAATTCCACATTTTCACATGGAGTTGTATTCTCGGAACTTACAATATTTAACCAAATATATTTGTTTGATGGTTTTGCACGCGGTTCCTTCAAGGTGTGTCCGTCAGTATCAGTATCATGACAAATATGATGTTTGAATACGATACATTTTATGTTTTAAATATTATATAAAGTCCAAAATTTTCATAGTTTTTGTCTGTCTTTTATAGAAATCAATCGTCAATATAGATAAAATTCTTCCGCTACTGAGTGACTGACAGACAACGCACAGCCAAAACTACTGGGCGTAGGAAGCTGAAATTTGACATGTAGGTTCCTTAGGGAGTATAAGGGAGCACTAAAGAGAGGATTTCCCGAAATTCCCACGGGAACAAAGTCCCGGGCTCATGCTAGTATATAAATGTAATTATTGAAATGATGTCATTATTGAAAGTCAGTCAGGAAACCAGCAGAATAACAACCAGGCAGCGGAAGAAATAGGTAATAAAAAATCAATCAGTATTTATTGCTATTCATAACCATCATGTTGTATAATTAGATTTCACTTAAATCCAACAACATTATGTACAATACACATATTAATGGTGTTATGCAAAAGTCAAATGTGAAGACACAATAAACAGACACAATAAAAAAAAAAAAATTATGAACAACGTCAAGAAATGTTGAAGGAGACTGTCGAAACTCATCATTAGTCGGTCATACCCGTGTAACATAATATGTATGACAGTTTACGTAACCGCGTTTGTTTTAGATAAACAAAAGATGTGCAAATTCAGACTGTTTGACATTCTCTAGATTATACGCGTTGAGTGAGACACTAAAATAAAAATAAATGCTGATTCTACTACATATTTTTAATATTATAAAATCGAAAGATTGAGAATGTGTGATGTTTGTGACCCAACCACGCAAAATTTACTGGGCGGATTTCGATGAAATTTTGTACACGAGTAGAATATCTGGAACAGCACATGGTACTTCTCATCTAGAAATGCCCACGTGAGCGGAGCCCCGGGGCGCAGCTAGTACAATATACATACAGTGAAGTAACTGTGTCACTTCTAATTAGAAACTAATATATTAATGATACCAAAACACAAATTATATCCAATAAAAATCGACAACTAATGAAAGATAGAAATCAAAGTCTCTTGCACAAATCGATCGCATAAATCATTGTAATTACTTTAACACGGGTCATTAATTACACTAACAGGACATACAAAAACTGAAGCTCAAACCACAGATACGATATTTTTATAAGGATCTGATATATTACTATATTGGTAAGCCCGGGGACCAACGGAATACAGGTCACTTGAGGCACACGAGTAGATATTAAGGCATTCAAGAAGCCAATACAACAAAGTGAGAATTCTATTACTAGAATCTCTGGAATTGTCAATCGAATTGGAAATAATATTGCAAATTTTACTGACAGCATCGATATTCTCACGGGAGCAGAGCACCAAGATGCTGCCAATCCTAGTTAATATAATAAAAGTGAAAAGTTTGTGAGATCCTTGGATGTTTGTACTAGACGGATTTCTATAAAATTTAATAGAGTAATATGAAACCTGGATTAACAAATACGGTACATTATGTCCCCTGAGGCTGAGCTCCAGGACGTTGCAAATGTACCGACAAAACAATCAGAATCAGAATTCACAGCGACAGATACTACGAGAACAGGTTACGCTGGAGTGTCGCCCACTACTGCTCTAAAATCCGAACCGTGGGCGTGCACAAAAGCAGGGCTACCTGACTTGCCACAGATAATCAAATATCATCTCGCGTCAATTGTCGCTTCTACTCTGCAAACCTAACCTAAGGTACCAAGGTTTTAATACATCTTTGTAGCATAGTTTTAAGCTTTTCATAAATGAATACGTCAATCAATTAGCCAGTTTCTCTTGCTTCTTGTTACACATCTATGTCTCTTTTCCGAAGTCTGCAGAGAGCGAGATGAGAGATTTAACACATCGAAAATCAACCCACCTTTAATTACCACATTATTTATTTTTTGTAGCTTTCAGAACTGAACAAATAGAAAAATCATTTACAACTGCAGCAGAATTCAAATTTACTGTAGCAGTGTACAAAGTAACACTTTTGACGCGAAGTCGGGGAATAGAAGGTAAATCGATTGAGAAACTCACAAAGATAAACCCTCAAAGAGTTGCTGTGGGAAAGGAAATTTGTTTATCCTGCTCGACGTTGTATTCGATTAACTTGGTTATTCGTTTTACGCCTGAATATTCAACATTGCAAAGACGTTTTAACTCTTGACTCTTTTTCGGATTGTCCTGGGTCTTGGGTTTATCTTTCTAGTTATGGATCTATTATAAAATATGGTATCGTTGAACTTAGTTCATAAAACAAGGAAATTTACCTTGGGGCTAGTAAAATTTGTGTGATTTGTCCTTACATGTTTATTTATTTATCATAGTGTGTGAAATGGAGGAAGTAAAACTACTGCAATAACATTGCCAAAAAGGCGAGGCGTTGCGTGTGAAATGACATCGACAGGAGCATATCTCTTAAATAGGAAGAAGAAGAACTCTGTATCTATGTAGTAGATAATTACGTACCCAGTGACAGAACCAGAATTGATAACGTCTTTGCCTACAATACTTTTAATTTATGGTGTAAAGCTCGACAAAAATAATTTAAGAGTTTCCGATTCAATTTTCAGATTGGGCAACCCTTGATGTAAATGCGAAATGAATGGTGTAACTTCTAAGATTTCAATAACTTTAGTAAGTCAAAGTAATAAACGAGTAACGGAAAGCATGTTGAACCGTTGTTTAAACTTAGGTCAAATGAAATTCCTACAGACCTGTTGGACATTGAAACATACAAGACAAAAGAAGAAAGAAATGATATCATTTTCGTATGGTTTAGAATCTTAACTTCTTTAATTATACCTCAGGTCACACTAATGAGTACTTTCCCTGACTTCTCGAGAATGAAGGTGTACTGACCATGGTTCTAGATATACGGCCACATCAGCCAGATATACTACAATGGCTACATATTAAATCTGAGGCGAAGTGAGTAGCAATTGTTATAGTCAGCGACACAACCTACACAAATTCATAGAAAATTCATCGCTATTCTCCTGAAGTAGAAGTCAACTTGAGCAGTCGACCGTACCAAAATTCGGTGGACTCGATACAGCCAGATACACGGGACGGCATAGTTTCGGAGCACAATTAAACCGACGTACCGTTAATGGTCGCCGTTACTCTTCTCGCAAAAAATTTTAGCTGTTAAAGGCTGGCTATGCTACAATCAGATAATAAACCTTGTATCTTCGTGATAAGATCGATAAAGATTTATTTAGCAACTAGGTACTTTAGAGGGTTAACACCACGTCGCGCCGTCGAGCTTTTGTTCAGTCGGTCAGTTGCAATTTGGACAGTCAACGACATTAGTTTTAAGGAAAACTACCTATGATAGGCTTACCCAATGACTTGATAGTTCTTAGTTGTCTGAATAAATTTATTTTGATTTGATTTTTGATAGGTAGCTGATACTAGAAGCATGTATGTTATCGAGAATTCAATCTCCGAAATTTTTAATTATCAGAAATGCAAGTTTCATCTTATTTAAGAGTTGTGATCTACTCTGGTACAGTATTCGCCATACCTATACTCTTTTCTTGACTTTATATTTAAGGTCTTTATGTACTTTAAGATTCAATATTCTAATTTCCTCTGTACTTCCAACTTTCATTTCGATGAATTGAATTTTGGGAACAGAATTATTCAATAGTACTTGTCCAAAGAATCACCACTGATGCCACTCATTATTTAGAACTTCTTGAAACTACGTACAACATAACCATATAAATCCATCCATCTTTTTTAAGTCAGCTATTAAAGTCTGATTTCTTACCGAATTAAAACACGGGAAACCGCGCACATCAAAGATATAATTGACCAACGAAACAATTCTGACAATCGCCTTCGTCCTTGCACGCGAATTCCACCCTTATTACAACTGCTCGTAACCTCTGAATCGCAATAACTGCACTGACCTTAGTTTTTGCGGCGTCGTCAGAGCCTTACGTATTATATTTGTAATTACTAGATTGTGTCGCCTTGGCCTTAGTATATATTACGTACTCTTGTACATAAGTATAAATAAATACACAATACCATTCGGTAAAATCAAATCTTTAGCCTCTTATAATGCAGTGGTTAATATTCTTTCATCTGTATCACAAGGTTCATGATTCTTCTAATCTAAATGATCTTTTACATATTGGGCTGAATACTTTAAAAGATTATATCTCAAAATGTCGCCGAGCAAGGAAACTCAATCTATGGGATTAATCACATATACTGAAATGTTTGCTTTTGCATTTTCGCTCATTAGTGATCGTTTCTTAATTGAAAAATGTCAAAATTTGGCCTAGCCTGTAAAAGTCTCAAAGAAATTGCAGTATCTGAATATTCTCAATGAACAATAGAATCGTCTATGATATATAACCGACTTCAGCGAAGGCGTGGTGCTGTTTACCAGACAAACTGGCACAAGAGCAACTAGTAAACCATTGTTTAACGAGCAAACGCGTGCGGCATGTTAATTAGAAACACACATTAGTACGGCCTGCAGCACGTTTTTATGCTAAGATTCATTGCTAATTCGTTGCTATTACAACCGCAAGAGTAGGAGTAGTGTAGGATAACTTAACATTTGGATAAGTACGGCCTACAGCTCATCAACCTGGCCGAATCAAAGCAAATCCCCTGCTTAGTCTGCATCCAGGTTAACTTGTAATTGACGGTACAGATATTGTGGATTTACGATATTAGCTGGATTACCAGAATATGCTATTAGTTAAACTAATCTTGATTTAGCTGCAATAAACTAGGTATTAAACGATATTATCGATTAAGACATGATCAAGACTTAAACAATTTATGACCTATAATGATTTTCTACTAACAAGCAAGCAGTCTTCTATTGAGGCCTAAGGATATTTGAACACAAAATGGTGTTTTCAAATCCAGCTAGGAAGTTTTAGACGGCTAATCTCGGGGTACCTACTTAAATGAATTTGAAAACAGAGAGCACAAAAGAGCTCTGGTTATTATTTGTAGTACAGATGATCTTTAATATCAAAAAACGTGAACATAAAAAAAAACATGGAGTAACGATAAGAGTGAATAACTAAGTATACCAAGATCTACTTTTGGTTGCAGAGCCATCGAAAAGTAGTAAGTACAAAAAAAAAAAGATTTAAAAAGTCATAAAATTGCAGAATACCGAGAACCAAACCATAAATCACCAATCGGGCATCGAGTAAACAGCAACTTCTTCATGCTTATGCTTGTCTTCAATGTCGAAGTGAAATGTAAATATTTTATAGATCGGTTGATTGGCCGTATATGTTTCTGTGTTAAGGTCACCGCGACCTGGTAGGTCACTAAAGTTTAATATTCAATCATAAGTGGGTGCTCAACATTTCTGCATCTTTTGCAATCCATCTTCGAATCTTATTACAGCTTAGCTCGAGGCAGAGGAAGACAAAGATAATAATATACTGAGTTGAAAGGAAACAATTTCCTTTCACAAAGTACACTCCCTTCTCACTTCACAAAGATGACATCACACCACACTATCAACCGATATCACTGGAGATAACACGATAATGCTATCGCAATCAAGGAAAGACACGGCTGTGGCGTTACTGCAAACAGTTTTGTTAGTTATTGTAAAATCGCTTGGAAAACTTTGTGAAGACATATTTGCACAACTGTAGAGCAGATGAAATATGTACAGAAATGTATGTATACAGTGTGTAGTTGTTTCGTTGAATAAAATAAATAAGAGAGGCTTAACTGAAGAAGAAAATTTACTGCTAACATCAAAGATCCTTTTCGTGTAAGAAAATATGAATGATTTAAAAATTCATAAGAAATTGCTACGTATAATAACGAATAAACCTTAGTGCCAAGAGACCTTGCTTTCGTTGACCTTGGTATCCTCCTTATAAGAGTAAACAGAGCAAGAATCGCTAAAGAAACTAGACACAAAACGATAACAGAAGAAACCATTTCATAAATTGAAAAATAAGAGACAAGGCAATTAAAAATAAATTGTAAGCGAATAGAAGAACCAGTTGCCAAAACCTACACCCACGCTTTCCTATTACGAAAGTCATAGAAAGTACGAATGTTCTCCCACACGCCCAGTGGCAAGCAAGATCTATAGTTGTAGTATTAAGACATTTGTAAACAATACGGTAACATAATATTGTTTCGAGGTGAAATAAAATATGGTATAAATGCTTGGAGATTTTGTCATAATAACGACTATACATATTCTTATCTAGTAGTAGCTTTATTGTTTTGTCTCTAGCTTTTAGTACTTATTTTTGCACTACATATATCGTACGTTGGTGAAATGGTGTCGTGTTTCTATTTGTGGCTCTTAGTTTTATTATTTGAGTGCACACGATTTAGAGAACGCAGAGTCATTCAACGCGAATTTCAGTGATGTGTCAGTCAAACTTTGAACAAGTAAAGGTATGCCAACATAAGAATAAAGAAGGCCTAAAATGCTTTGTATACATATACCTAATTCGCAAAAACTTAACACCAATAAATATTAGAATCATGACAGAGACAACAATGACAGAGCTGATTCAAACGGAACCGATTTTCCTGAAAAAACTGATGCAATAAAGACAATGACTTAGAATCATGAACACAAGTACATTGCATTTTGCAGACTCGATTCAACCTCACGGATTAATTTTAATGGCACAAGTTTTAAGTTAATGGCGATTGGTGTAATAAAATTTAACTAAGTTTAGTTATCGAAACGACTTGTGGGCTTGTTATCATTCAAACACAAAGTAGCAAGGTTGATTATATACAGAAAGAGCCCTTAATTTTTGAGACAAATTCGTTATTAATTCTACTGCAGTTCCAATACGATCATATTAAAAGGCATGTGTTTCATGCGGAAATTTCGTGAATCGCGAGCCACATTTGACCTTTTCATCTGCCACCACACCGGCTATATCTAGACTAATTAAAAAGACCGTGTCATGACATTCGTGTTTATTATCGCTTTCCTCAATTACAGTCTTCGCATTTTGGCGAAATTTCAAATTGTCATCGGGTCCATAAAGAGTTTTGTGAACTCTGACATAGAAAAGTTAATACTTAAATGGTGTTAATATTGCTTTAATTTTGATGCCAACACGTAGCCGTAGCAATAAAATGTGCGGTTTGGCAAAATGTATAATGATTTTTTTTTATGAATAGTCACGCGCGTTACGCCCACATAACTATTTTATTAATCTGAATTTTTACACGAAGGTTTTTTCTTCCGATAAGGATCCATTCTAAAAAATAGAGAGGCAAAGATATGCGTTTTGCCTTATTGATGCAGCAACAAAATCTTCTTTAGAATAAATATTATTATACAATCAGAAAGTCAAAATATAATAGGGAGAACAAATTGGACGGAGCTAAGTACTCTTAGATTTTATGATGATGATGTTATACTTTGAATTCCTATTTAAAATGAGGAAACAATCCATAAAGGTGGATGCTGGTGTTTCTTACAATTACACATCAATTTACCTGTCGAGATATTCATTCGTTTGTGTGTCAGAGCAATTTAGTGTAATGTCGTGACCACAACTATTTTCTCTAGTCTATCTAAGCTGTGGAAAGATCTTCGTTGCAATTCATTCTAAGAATCGAGAACAAGAACCATTACAGATGTTTCTTCGTCATTACTGCCTAACAAATAATATTGAATTGCATTGCCGCCAAATAAATATTTTAACACAAATCATTGTATAATTTTAAAACAAATAATTTCAGTACAGGCTACAATGCCTTTAAGTGATCGAATTCAGGATTTGGACTAGGTATATAAAATTTTTGAACTAGAAGAAATCTTTGATCTTGAAATCTTTAATCTTTGAGATGAATGGATGTATCATATGGGTTGACAAAGATTTCAAATAACGTCTTAAGACATAAAAGTAAAAAAAACATATCTATGCTATAGATTAGAAAAAATGCTGCAGAGCGATTGAAAAATTAAGTCTCTAAATTAAAAGTTTAGTTTACTGATGATGATACAGGGATTTAATTAGTTAAATACGACTACAGCTTACAACTTGAACCGCGAAATGTTGCAACTCCGGACACCAAGGTCTGATTGCTGCCGTTTCACCGCGAAACAAAACCTCCGTGGACCATAAAAAGGGGGAAACTACTTCCTGAACGACTATAAACCTTATTTCAACATTATAAGACGTAGTTTTAAAACGAACTAACGATTTGATATGATACGGTTCAGTTGGAAAGGCTTTACCAAGTAGTTTTTAATCTTTAAGTGTTACTATTTGTTAGAATTTATCAAAAACTAAATAAGTTAAATTGGAAAGTCTGTTTGTCTGGCCTTTAATTACTGTAAAATGTAAAAAAAAATATGTTAGTGTTAATAGTTTCTGCAATTTCAAATTAAATTTCCTTAAAATTGAAAGTAACTGTAAAACTTTACGATCAATGGGAAATTATCAGAAATGTCATAAATCATAAGTACAACAACCTCATTTTGATTATAATTTAGTCCTCCTTTCACTAGAGCATTATGATTTAAACTGCCTAGCCTTGTATTGTAAATTTACAATATTAATGCACATTGCAATTGCATAGAATTTAACGATTGTTTAGTGCCAAATAATAATTTAAACTATGATTTATTGTAATGGTTCATATGGTGAAGTTTGATATGATGATGTATAGGCAAAAAAACTCGCCTATTTAAATTTGCAAGAAAGTATAAGCCAGTTTTATAATTGATATGTCGAAGATCAACAAAGTCATACATAGAAGAAGAATGAAATAGACATAATCATTTGTAGGAATGTGAATACATATATAGACGATTAAATTGAATGCTAATATGTCAATGTGCCAACAATTATGTTAATTTTATAACACGAACTGTAAACAACACATAAAATTATCACGAACGCAAGCGAAATAATAGACAAACAGCATTGGCTAATAATAATACCCAGTCACTTATCAAACAAGTGCCGCGATATAGATAATATCGAAGGATTAAATGGCATAGATAAAACAAAAATGGTATTGCAGACCAAGCGAGGAGAAACTGACACGATAGACACGATACAAAATGGAACAAAACGTCGAAAAATTGAAAGCCTGCTCTGAAACGATGTAAAAAACCAGTCACAGACGATCGATCTACGAAATTTCTATACAATAAGAGGTAAGCGACCTTTGGAGGCACTGAATCTTAGTACACCATTACACAGTCACTGTATATCCACGTTATTATTTGAACCACCGGAGCGGGACCCAACGGTATCGCCTGTTCCGTGCACAGATGAAAAAATATCACAATCACACACGTACACTGAAACGTCACTGATATAATACACGTTTCACGTTCAAATCACATCACTGGGATTATTGTTTCTTTTTTGGAGATTAGGAAAAAAGCGACACGGGTGTCGCTCGCAGCGGTTCGAGGCATACTGAGGTGGCATTTGTGCGCAAGCGCTGCCCGCCGGTTTATCAGCCTTCGATGGGGGGAGAGGCCCGAAGAAAAGGCTTGCACGTGATATTAGATTTTAAAAAAGTAGATACAGTTTTTGTAATTAATGACAGATGTTCAGATTAACTGGAAACTAAAAGATATTGATTTTAAGAAGCAATACTGTCTAGTTAGAGTTGAGTCATAAATAACCAAAAACTGAAATTGTATTTTCAAATCTGTGCCAAAAGTTAAGTAATACAGTACTTAAAATAAATAACCAAAAAGAAAACAGTTATATTTTTGTGGAAAAGTTGAAAAGTTTCCGACTTTCCCAGGGCTTGACTAGAACTGATAATAATAATCTAACAATAAATTATAATGTCACCGCTATCAAAGAAACAAAACTCTAGGCTTAAGATCGCGAGGTCACGATCACGACTATTATAAATGAAATAAAATTAAAACAATAGAGAAATAACTACTTGTTGATACGTTTACGTAAGAATGTCACTTTGCTGATGGTCATGATTACATGTCCGATTCTTGACTTTGTCTTCTCCATTCCTGTAATTCATCAAATCATAGAAGTTCTCAGGATGTTTTCCAGACATCTAAAAGAGTTCGTATTTCCAAAGGTACAATTATAAAATGAATAAGTGGATTTAAATTTGCCCCACCCAATACAATCAGTAATATCAGATTTCCTAATGAATCCTGAACGTTTTCTTAGAACTTAACAAAGTTATGTGAAATTAAAAAAGTTATGTGAAATTAAAAAAGTTATGTGAAATGATATTACAGAATTCTTATCAACTCCGAGAGAGCTATTATAATAGCTATCCACACCACATGTCTTTGTTGAGTAATAGTCTCCAGGCGGCTTTGAGAAATTATGTAAAATTTGTATCCCTATCTTCAAAAACGTTCCCTACAAAACGCGATTGAATAAAGCTATGGTTTTTTATGCATGCGTCAGGTGCAAAACCTGTTTCTGGCTTCCTGTTGAGTTTTGAATGTGGTGTATTTTGGCAAGTTTTATAGTGCCGAGTGTATAATAAAATTAAAAAGAGATTTGAGAAAGATTTAATCCTTAATCGTTTGCATGTTAAAAGCTGTGTATATTATTTGTATTAGGAAGCTTGAATCATGGCTAAAAGTAAGTCTTTTTTATATTCCACGAACATTATAAGAATAGAAGCCTTCTTTCATACTCTCTCTGTCTATTCTAGACTCGCAATCTTCTTCTAAATTACCGAGACAGTATCAGGAAGTAATCAGGAAGCACAAGAAGTAAGGACGTAATTGTAGCAACTAGGAATATTTGTAACTTTGATCAGAAGAAGAATACACCATATCTCTATCATACCATCAACATAATTTTATTATAACGTTTTTGTATCCCGCATCTACTGGTACATACACATACATACATAGAATCACGTCTTTATCCCTTACGGGGTAGACAGAGCCAAGAGTCGTGACGCTTATCTACTGGTGACAACTGAAAATCAGTATATTGCCCTCCGGGTAATAGTGCAGGACCACAGAGGCATTCAATCCAGTGGGAATAGGTACTAGGTTTATAGAAAAAGGCTCTTGGGAATTTCATAGATATAGAAGTGAAAATGTAATTGATATTTATAATAAGCAGTGGTTATCAAGCACGAGCAATATTATTTAGATGAGAGCGAAAGATATTTTAACATCTACGATGTGACCATTTAGTATAGCCGCAGCACACACTTATTTTTTAGTTGTTTTGTACTCTTTTCTTTTAATTTGTTGTATGAAATTGTGTGTGTTTTGTAGCTGCAAATAAAGATTTTTATCTATCTATCTACCTAACATAGATGGTTGACTGACATTCACAGCCAGTGGTTAGTCAGCACAACAATACACTGTACCGTCACGGTATTTGATTGTGCGTTTCCACTGATTGAAATGATTATCAGAATCGTTAACTCTATACAATTCATAGTGTGTATCGTCGATAAACAGCACATAGAATTAAATAGCTTTTGAATAGAAACAGTTTGTATATTTCTCCGCTCATCAATTTCAATTTGTCAATTTCGTAATTAATCAATGGAGTCGTTTTTGGTCCAAAAATTAAGACTTGACGTTATTAATCCTTTTACATTAATTGCTTAATCAGAACCAACAAAACCAAAATGACCAATTGGATCTTTTTTTTGTATTTGACGAGTAGGTTCCTAATCCCAGTTTCGTCTTATTTTCGCAAAGAGATTTGCAAATTTATCTATATTTTAACGCATTAGGGGGTAGTGGAATCATGACCAACTAATATATGATCTGTGGCATAGCTAGGAAGGTGCTCTTCTGGATGGATAGCGTGGCCGACCTTCAAAGGCCTGGAGAAAAAACAATCAAAAAGCATCTAAACCCACAACCGAATGATATGGCGCAGATTTACTGCAAGAGTCCCCAAATAAATTTGGATAAAAAAGCTAGGGCCAAGAAGAAGATGTACGAACAGGTATCAGCAGGGAACTAGATCCAATATGGCGTCGACTGCGCATGTAAGACTCGCTACCATTCATCCCCATTTCCCCCCGCAAACCGCACCTCCAAGGACATCTATTTTTCGTTTCTGCGCAGTCTTGTTTCGTACCCAATGCTGTACTAGAAGTCGTGCCGTGTCCAACAGACACCACAACAGTTAGATGACTCACGGCTCGGTGCAATGTCTGCCGTGTCAAACTGGGTGACTTGCAGTTTCATTACTTGGACGTATTGAGAGCTACCTAGATCTGTACACCGTGTACCATTACTTTAGAAGTACGTTAGCCTAAAGAATGGGGTTCCAAGTGGTAGTATTTTATTATGACTATTTTTCGAAAGGTCTGGTCTGGTCTGTTGTTGGTTCCTGGCCCACGATCGACTGATTGACAAATCAACGCAGTGCCAAAACGGCTGAACGTAATAACTTAAAATAAGAAAATGAAGACAAAGGATAAAATGGATATGAAAAACAAAATTCAAATCGAAGTAGCGGCCAAAAGCTAGCTTTGCTATTAAATCATGGTTCCACAAATGGCCACCCGATTACAAGTGTAACATATCAACAAGACAAATAAAAACGAATAAGATTCATTAAATAAATGTTATTTCTATGCAAATACGTCTAAAGACACAAAATTTTCAGATCACAAAACACTCTAATATAAACCATGATAATATTAGAATAGAGCAGTTAATTTTTTTGCTAAAATTACGGCTAATGGCCTAATGAGACGTGGGAGTGAAATAAGGCAAATAGAGCAAAAAAACTTACACGGTGTGCTCGTTAATTATAGGATTTAAATTATTTAAGCAATTTAAATCACAATCAAATATATGGACTTCTAAACGATTAAGTAGTTTTAATTCAGCTAATATTCCACGGAGAGCCACAAAATTTCACGCCTGTAAAAAGGAGTATAATGTTTTCAAGTTTCATTACAAGTTTATTAAATTAAATTTTCTAAAAGTAGAAATTAAATGTATATCTTGGCATTGAATGATTTAAAAATCATTATCATCATCATCTCGAGTCGAAATGGCAAAATTAGATTTTTTGACCAATATTTGGCCACTTCTATCGTTGGCCTAATTGAGATCTTCCAAGGTACAGGAGAAAAGGCAGTTGGGGCACATTATAAGATGAGCCATAGATTGGACAGCTCCACAATCACATAGGCTATCAGACGAGTACTACGAGACTAGTTTCATATTAAAGCACCCTTCATCAGCCTTAACTAACTCCTTTAATTAATGTCATAATAACCGTTAGTTCACAGTAATTAAAAGTTCATGTTACACTATTATATTAATTTAGTTAAGTGACGATACTAAATCATAATAAAGACGACGTGCGTAACATGTTTATCACGGTCGAGTATGTGAAGTTATTGTCAAAAGAGGGCACATCCACATCCATTTAAGAAGTTTTGAACATCTCTTTTTTGGAGTCTTGGTGGTTCCAAATTTCATCAAATTTTCCTCAGCCATTTAGGCGTAATGATTGAGTATACAAACAAACGAACATCAGCTATAATATTTACAAATTGATTAGGATTATAAACGTTCATTAAATTTAAGAGCGAGGCTATTCATCATTTTTCTTTCTCAATTTCTGTTTTCCTTCTTGATACGACCGAATGCTCACTTCTTCCTTTATTTGCCTCTTAACTGTGTCTTGTTCTTCATTTCACCTTTCCTTCTATGTTTCAAACATCGTGTCGTATCAAGTGACCTTACATTTTCACTCATTAACTTTCAATAGTTTAAAAATGCTTCTTTTTCTCCTTCCACGTTCCATAGTATAGTATAGTATAACTTTATATATGGTGTGTAATAGTCCTTTCAGTTCATATCCTTTCTTTCCAGGTAATCTTTTCCAATCTACGCCAACACCACATCTCGAATGCTTCCAATTTATACAAAGAGCCCTAAAGAGAAAAGCTACTAGCGTAGCTCAGGTGCAATCGTACAAAAAGCAGGTTTTCATTTCACTTCATTTTGCCGCTTCTAAGTACAACTAGCGCCATCTGTTACGTAATAGCCGAACAACCTAAGCGAAGTTATTTCACATGTTATTATGTTATTATGAAACACGGCAATTTTATAACATTTAAGATTATTTCAATGAAAAAACATGTATTTTATGCTATAATTGGATAAAATATCAACATTATTTTAACTTAATCACAAAACATCGAAGTCCAAGCAAACCTAAAGCAATATTTTTAGTTACGCTATTCGCCACAAGATGGCCTGTTGTAGATTAGCGTTATGTAACGTTTGTTTATTTACCTTCTGTCGAAGCTTACTATTTTTTCTTAACCTGTTACTATTACATAAACACAATTGTTTATTGTTTCGAATCATAAAAGGATAATTTTAACATCATTTTTCACTTTTAAACTTTTGTTTTGTGATCGTCTTGAAAAACGTAAGTGTTTTCGCAATTCCTTTTTTTCCGCACAGATTTAGAATTTTGATCTCGTTTTTAGGGTTCCGAAGTAAACAAGGAACCCTTATAGTTTCGTCATGTCTGTCCGTCCGTCCGTCCATCCGTCCGTCTGTCTGCGGCTAATCTCAGAGACTACTAGTACTAGAAAGCTGTAATTTGGTAGAGATATACATATTAATTACGCGGAGCGAACTGTCGAATAAAATTAGAAAAAATATTTTTTTTTAGGGGGCCTCCCCTACACCTAAAGTGGGGGTGATTTTTTTTTCTCGATTATACTATCGTGTGGGGTATCATTTGATAGGTCTTTTAAAAATATTATGAGTGTCTGAAGAACATTTTTTGATTTAGGGATCCGTGTGCGAAATATTTAACTTTAAAGTGATAAATTTTGTTAGAGTCAAGTGTCCCCCCCCCCTCGAACAGGAAAATGGTGGAGAGTGGGTACATGAAACAAATTATAATAACTAGCAAATATAATGAATTTAAAAGGAAAATTATCACGACTATGTAGACTTTACGCGTTAATTAGTAATAGACGATAAACTTTCAAAATTGATTTTAGTATGAAAAATAGTAGGAAAAATTTTCATTCTATGTGATGGTATTTGGCCTGTGGTGTGGCCCTAGAATAGCACCAACCCATCTCTTCCCGTGGGTGTCGTAAGAGGCGACTAAGGGATTTAAAACACCGGAGGATGGGCAGCAGCATCTTTCCGCGTACTATGCCATCACACTGCGATCGCCAACCCGCCTGCCAAGCGTGGCGATTACGGCAAAACCCCCCATGGTTAAAATCCTTGGGGGAGGCCTTTGTCCAGTAGTGGACATCTTTAGGCTGAGAGAAGAAGAAGAAGATGGTATTTACTTAGGTTATTTTCATTAGTTATATAAAAGTGGAAGTAAATATAAGTTTATGTGTCCGCATTTCTACAGGATGTATCTTCGGAACCCTACATTGCGCGTGGCCCAACACGCACTTGACCAATTATTTATAATTTTCATTATAGTGGTAGCTATCATAGCTTTCACTTCTTTTGTAAGAATTGTTAAAGTATGACACAGTAACAGCTCTGAAGTATGACACAGTAACAGCTGAATCAGAGTTTGAACGACTATTTCCAGATTTTAGAGATAAATTTTCCGTTTTACAGCAGCAGTATTACTTCATGCAATAAATGATAAATGTTGGCAAAAAAAAAAACACAAGACATGAAAGTTTTCAAGATCATTGATAGCAACTATCTCTTCTGATAACATGATAACAGAGATGTCGTCAGTAACAAGGCAAATAAATAGTTTGTCGGTGCCGACTCCGAAATATTTGATAGGCTAACAAGGCAAATAAATAGTTTGTCGGTGCCGACTCCGAAATATTTGATAGGCTATTAGTCAAAGAGAATACAACCAATATTATCCTTTATTTATTCCGACGACGTAAGAGCTAAAAGTAGATGAAATTTCCTCTTAATGTTCAGATCCCTATCAAAGATTTCGGTTTTTTGATAAAATGGAGAAAAATAGTCGTTAACCCTCCTTATCTATTCTTGAGTAAATGATGTTAAGAGACACCGCAGTGGTATCGATCGGTGCTGATAGCATCGCTATACCTGTATTCTTCATTCTTTTTGTGTATCATATTTTTGTAACCCAATGCAAAAAGCAGCAAGCTACGGGATATATACTTTTATATACACTATGAAAAAGAGGTAATGTTTGTATGAAAAACGCCTCCACACTTTACACTTTGCAACTTTACGTATAAATGTGCCAAAGATACTTACTCCGGTGGCTCAGTGACCCCAAAGTGATCTTCTTCTTACATACATACATATTATCACGCCTTTTTCCCGTAGGGGTAGGCAGAGACTAGCGATTTCCACTTGCTACGATCTTTACAGATCTCTCTTGCTACCTCTACACTCATCACTCTCTTCATACATGCTCTCCGGTTATGGGTGCTCCTAATATCTCCCTTTTTAAGGAGGTCCGCAATCTGGTCTTCTTCTTATCGAGTCGAAATGGCTATAATTATATAGTAGTGCCAGTATGTGGATTGCCTGCTGTATGATTTCCGGAGCTTATACCACAACGCCTACAGCAGCAATCCATTGCTGCAAATGTAGCGGTGGCAGACCTAGGATAACCTCCAGGTTATCCTAGGTCTGCCACC
Source organism: Ephestia elutella (assembly GCA_018467065.1). NCBI lineage: Eukaryota > Metazoa > Arthropoda > Insecta > Lepidoptera > Pyralidae > Ephestia > Ephestia elutella. The sequence goes on from CM031594.1 coordinate 3,817,994, forward strand.
GCTACATTTGTACATCGAAGGCGAGGCCTGTAAAGCACTATACAGACTAGCAACTGCTGGTTTATGGAACAGGCAAGCACCAAGGACAAGGCATCTGCAAATGGAGACGGCGCACGGACTCGAAAGGATGTTGGATATGGGTAGTGATAAAATACTCCCAGTGTACAACTTCAAAAAGAACTATAAAACATATGTCCCCACGAGAGAAGAAGGCGGACAAGGGAGGAAGGGCGAATTTCGACCCTCAGAAGAAGAATGCTTGATCTGGTACACGGATGGGTCAAAAACTAACGATGGAACAGGCGCAGGAATCTATTCAAAGGACAGACGACTGTATCAGAGCATGGGACAGTACCCTACAGTCTTCCAAGCGGAGACTTATGCGATTACCGTCTGTGCGAAACTGAATCTAGAGGAGGGCGTGAGAAATCGCACTATCTATATTCTTACTGATAGCCAATCAGTTCTCGTTGCCATCAGCTCTGGTAGGACTGGGTCTGGTCTGGTCTTAGACTGTGTCAGGTCGCTGAACAAGTTGGGGCAGCACAACAGGCTGAGACTAGTCTGGGTGCCGGGTCATGCTGGGGTGGCGGGCAACGAGAAAGCTGACGAGCTTGCAAGGAGAGGATCGAGCAATCCGCTAATCGGAGCTGAGCCTTCTGTAGGACTGTCATATGGTATGGTAACTACGGCAATTAATGCAAATGTTGAAAGTAAACAAAGAACAGAATGGAGCGAACTAGATGGTGTCATCCACTCTAAGGCAACACTTGGTGCTGGCAACACACAGTGAACAAAAAGATCTGTAAACTAAACAGAAAACAGACAAGAACTTTAATGGGAGCCCTGACCGGACATTTCGAATGTCGTGGGCACCTGTTCAAACTAAAACTTGTCGAAAGCCCGCTATGTCGGGTGTGTGCAGAAGCAGAGGAGTCTATGGAGCATATTATGTGTGATTGTGACTCGCTGGCTAACAAGCGACTGGCCCTCTTTGGAACTGCGTATCCGGAACTGGAGGACTACAGGCACTTCGCAGCAGGTGATATCCTGAAGCTTATGCAGTCCTTCTTCAGGAATCCCGCTGTGTGTGAGTAAGGCTTGGGGGTAAGTACAAAAGGGTCCAAGACTCGACGTGCTTCCGTGAACACGGACCCCGTTGCAAGATAAGATAAGATGTGGCAACTTTAACCGCCCTATCGTTGGCGTAATTAAGATCCTCTATTGTATAAGACCAAGGGCAGTTGGGGCATGATAGGAGATGGGCCATGGACTGAACAGCTCCGCAATCACACAAAATTAGCCGAGAAACCTCACCTAACTCTATTTTCACGGCATCTCCCAACACCAGCCCGGAGTCTGTTTAAAGTGGATCTTGGCCTCCGAAACGAGATACAAAAAAGAAAAAAATAATAGAAAAGCCAGTGAAATTTATGAAAATACACGATTAGCAAGTCCGTGTTGTAACATCCTAAACAATAAATTAAAGAGCACTTCAGTAAACAACATTAAACATCCCTTCCGTTCACCGAAACGTTAACGATTCAAACAAAACGTTTTCAGTGATCGACGCTTGCTCTTTGGCTGAACGAAAATAGAAAGTTCATTGTTTTTTAGGGTAAATCTCTTTTCAAGACGTTTAATGTAAAACATCTATTCGCGCGGCATAACAGTTAAATCTACTAGCCCTGACGGAAAATGGCATGAAGCGTCGTGTCACGATGCTCATTTGTTTTACATCTGGTTCCGTGACGGCCGACTTTTTTTTCATTTACTGTGTTTTTCGTCAAAATGGATTTGCGTAAAAAAAAATATTTTATTGTGATTTTTTTATTGTTATTTGAATAGATTTTTTTTTTATAACATAGGGCGGCAAACGAGCAAGCGGGTCACCTGATGGTAAGCGATCACCGCTGCCCATGGACTACTGCAACACCAGGGGTATCACAAGAGTATTTTATTTATTGTTTTAAATATAAAAAAAAACTACACACAATCACAAATAGTATGAGCAGAGCAGATCATATGAAATTTGGCAGAGGGGGATGTAGTATATATATATAGGGATGCATGTAGTGGCCAACCAACAGAAAACTGTTGGTTAAAAGGCTCCTATGATACAAACAAATGAGTAGGAATCGAATGTTTGTTTGTTAATAAACTCTTTATTGCACATACACACAAGAAAAATACAAAAGATAGTGAAACAAAAAGAGAGGCGTACAATGGCGGACTTATCCCAAAAAGGGATTTCTTCCAGGCAACCAAGTGTTTAAAAGGAATATTTGAATAAAAGAAGGGTAGCCTAAGGCAAAAATACAGGATTAGTTACTCGACCACCATCGCTGCGCTCTAAACCATCTTATCTCATTGCATTTAGTCAGATCGCCGATCTACATTTCCGCATAGGCCGTTGCATTGCACAACTATAGCATGTATATGGTTAAAACGGCCACTGCGATGAACCAATATGATCCAATTCTCATTTCCTTAATATTTAAAAATGAAACTTATGAATGGTAGAATAAGGTTCACTTTTAAATATTTATGAAATGCGAATTGGATCATATTCCTATACATCACAGTGGCCGTTTTACCCCCTCCCTGGTCTAATTCCGTGCCCCACGTGTGCCGGGCTTATTTATAGTGTTGTTTGGTGTGGAGGTTTTTGATCGAAGCGTGTGTTCACAGCTTACTAACAGAACTAAACGAAAGAACGAAACTATAATAGTACTAGCATTTGCCCGCTGCTTCGCCCGCGTGAATTTCTCACGGAAACAGTGCTTTTTCCCGGGATGAAAGGTACCCTATGTCCTTCTCCGTACTTCTAACTATGTGTATGCAAAATTTCAGAAAGATTGGTTCAGTAGATGAAGCGTGAAGAGGTAACAAACAAACAAATGAATAAACTCACTTTCGCATTTATAATATTAGTTAGGATACAGAAATCCTTTTATGTTAAAAGTAATTTGTTCAATAAAGTTATTACAAACAAAGAAACAAACAAACAAACAGAAATTTATTTTCTAGCTAATGATGAGGCTAAGGTGTCATGCATGTGGAGCCGCGATTTTCCAGGGGGACGATTCTATTAACAAACGTATATATATCGTGCCTCAATTGTGTCTCAAGAGCCAAAGAAATTGAAATAAAGTGACAAGATCGCTGTGAGACTTCTATGTTTTATTGCGATCTCCAGGCCTATCACTCAGCCTGGCGGGAAGATCTTCCCTTTGTGGCGGTTGAACATTTTCACCTCGCTCCTGCTACTTGTACAGAGGTTACCCTGGACAGAAGCGTATGGAGATTTGAGGAAGACCTTAAAATTAGAATACGACACGAATAGACTAGGACCAAAAGCATAGATAATGGCATAAATTGCGAAAGGAACAAATTCAATATGGTATTTCTCACGAGGAAGGGTTTGGTGTAATACGCGGGCAAAGCCCCCGGCAAAAGCTAGTTATACAGTGGTGGTCAGATAATTAGAAATACCAGTTGATTTTCATACAAACGAGGTTACTTTGAAGACTTGGTTCAACGCCAGGATTGATCTGGGAGGCAATTCTGGGGTCTGCGATATAATATCAATTTCGACATTTATCGAAAAAACATGGCGGATATCGATAAATATTGAAATTACGTATTCTCGTGATTTCAAATGTGACATTTATCCAGCGTCAGCCCTCGATACGCATCGAGTGGTCGAGCGTGGCCGAAAACCATATCGTGTGTGATATTTGTTGCTTCAAAGCTATTGAATAACATAATATTCGTACTTTACAAGACGCTTTGTATTTTTCTTCAGCTTTGGTTTAGTAAAATATGAATGCTGACGATTTTGTATTCAATTTTATTGGAAATCGTTGTTTATTTACATAAAATTATTTTATTGAAGCCTAATATAGAGGTTTGGATAGATACATACTTTGCGTTTTTCTGCCTCGAGTACCATACCTTATTTGTTTCTCGATTCAATTTCGTAAAGAAACAATATCATACATAAGAATATAATTGATACTCCGATAACAAATATCACATAACCTCACACACACAATAAACAAACAATGACAAGTATCTTCGCGTTCCGTTCTCTCCATCAACTCTAAAATATTTCATTTTCTTTGCATTTTATAAATTTGCATTGGAGCTTAGTAAGTTACATAAAATAAAGTATTATAACTATTTTTACATAAATTCACTATTAAAACATTGGTTTTATATAAAATATTTAATGAAACAAGTAAAACATAAATTTCTCGATTGTAGTTAAGTATAATCGAGAAAAAGGAACGTGTTTTCAATTAGAGAAGCCCTAGTTTTCGATATAATATCGAGTTTTATGTCGAATAGGTTCGAGAATACCATTTTGGAGGATTTTGTGATAATTTTGTTCGATAAAAGAAGTTTGATATATTATCAAATTCGATAAAATATCGCAAACGCGAGAATTGGCCTCCTGAGCTGTGATCTGATGATGACCATCCAGGGATAGAATGGAGGACATCCATCCATACACACCCAACTGATCAGATCAGCATTCTAAGAGCTGTTTGGATATGTTTAAAAAAACCGCGAAAATAGAATTAAAATGTATGGAAATCCTGAAACTCAGAAAGCTGAGCTGAGTAGCTCTTCTTGACTGATAGACCACGTAAAAACTAAATTGCAACAACAGAGAAAACTGGAGTAGGTCGGCAGGTAATTTTGAAAAACAAACCACGATAGCATTAAAACATGTCCGTTCGGGCGGCGTTGCATGCGATTCTCGCAAATCGATTATCGCCACTGTTCCGTTTTACCGATTCCGCCTCTGAAATCGACGTTCTCGATTCGGAACAAAGCGTTCCAGGCGATTGCACGCGTGTTTGTTATCTAAATCGAATTGAGGAGAATAAATGTCAATGCGCATCATATAGATATATAGATCAACACTTTATTGCACCATTTACAAGAGAACATACAAAGTAGTGACAGGAGTAAATACATAAATGAGCGCAAAGGCGGGCTTATCGCAAATGCAATTTCTTCCAGCCAACCTTTGGGTGGAAGCGGAAGTCATGTAGTAGATTTCGCATATTTTACTATCGAATATTTAAACGAATGTAAGTCTTAAAGATAACTGAAAAATCTAATGCAATCTAAGTTTCTCTCTCAGCCGAAAGACGTCCACTGCTGGACAAAGGCCTCCCCCAAGGATTTCCACAACGACCGGTCCAATCTAAGTTTACCGACATGCAAATCTATGCAGCGCTGATAGGGACGAATCTGTATAATAAAATTGTTCTATCGCAGAGACGTAATCGCTGAAAGTAGAAACTTGAAATTTTGCAAAGTGTGTCTTTCTTTATACAGCGTAATGAGCAGAAAGGAATTTTGGGAATTCCACCCTAAGGAGGTGAGATGGGTGAAAAAAAATCAGAATTGTTAAATCTTCAACGCGCCGAGTTAGACGAAGTTGTTAAGATTATGATTATGGAAGAAGTTTGGACAATTCTTTGTCCATGAATAGTCAAAACTTTGATATGGAGTTTACAAGAAATTTAATGAGGGGTTTAAGTAACCAGAACGTGTTACATGCATAGAATCACGTCTTTATCCCTGTAAGAGTGGTGAGACTTAAAGGCCACGCTTAGCTGAATGGTGGGCTTCTGATGGAATGGAGATTCAGATAGTGACAGGTTGCTAGCCCATCGCCTATGAGTGAAGGGATCCCCAGTTTAAAGCCCTTTCTCTCGATTGACTTTTACAATCTGCGCGGGAAGAGAAGTAGCTGGCACATTCTATGTTTTTTCTTCGCTCCCAGACCAGCATGGAAGCAGAACGTGTTAAGTTATAAATAACGCACCTATTCTGTACCACAAGTGATAACAAAACGCAAACCACTTGACACCTCACACAACGACTTACTATGCACTATAACAACTGCATTTTTCCACAGTGCATGCGTCATTATAACAGTTAGTCATTTTACAGGATGGGACAAAAACCACGTTCAAACAGAATACCTATTTTGTTAGCTGAGATGAGTAAGTCATTATAAATGGATGCGTTATTGTAAAACAAAGCCGCATTTTTAATCTACATTATAAAGCTTCTTCGTTACATGACAATAACGGATCAAGGTTTTTCAATGCGGCTATCATACTAATATCGTCATGTAACCTGTTGAAGTACCTAATAACAATTCCTAATCCTAATCCTAACTAATATTATAAATGCGAAAGTGAGTTTGTTGGTTTGTTTGTTGCCTCTTCACGCTTTATGTACTGAACCAATCTTCCTGAAATTTTGCATACACATAGCTAGAAGTACGAAGAAGGACATAGGGTAACTTTCATCCCGGGAAAAAGCACTGTTCCCGTGGGAAATTCACGCGGGCGAAAGCTAGTAATATTATAAATACGAAAGTTTGGATGTGAGTTCGTGAGGATGTTTGTTACTCAATCACGCAAAATCTACTGGACGGATTTCGATGAAATTTGGTAAACGGGTAGAAAAATACCGGGAATAGCACATAGGGTACTTTTTATCCCGAAATCCCCACGGGTGCGAAGCCCCGGGGCATGGCTAGTAAATAAATATTATAAAGAGCAAATGTTTGCAAGTTTGTGGTAATCCTTGAAACTACTCAACCGATTTCGAAAATTCTTTCACCAATAGAAAGCTACATTATACCTGAGTGATATAGGCTACAATTTATGTATGTACCTCCCGAAAGAAGCCGGGGTGGAGCGCTAGTAAAATGCATATCAGTGACGACAGTGAATTCCACTGGACGGATATTTATGAAATTTTGTACACATGTAAAAATACCGGAAATACATTATTCAAGAACATAAAGTCAACCACTATGGCACAAGAGTGAGTAGGGAAACGAAACATGAGTAGAGAAAGGTGGTTCAACTTTTCTGTGGCTCTGATAAATCCTAACCTAACGCAAAAGAAGTTTGATCTACCCTCTAACTTTACTTCTAAGAATATGTATTGCTCATAGTTAAGTGAACTGTATTGTTTTTTATGAGTGAAATAAACATTCTTTAAACCGAAACCTTGTCCATTTATCCCGCGGGATAAATTTTGAGTGGGATCAGTCAACTAAAGAGCCTTTTCTGCCCAAAGCTATCGCACGCCAATCTAATTAACATAGAATCACCCTCTTTTGATCCGTTTATACCTCGTTAACGTAATAACCAATAAAAGTGATAGGTGTGGCTGTATTCAGCACGGAATCGCCTGTAAAACTAACGGTCTATTAAACGAATTAACGCGCTGGTTAGTGGTCTATATTTAGCTGAACAATCAAGACGAGCAAGTAGGGTTGGGCCAGATTTTTTGAGAAAACTTTTAAATTTTAGGTTTTTCAATATTTCTTTATTTATTTTCCAAATAAAAAATTTGCATAGATATGTATTGAGATGTTTAGTGTTTTATTAAGAATGTGCTAAATCTAATGTAAGCTTTTGAATTACGTTTGTCAAATCGTATTTGGCTACCACAGGACAGGCATGTTGCCTAGTGTGAAGCCAACTGTTACATCTTTACGTGTTTTTACACGTAAGTGTGTCAATAAATCACTCATTCAATCATTTATTCGATAATTTGTAAGGTTTCCTACCTCTAAAGGTAAACACGAAACCTTAACGGGATCATTTAGTTTTGTTTTTTTTTCAAAAACGCGTAGACGTATCAAGTTCTTTATATCTGATTCTAGGGTCCACGCTACGGCCTCTATCAGAATCCATCAGCTATGAAAAAAAATCAAATTTGTACGTCAATGCAATCAAAAGGACTGTAAGTATAAACGATGAAGTAAATTAGTTACATATTTTCAACAATTGTAATCGAGTCCATTGCTATCCTAATTCTATCCTAACTAAATTATAAAAGCGAAAGTGTGTTTGTTACCTCTTCACGCTTTATCTACTGAACCAATCTTCCTGAAATTTCACATACCTACACATAGTTAGAAGTACGGAGAAGGACATAGGGTACCTTTCATCCCGGGAAAAAGGACTGTTCCCGTAGGAAATAGCTAGTTTCCCAATAAAAATCAGCCTCAGTTTGATCGACACTAGTCGATAGCCCTATCGTTGCGTGCATTAAACACCTACAATTTTAGTGATATTGCACCATACACAATGAGAAACCAGTCCGTTCGGCATCGAACAATAAGTTGTTCTGGACCAATTATTACAACACAGATTAATTGTTTTTTAAAGACTCTTGCGGCTGTGGGAAAGTACAAAATCCACTGGACGGATTTCGATGTAATTTAGTACACATGTGAAAAAATGGCGGTATAAAATTCGATGCGGTTTTCACAGTATGTATTGCTGAAAGTCATGCAGAACCTGAGACACTAACAATAGTAAATTACACTCGAACGAAGTTGCGGGAAAAAGATCGTAAACAATAATAAACAGTTCATACGTCATGTCAGATACCTTTAAGCGACACCAGTCTATCTTTTTTATTTTTTTTATAGAATAGTAGGCAAACGAGCATGCGGGCTGCCTGATGGTAAGCAATCACCGCAGTCCATAGACACCAATGACCCTAAGAAGGTCACTGATGCGTTGCCGACTTTTTGAGAAAGCGATAGGCTCTTTTCTTGAAGGCCCCAATGTCGAACCTATTCGGGAACACCACTGAGGGAAGTTTATTCCATATTTTAGTACAGCGCAGTAAAAAGCTGCGCGAAAAACGAGCGGTGGTTGAACACCAGCCATCAAGGTTTATCTAAAACCAGTGTTAGTATTAAGCCCTCCTATTGTACATTTACTTTTGTATTATTTGTACAATAAAGGTTAAATAAATCAATACATATAATAAAACTGTAACTGGTCTGTGTCTGTACATAGAAGATATTTAAGAAAAAAAAACTAAGAGGGGTCTTCATATGGCCAATAGAAGCCAAAACCATTTTTTTTTTTTGTCTTTCTGTCTGTATGTTTGTACGCGCACCACGCAAAACCTACTGGACCAAATTTGATGCGGTTTTCACTGTTGTATTATAGAAGGTCTAACTTAAAATCTGGCGTAAGTAAGTGATACGTCGCTCAGAACCTGAGATACGCGCAGACGAAGTCGCGGACACAGGCTAGTAAAAAATAAAAATAGTAAGTACTAACGTACTCGATAAGAGTCCATTCATGGGCCCTTTAAAGAGTTTATCCAGTTCATATCATCAGCATTACCAAGTAAATGCTTACCTTGATATTTGTTATCATTATCAGATATTTGAGCAGCAAAGTAAAATAAATAAGATAAAATACAAAATATATACGAGCCACTCTGGTATATCCAACCAATAATACTTCACGTAAACATATTATTTTGGTAGAAAATTTATACCTCCATAATCTAACTGCCTAATTTTTATCAAATGCTTATAGCAAGATAAAAAATATATAAACCACGAAAGTTTTACTATCAATACTTGCTTAAAACATTTTTAATTTTGACAAAATATTTAGCGTTCATGTCAATTTTGTAACTAGCGTTTTAATATGAAGACGTCAGGGCGATATTGTTGCTTTGCAACTTGGTAATTCTGATAGTTACCCCACTATGGCACCTAAAACCATGTTATGGTTTGACTAGGTGTTGCACTTTTGACGTAACAACATCAGATATATAGATACAAGAACTAGTCTTCATACAGTACTTAAGTCTATTATTATCTTTGTGTACAGAACGATCTGGTTAGCTTATTAATACTAAGTATAGTGTGTTAGAAATAAAAGTTAGTATTAGACGCGAAGCAGGTAGATTGCTTGCGCCGTCACTTTGGTAACTGTATCCGAATAATCTATAGCCTAATCTTTATCTAACGCTTATCTCAAAACCTACCTTATCTCGGTGCGAATGTCTGTGGTGCGTCACTGGTGGTGGATTCTGATGGTTTTGCCCCGTCACCACTACCGGCAGACCGTCCACAATGGTCACCACCACTCGTTTGTCCCCTCGCCTACGATCAATCGTACTCCTTCTGCGCCTTTGCTCGTCTGTTACTGGTCTTGCGAACACTGTACGTCTTTCTATCCTCGGATCTGGCTGGTTGTCTTCCATTCTAGTAGCTGGAGTGTGACTCTTGGATCGTTTCAGCAATCGCATCACGTGGGATTTGATCGCGTCAGGTTTGCTGACAGGCGGTGGTAATTCTGGTTTATGTTTGTATGATTGTGAATGCGCGTGGTGGCGCTGGACAGACACCGTGTGCCCCATCCCTGGTGGTACCACGTTGGACAGGCTCTTAACCGCATAAGCAGCATCAACTTTGTTGCCAGCAACGCACGACACTTCGTACATACCGAACGTTTTCAACAGCTCCTTTCAAAACATCGTCACTGCAATCCGTTGGCACTTCACTATTTCAATTAAAAACAAAACTGCAATCCGTTGGAATAGTTTTGTAAGCTGCCAGAGCGAAATATTTAAAAGTGGAGCATTGTGTACACGATTGTTTATTTGAAATTATCGAGAGCGCAACGCACGCGCTCGCGCGTCGAATGCTAATATGATACTGACGTGTTTAAGTGGTATGGTAGTAAGTGGGCGCGTTATTAAGTTCTTGAATGACGGACGGACGGACGCAGTGATAACGTCTGCTATAAGGTCAATAATTCGGATGAAGTCAGCGTTTGATGCAATTTTATAATAAACAACACACAACTATGGAATTCAATTGAAGAGACGTTTAGTAGATAACATTAAGATGATAGTTTAAAGAGAGTCGATAGGTTTATAAAGTGTTATAGAAAATTATCCAAAGTTTATTCGCTGCTTAGCCGTGGTACTTCCAGTAGTATTAGTAAAGTTCGATTGATTCTATCTACACTCAAGAGATATGAACCAAAGAGACAGGTTATGTAAATCAAAAATATTTTATCTGTGTACTGACGAAAACCAACAGAGTATTTAATTAACTGTTTAATTACTAGATAAGGTGTCTGTTCACGTGTTCTCTGTACGTAAACGACGCGTGATTACAATTATCATTCTAATATAATATAGGGTACTTGAATGACATAACCCTTAAGGCCATTTTCTGTTTATTATACCGAAAAACTTTTCTAAAATTTTTTTGCTGCCAGGCTTGGCTCTATACCACATGGCTCACGGGCATTTTTAGAAATAATTTCTAAATTAGAATATCATTTAGTTTTCAAATTTTATTGTTATGTAGGTATAGTAAGTTTTTTAGTTAAAGTAGTTAATTAATTTTTGTTACTGTTTTATTAAAAAAGTTGTCACTCATAGGAAAAAACAAAGTAAAAGGAAGATTGTGGCTAATTCACTGTCGCTCATTTGTATGAAAACTCTCCATAATTTTCATCGTTTCAACAAGGAACGGGTACGCACCGGTCTTATCGTAAAAGTTGTTTATACACTTACTACCTATCATTAGCAATATTTCTGCTCCGACACAAAATATCAATCGCAACTTTCTATCCTCGATCAATGCGCCGTGCGTACACACAGTGACTCAGTGTGGTCCACTTTTTGTACCTGTTATTGATAAGTGGCCGATAATTAGGATGCAATGTAGCGGCTTGGAGTTAGAAAAGCATATCTCCATTTCATGGAAAATTTTCGGTCAATTGGGGCGATTAAAGCCGTTCGCACACGTCAGTTTTTTTCCGTACGGAAATTTCAGATTAAGGCTATTTTCGAGTGGGCGCAAACATGTCATACATTTTCCGTTCGGAAACAAAACGGACGTGTGCAGTTATTCGAAAATTTTGTATGAAAAGCATGCATTCGGGTCTCCGGATCTAATATTTCAGAACGGAAGAAAACGCAAGAAAAAGGAAGAATTGCCGGATTGAAAAAGAGTCCACACGCGGCGTAAGGACTCATTCAATCACCACACGGTGTGAAAGGCGTAAGATACGCCTTTCACACCGTATGGTGCCGTGGTCCTTCGTAGTGTTAATAGCCCAATACCCATTTTCAGAGGGCAGTAGTGTCCTTTATATATAAACTAGGTTTTTTCATCGGCATCGTCCGCGTGTTTTTCGTTTGTATCAATCCGTTAGGGGTGGAATTTCCAAAATTCCTTTCTTAGTGCTTAAGTTCGGGAAACAATCTGTCGGCCGGCCCAGATACCGCTGGAGGGATGAGGTCCTAAAAGATCTGGTGGCCCTCCAAAGAGCCGACTGGCAGGAAGTAGCGCTGAACAGGAAGGAATGGAAGCTTCTAGTATCGGAGGCCAAGATCCTCTTTGGGTCGTCGAGCTATCGAAGTAAGTAAGTAAGTGCTCAAGTTTCTACGTTCAGCGGTTTCGCGTCTGCGTTAACATGTCAGTCAGTCAACGTTCTCTTTGTTTGTACCAGTATCAGGTGGCAACAGCTGGCCAGCGATAGAACTAGTTGGAGATAGAAAGTAGAGACGTTTGCCCAGCAGTTAGGACCTATCAGATCAGCTAAATATATAAATAATTATGTCAAAATTGCGGAGGCGTTCACGAGCTCTGGCATACATAAGTAACCGTCGCCATCTTAAGATCCTTAGAATTCCACATACCTCGCCGAATTTGCTGTGTTGCGATATGATAGACAAGTTTGAGGTTACTAAGAAGCTATTTATAGGAAACAGTAAATGCCGGGAATATCAACTCTTGTGGCTTTGTCACACGAACATTCCTGTTAGGGTGCAACCAAACTTTTCGACGAGGAATCAAAACCAATCAATGGAGTAAGGTCGCTAATAGAATGTTTGGTTGCATCCTAACAAAAATTAAGATTTATTTCAGGTTTCTTAGACCCATATAGCTATTTCTTAGACACAAAGCGGTGTTGGTTGAACGATTAAGACGTTTGGACCTTGGTCTAAAGGTTGAACATCCCTGTAAGGGTACAACCAAACTTATCGACGAGGAATCTTGGCCGATCAGACAAATCTTTATGTCAACGGAATAAGGTCTCTAATGCGCTCGCGCCAACATTGACGGCAATAACTGAAAATCAGTGTTTCTGTACTAACGTGCAAAAAGACCACTGAGTTATGGGCATTTTGCTTTGCTGTAGCACACTAATTATTATGTAATTTTTAATTAGTTTAAGCCTTTGTTTATTAATGTTTTAGTATCTGTGGCAATTTAAATAAACTTATTATATTCTTTTTAATGGATGTTTGGTTGCAACTTGCAACCTAACAAAGTTGTGTCGGTCGAGAGGTTAAGCCGGTCGCCTATGATAGCGCCTATAGTCAAAATGTCACCTAACGACGTCAGTGCAAAATAGATTTTTGACATATTGACACAAATGATGATAACCCAGTGCGCAAACAGCTGATCATACAGTAACTATAAAACGCTTATTGAGAACCTCCTTTTAAAGCTGTATATCAAAGTCAGCAGTATATTACGCCCCGTAAATATCAGAGGCTTTCATAGCCACTACAATGGCTGTATCGCTCTGTGCCACTTTGCTGTGCCTCGTTTGGAACAGACGAGTTACTGGTTGCTTAATGAGAGCTACGCGATTTATTTTAGAGTTTGATCAAATTTCGACGTCGTAAAAACTTATCCTAATTCAACTTAAAATAATGTGTTCAGTAGTGTCCTCCTGTCCATATGAATATATTCTGCTTTTATTGTAAGCAGCTGGATTTTTCGTGTATTTTAAACTAACTGCTCCTCGAGCTTCGCTTTCGTGGAAATTTCGGGATAAAAAGCAGTCTATATCATCCAGGTTTTACTACACGAATAAAAATGATCAAAATTAGTTCAGCGGTCCAGGACTTATCCAAATATTCACATATTTTCTTTATTTCTTTAAAAACAGAAACTCACTGCACTGACAGTTGCCCAAGGCGTGCAGTGAGCTATAGTTACATTAATAAATTGATAAGTAATGTACACAAACATCTACAAATTGTCTTAAATTAGTATTAAAAATATATGGTAATCGAGCGTTGAGTGGAGATACAGCTAGATAAGTGGTGCGTACCGGGCTGTGAGAGACATTTTTAGATATATAATAAAGAAGATTATATTACTTAACTAGAAATACATTCAAGTGCCAATACGGGTTCGCAAAGGAAACTCAACCACTGGAAACACAAATTCCTAGAACTCCAAATTGTAAACATACATTGAATCACACACAATTCACACAACAGTTATTCCGCAAACCCTTTTGAATTGACTATCGAATAATATATCATCGAGGTATCCCTTCATTTTATGCTATGTTGAACAATACTTGTCATTCCTATAATAGTTACTGTACGTAACTTGTGCCTCGTTTACTATTAATTTGAAACTTTAATTAATATTGACACCTGTAAACCCCACACATATATTTGAAAAGAATAGGTCGAAATTAATGTAGGCAATAATACTTTCTGTCATATTAAAACACAAAATAATTTGCTTGACATTTGTATTATTATTGTTACGGGCAAATGAATGTGTTACTATTTGTAAACTCTTTGTCAAATCAAGAACTTGTTACTAATATTGTGTAAAACCTATTTTTATTAATTTAGTACACTATTGTTTTCGACTGTAATATTGTGTAAAACCTATTTAATTTAGTACACTATTGTTTTCGAAACACTCGGATTTATTTACTTTTTAAAACCAATTAAGTAAGTATTAAGATTATATACAATTTCATAACAAAAGAATGTAACCAGTAAATCTATCAATATATTTATTTACCGTGAACGAAGCATCGAAGGCGCCAATCATTGTCCCAAAGGTAGCAAGACTGACTTGAATGATAACAAACTTGCAAGTTACTAGGAACTTGACTTTGTTATGGCTAAAGTTTTATCAATCATAGTCTGCCTCGAGGTCGATTTACAAACGAGGGTATCGCATTTTATTTTGACTATGTTATTACATAGCAATAATCAATACTTTGTGTAGCACCCATAACCGGAGAGCATGTATAAAGAGAGTGATGAGTGTAGAGGAAGCAAGAGAGATCTGTAAAGATCGTAGCAAGTGGAAATCGCTAGTCTCTGCCTACCCTCACGGGAAAAAGGCGTGATAATATGTATGTATGTATGTTATTACTGTAATGGTTAGGTTTGTCACAAGACCATTAGACTACTAACAGCCTAACAGAATTCGTAATAAAAGTTATTTTAAAGTAATGACTTACTTTAAAATTACTAACGTGTGTGCAGTGGTTTTGGTACTCGTATTCAATATTTCGATGCTTATGTATGCAAGATGCATATTCAGGTAAGTAAACGATTCGCTATTAATATGCTAAGAGGGTTTATTGATACCTATCTATCCGGTCTTTGAATTACCGACAAAACAATGCTAGCCAACGTTTGTGGGTGCAGTAAAAGACGACTAAGGGATAAAAATTATACAGCAGTCTTCTTCAATAGCAATTTCATACTACCTTATTCGATTATTAACCAGTGTGCCCCGCAGGGTGGTTTTTTTCTAGTCATTATTAGTTGTTCATTCTATTCGTATACTTATTACTGAGGCCGTGGTTACCATGAGAAATAGTTTTTTTTTTAAATGGGTTAATTAATGAAATAGTTATATTAATTGATTGGTTAGCCATTACTTTCGCCAATGTATAATAAATAATGAACTAACGAAGGCTAATACTAAATCACTGGTCCGTTTTAAACGCAGCACGGTAGGGGTGTGAATCTCCAGTTATAACAACGCTTCAGCGGGCTGTCGTTTCAAGGCTGCGAGGGTGTTGTGAACTTGATGTGACAGCCCTACACACGTATAACAATTAATTTCTGCTGTAAATATAATATGTATAAAAATCAACTGAAACTTAGCATGTACCTATTATAAACATTGTTTGTGAATAGCTAAAGTTCCATCGATCTAATACTTATTATTTTGAGACAGTCACCTGCAAGTAGCGATGTGCCGCCGAAAAATTTCCTGTCCCCGAAAATTTATTCCCTTGAAAATTTCCGAAAACTCTCAGAAATTTCTCGGATTTTTAGGAAAATTTTCCATTTTTCAGAAAAAATTCCAAGAAACTTTCCGCTGTTTCTTTGAAAATTTCGGGAACGGCACATCACTACCTGCAAGTCTATCCCGTAAAGGATCTCTATGCTATAGTTATAGGACGAATTTGCAACGACTTTGTTTAGTTTGATATTTACTTGCTGAAGAACAGAAAAACGTAGGATTGTACGTCATATACTTTGCGTAGCCACCGGAAGGATATTTTAATTATAATTAGTTACGGTTACTTAAGTGTAATAATTACTACTTACTTATCATGATTTAATTTTTATAGATGTACTTTATTTTTTAATTAAATACCTTATAATGTAATAACATTGTATTGCGGCTTGTTATCGATTTGGTTGCGGCAAAAGCATTTACCTTTTGTTACACACATTGAACAAAGTTTTAATCCGTTATATGTTCTGAATGTTAAAATTTTACCAAAAAATATTTGTTACATTTGGGTATTTTTATGCCATGCAAATAGCGTACATCAAAGGTTTTAATTTTTATTATGGTCCGAAACTGTATATGTGGTAATAAATTATAAAGTTTTTCATAAACATCAATGCTTCGTTATTTATCGTGTCGACCAGGGAGAGTCAATATTTTAAGTCCCCATATAGTATCTATCTTCAAATAGTACCAAACTATACCAAACTTTTTTTTACGAGCCCGTAGGTGTTGAGTCCCACCTACTGCTGGGCAAAGGCCTCCCCCACTCAGGTTCGAATTTGTCTATGTCGTCCCGCAATCTCCTTCTAAGTCTACCTCTTCCTCTGCGGCCGTCCGGTAACCAGAAGGTAGCCAAACTACTCTATATTTATATAGTCCAGTAAAAGGAAGAACATCATGACATAACTTGAAGGCAGTCCATGAAATTAATCTGATGACAAGCACTTCGAAGATACTGGCAAGGTGTGTTGTGTGATGGCGGGCGCGCCGCATTTTGGGAAAGATCGGACGGACGGCGCAAAGGGAGAGTCAATCTTTGAAGGCGACGAAACTCAAGAAATATAGAACCAAACTATACCAAACAACTATATGTCCACTAAAAGTAAGCACAACATGACATAACTTGAAGGCAGTCCATGAAATGAATCTGATGACAGGCACTTCATAGATACCGGCGAGATGTTCCGGCGGGCGCGCCGCATTTCGGCGTATTTTGGGAGAGATCGGACGGCGCGATAGACCCGTCATTCAGAACTGTTTGAGCTTTGACATGTTGCTTGTGATAAAAAATATGGTACACTACATGCCCCGGGGCTTCGCTCCCGTGGGAATTTGGGATAAAAAGTACCATATGTGCTATTCCCGGTATTTTTCTAGCCGTGTGCCAAATTTCAACTAAATCCGTCCAGTAGATTTTGCGTGATTGAGTAACAAACATTCTCACAAACTCATAAACTCTCGCATTTGTACACAACAAACTAAATAGCACGAAACTCGATTAATTTTCAAAGAAAAATCTTTTGTCTTTACCAGAAAACTAAGATAATATTTTATCCACGCTCCTGCTTAAAAAATATAGTCTCTACAAGAAAAAAGACATCATCACAGCCTTTTAGAAATAATGAAAATCTGTACAAAAGAAAAATGGACGCGGAAGGTTAAAAGGAGAAAAGATTAAAAAGATACGCCGTACAAAGGTCACCAGTATTTACTGAAGGGTGGAGACAACGGGACGGGACGTTATGCAAAGTATAATAGGACGAAATGAGTATGCACCATGGACGTATAGTGTGGAGCTACGGGTGTTCAGTTCACATATGTATTGAAGATGCGATCGCTAAATATGAGGACGGAATGAGAATGCGAAATTTTCCGCCAATATTTAGCAAAGATATTTACGTAATCAATTTGGAGTCAATAATTTTTTTAAAGTATTAAAATCTGGTAAGAAAGAAAAACAAAAAAAGTATTGAAAACTGTTCAAATGTTTTTGTGTAATTTGCTAAAAATAAACGCATACCTTCAAATACTATGATCACTTTGTCATTTCTGATATTGTAGTGTTTCTTAAAAAAAAGGGAGGTCCCGAAAAACCTAAAGAGTCATCGGTATAAAGCAATTTAACAACATCACAATAATTTGATCAAAACTACGGTAAGAAATAAATACAGACGTGAGTATCCGTAATAAAATCGTAGCATCAGCATAAGTTCCTTGCACAGCATAAACAAAACTGGCATAAAACTAACGCATTCAATTTTTTTCCAAGATCTCAGTCATCGCAGCCACATATACCACAAAGGGACACACGAGGCGGGATTGAAATGTCACGCCATTCCGCTGAAACTGTAACGTTCGCTGAAACGTTCGACGACGGACGCCGGAATTTGCATGTAAGCAACACTGACATAAATGTCAGAAGATTGTTTGAATCATCGCTTCTGCTGCAAAATTATGAATATCTAATGAGACAAGGAAGGCACGTTGCGAAGTTGGGAGTTGTCACGTTAATCACGACAGAGCTTTTGTACCCCTATTAATACCAGTAGTAACAAGGCCATTAGGTGATACCCAGGCCTGGCCCTTGATTCTACAAGCCCTATGAAATACAGTTTTATCTAGTAGGGCAGTCTGAGCATGTGCCCAGGGCAAAGGCGTAAAGACAGCCTAATGATGGCTGATACCTTAAAAACTTGAAAAGCGACAGCTTAAACAGAGTCGTTGTGGCATTATACATCAACCTGACGGATCTAACAAGCTAATTATTGGAAAATAAAAAAACACGACTGACACTCACATAGCCTATGTCACTCGGAGGAATGCGAGGAATCTAAAAATACCTCTCACATCAAAATCTGTTAAGCCGTTCAGTACTTATGGTGGAATAAAGAAACCTTCATACATACATACATGAACCCTGAGAACATGATACTCCTTTTTTGATCAATCGTGTAAAAATCATCTGTTTTAAAATGAAAATGTTCTACTGATTTTAAAACTTAATACAATTTTCAATTACAATTCTACGCTACAGACGAAGTTTTCGCAGCAGGTTGGAATAATCTCACAGTAGCGCACGATTGCATGAATGCAAATAGAGCCGTCTGGCTGTAGAGGTATTTCATTCTCACCAGGCAGTTTGTATTCAAAACTTTGCATCGCATAAACGCTACTGAAAGGGGACAAAATGTAAACTCAAAATATCGGAAGACCATCAGAGACGGAGTTATAAATATACTAAGATATGCTTCGATATAAACGATAGCAGAATCGACATCCTGATCAAAGAAAGTTTGATTGTCGAAATGAAATTCTTTTTCAACAATGGATGCAAAAGATCTTAATCATCAGTTATTGACGATAATAATTTACTTATAGCTAAGTTTACTACCGCTTTTAAAGCGCAAGTGGAGAATTAGTGCCGCAATGACTAATAAATAGCTGATATTGAATTCTGATATAATTGCCTCCGTGGCCTAGTAGTCTAGGTTAGGTTTAGAGTTCCAACTCTTATTGAATCCCTTTCCATTTTATTTTGGACATTGCAAACTTGAATCCCTTGATTGTCCGTAAGAAATATGATATCTGCATTACCTTGCGTTTTTGTAAGCAATACTGTACTTGATTTTAAATACCACCTATTACGGTGTACCAAGGCAACATAAACACAGAATAAATATCCAATCCTATTACAGCTCATTCAAATCAAACATTAACTAAAGACGCAACTTCCTGATCACAAACTCTTCGATTTGGAACCGTAATAACCTCATGATAAACTGCAAATTCGTTTGATACATAATAATGATATGTGAAGTCACCTATGTACTTACGGAGATGATTATCTCAGCACAATAGCCTATGGCATTGAACTCAGTATTAGAAGCTATATTGCGTTCGTTGTATTAATTTATCGGGCTATCAGTCGGCACGAATTTTTTGTGCATCTTTTGAAGGATATTAAAAAGCAAGTGTGAGTTCAATTCGTGTGGTCAGTTCCGTACATCATCACGACATTTTATAAAGTCCCCAGCTGCCTCTGCTTGTCTTAACGAGCGATAAACGCAAAAACTACACAGTACTACTGTAGTGTAGGAGTAGCATAAGATAGATATAGATGTAAATGAATTAAATAAAAGAGTCTACAACCAACACTCGTCTTACTAAGTCGTCCCATCCTCACACTACAATAGATTCGTGTGGAGTTATAGGTTCCTAATAAACTAGTAACGTATTATGAAAAGCTACTCCAAAATTTTTTTTTTAAATTGAACATGGGTTTGCTCTTGACCACAATCTTGCCCGAGGACAGAGATGAGGTCTACGGTGTAGCGAGCTTACCCAGAAACAGCCTATTCACTCTGATTCTGAAGATATCAATATAAATATGCATGCCATAAAACTAAATAATCAGGTTCCTGTAATCTGAGTTCAATTTCTATTTCTACGAGTAAACGCATGTGTACAGGGATCAGATTAATCCCTCTCCGAATGGCAAAACGAGTGATTACTGTGGGTATTATTTAATACACTCACACCCGAGCGATGAATATTACGAGAGGAGAATTTGGAATACGGCCAGTACTAATGCTCTTATTCATGGCAATTTGCACACTTTCCCGCGCAAACGTATAATGTGCGTAAAAGGACCGATAACAAATTACGCGAATGTATTAATAAATTAGATGCGGATTTACAAAAACAATGGAATAAATGTTTTCTATATATTAAATAAAAGGGAGTACCACATACAGACACCAACGCTCATTAAACAATTAGATTCGCAAATCGTCCAAAATTGTCGCGATAACAGCTTTAGGGGATACCCCCTAAAGCTGTTATCGCGACAATTTTTGTTCAAACGATGTCAGTTATATAACTGACATCGTTTGAACTGGCGTACTAATTCAACGTTTAAAGACCCGAATTTTAATAAAATGACCAAATTAAATCGTCATGATTATTGTGGATGTCCATGAGCAGTATAACCAAACACTTCAACGCGTAATAATCGATACTATGAACATATGAATAAAGTCTATCTAATGCCAGATACAAAGATAACAAGAGAGGTGAGGAGTCAGTCAAAGTCAATTATTTTTATTCATATTGGCCTAAAAATAGCACTTATAAATCGTCACATTTGTTCACGACGACAGTGAAATAAACAGACAATTAGTGACTTTAAATTATGTGTAAATAATCAGTGCAAAATAAGTGATAAGACAATAAGTGATAACAGTGTAGTGTTAGTATTATCTCTTATAAAAACTTTACGTATCAATGAGTAGATGATAGTTATGTGTGAAATACGTTTTGTATCTTTAAATTTTCGTATTTTGTTTTATGTTTGTATATATGTGTATGTAAGCCTCTATTTACTGAATAAAGATTGATATTTTTGTTGTTTCATTTATAAAGAATAAGACATGATAGGAATACTTAGGTTTCATGTCAAAGTACTAATGTTGAGGTTTGCATATTTTTACACAAACACATTTAAGTTCACATATTTACTTTTTCACATAGTTTTAGGTCTTACTAGGTCATTCACATAGATTTTTAGGATAAGTAAACACTAGGAACGCTAGACATAGACTGAGAAATGCGACACCTTGTGTCCGAGTATTTAAATGACCCCTCCCGGGCTGGGGTGCGGGGGAGGCACGCCTACCCGTGTGTATTTATAGTGGGGATTTTCCAACGCATTTCCCAGGAAAACTAGCGTTCCTAGCACTTGGAAAATACTGTAAATAGATAGCCTAGAGTAAGACCTAACTATTAGTATAAGTTTTATGATGTAAATATTAGTTTTAAGTATGTTTTTCAAGAAATAAAGTTTAGAGGTGCGCGGGGGAGCGCGGGACGAGGTACTGCCAGGCAATTGTATAAAAGCGCGAACATTACAAGGCCGCGCCAGTTCGTTCGATCGCGGGTTACAGTGCTAAGCAAGAAATACAAGGAAGAAAGAAGCCCTGGAAGAAATCCCTGCCCAGTAGTGCCTGGCTCCCTCTCTCTCCACGTCGCCTTGCTGGTTTTTATGAAGAAAAGTGTTTTATTTTTACTATCCTGTTTCTTAGCGTTATCTTGAAACTCAAGCCTATACAGTCCTAAGTCAAGAATCCCCCACCCTTCAGTCCACTGCTCATCAACGCGTCTCTTCACATCGCATGAACAGCGCCATTTGGGGGATCTAACGAGTGCGGTGCTGTTCATCTGGTCCTTCTTCGCTGGATCTACGCCAGTCAAGTCCACAAGTTTCAAGAGCTACGAAGCAGCGCAGGAAATATCAAGATGGTCGTCACACGTAGCCAGCAAGGAGATGAGAGGCCAGACCCAGGCACTACCCAGGGAACCCCGATCGACCGTACTCAACGAACGTCAGGGGCGTCGGCGAATGTCGTCCGCCCGCCCCCGTATTAGAAGCGTTTCTGTCGTCCGCGGCTGCCGGCCGCACCTCGCCCCACGAAGAGTCGTCTGCAGACATCACTACCGAAGAAAGAAGCGTACGTGACCGTCAAGAAGGCTCAGCGAGGTCAGGCACACTCAGGCCTGGCGACACTCGGTCCGTCCGATCGGCGGCCTCCCGCAAGAGACTCCTCGCGGAGTTGGAGGCCAAAGAGAGGATGGCCGAGCTGAAATTGAAGAAAATCCAGGCGGAAGAAGAGCTCCAGAAGCTACGCCTACAACGCCTCCAGATCGAAGAAGAAGATGACGAATCTGTCGAGGAAGAACGAGAAGAAGAATTGGAATCGGTCCGGATACAAGAATGGATAAAGAGGACACCGCTCAAGGAAAATGATATTGCACAGCCGCCGCCCGGGGAGAAAAAAGAAGACGCCGAGGAAGAAGTGCAGCACACAGGAGATATTAAGAGACACGACAAGACGGAAGAGGCAAGAAGGGAGACAGAAGAATGTCAAAGGAAAACTCTCCAACCTCAGCCAGTCGTGGATGTTGCAACCTTGGCCGCTACGCTGCTCAACGCCGCGCGTAGCAACCGGGAACCACCGAAGTACCTACAAGAACTTCCATTTTTCAACGGCAGCAGTAACGAGTGGCTAGGATTCCGGGCCGCCTACGAAAGTTCAAGTGGTTATTTTACGTCGACGGAGAACCTCGCACGCATAAGGAAGAGTCTGCGAGGCCCCGCAAAAGAAGCCGTCGGGTGTCTACTGCTCAGTCAACCCGACCCCAAGTCGGTGCTGGACGCTCTGGAACGAAGATTTGGAAGACCAGAAGCACTCATCCACGCCGAAATAGAAAAAATGAAGTCCCTACACAAGTTAACAGATAACCCGCGGGACCTATGTATTTTTGCCGGCAGCGTGAGTAACATCGTGGGTACTATTGAAGCACTTAAGAAGCCACATTACCTGTACAATCCGGAGTTGGCGCGCGTCGTGGTTGAAAAATTAACGCCTATTCTACGCAACAAGTGGTACGACTTCGCCGCCTCAAAAAAGAAGAGACGCCGGATATCAAGAAATTATCAATATTTCTCAACGAAGAGGCCGACAAGTGTGGTGCTTACGCCCTGCCGGAAATAATAAAAGAAGAAAGAAGTTTTCAAGAGAGAAGAAACTTCAAGAAAGAACGCACTTTCACCGTCAACAAAGAAGAAGCTGACTACACCCATTGTCCGACGTGCAAGAAGCAGCACAAGCTCACCGAGTGTGAATTATTCCTGGGGGCTACGGTCAACGACAGATGGGAAATCGCAAAGAAAAATCACATATGTTTTCGCTGTCTGAAAAGCAAGCACAGAAGATTCAACTGCAAAGCCGCACCGTGTGGAAAACAGGGCTGCAACATGCGACACCACAAGCTGTTACACCATGATCGACGCGAGCCGGCACCGCAACAACATCACGAAGCTGTGACGTCAACAAAGGAGATCACTACCGCGGCGTGCCATAAGTCAAGTCGTCGCGCCTATTTGAAAATTATTCCGGTGGTACTCAGCGGGCCGCTATCAAGCATCGAAACGTACGCGTTATGCGACGAAGGCAGCACAGTGACGCTCGTCGACGCCTCCATAGCAGATGTCATCGGCGCCGACGGCCCTAAAACAAGTATGTGGCTACAAGGCATCAGCAGCGAAATGCGACACGAACAAAGTAAGTCAGTCAGCATGAAAATTCGGGGAAAATTCGCGTCAGAAGAGTACAACATAGAAGCCGCACGCACAGTCAACAGGTTGGACTTTGCGACCGAGTCAGTCAAAAAAGAAGATATGGAAGATTGCACACACCTAGAAGATATTATGGAAGAAATCGTGTACGAACGCGCCTCACCGAAGATACTACTGGGACAAGACAATATCGACCTTATTGTCACACGAAGACTGCGAGCGGGGAAGAAAAATCAGCCCGTCGCGTCCTACACACAGCTGGGTTGGGTACTCCACGGGTGCCAGAGCTCTCTCACTGGTACCGTCGCCTTTTGTGGGAACATACAAGTTAAAAAGAACAACGAGGACATGGAAGAGATGATCAAGAACCACTTCAAGCTCGAGTCACTATGCATCGAGCCCAGGAAGCCAAGAGAAGATCCAGAAGAAAAAGCCCTCGTCACCCTACAAGAAAAAAGCCGACGTTTGCCAGACGGGAGATTCGAGACCGCTCTACCGTGGAAGGACGAGAACTTCGCTATACCTAACAACTTCACGCAAGCCGAAAGAAGACTTCACTCGCTAGAAAAGAAATTAGATCGCGATGAAGATTTGAAGAAAAAATATGAAGAAAGAATAAACAACTTGCTGAAGTCGGGTTACGCTGAGTGCGCGTCATCCCCACCCCCGCTACAACGTACGTGGTACTTACCACACTTTCCAGTAGTCAACGCAGCGAAGCCACACAAGCCTCCGCGCCTCGTACACGACGCAGCCGCAAGATACGCCGGTACCAGTCTCAACGACCTACTGCTCTCCGGGCCTGACCTTCTCCAATCACTGCTGGGGGCCCGACTCACACAAACGGTCATGGAAGAACACGAGTTTGAAGTGGAGAAAAAAGTGTACTGGAGCGACTCGCGTACAGCACTGGCATGGATAAGGGCGGAGCCCCGTGCATTCAAGACCTTCGTAGCGCACCGACTCGCCGAAATTGAAGAAACAACGAAGAAAAATGAATGGCGGTGGCTTCCAACCAAGGACAACGTAGCCGACGACGCGACGCGGGCCACCCCGGACCACTTCGACTCACAACACCGTTGGTTTGAGGGCCCATCATTCCTTAAACTCCCCGAAGCTCAATGGCCACAAGAAACGAAAAAAGAAATCCCTCAAGAGGCAGATGAAGAAAGAAAACCAGAAAAATGTCATATAGAAGAGCTGAAGAATGAAGAAAGAAGACATCCTCATCTCCCACGCATCGAAAAGTTCTCAAAATGGACAAGACTCATACGCACTACAGCTCGCGTATTGCAGTTTGTAAGAAAATTGAAGAAAGAAAAAATTGAGTCGACACACGCTACAAGAAAACGCACAAAGAAAGACAAGGACATTGACCCCAGCTGGTCAAAAATAAACAAGAAAAACGCACCGTCACAACGAGCCCCCCGCGCCTCCCCGCCACCAGTTAGCTACGTCGAGTTACCGGCCGACCTACTTATTCAAGCCGAAAAGCTATGGGTGAAAACAAGCCAACAAGATAGCTTTCATAAGGAAATACAACGTATGGAGAAGAATATGAAGCCAACGAGCGGCGACCGACTAGCAACACTCGCCACTTATGTCGACGCAGAGGGAATATTGCGACTACGCGGCAGAGTAGCGGCGGCGAGCGGCGTACAAGAAGAACAAGTGAATCCGGCCGTTTTAGACGGGCGTCATAACTACACACGCCTGTACATAAGGCATGTACATGAGAAGTTACACCACGGCGGCGTCGAAATGGTTGTCAACGAGCTACGTCAGCGGGCATGGGTCCTGAAAATAAGACCTACAGTGCGCGACGTCATTAAGTCATGCATCCCATGCAAATTCACAAGAGCGAAGCCGACGTGTCCGGTCACCGGGGACCTACCAGCTGCGCGTCTAGCCCATCACGCGCGGCCCTTCACATACACGGGCCTCGACTACTTCGGCCCCATAGAAGTCACCGTGGCAAGACACCGAGAGAAGAGATACGGCGCGCTATTCACGTGTATGACGTCGCGGGCGATCCACATCGAAATCGCTCACTCGCTAAGTGCTGACTCAGCTATATCGGCACTTCGACGCTTCATCGCCAGAAGAGGGTGTCCCAAGGAGATATGGAGTGACAATGCAACGTGTTTCAAGGCAGCCGACAAGGAGCTAGCAGAAGCAGCGCTCGACGGGCTACAGCACGAGGTCACGGCGCGTCACATCACCTGGAGGTACATATGCCCCGCCGCTCCTTTCATGGGTGGAGCGTGGGAGCGTATGGTACGAGCCGTCAAAGAAGCCCTCAAGACAACACTGCACGAGAGATGCCCTTCGGACGAGACCTTGGCCACGCTGCTCATAGAAGTCGAAAACACGGTCAATTCGCGGCCACTCACACATGTCGCCGTGACGCCGGATGAGCCCGAGGCGTTGACACCCAACCACATCCTCATCGGTCCAAACTGCCACGTACCACCGCCTGGGCACTTCACCATGGGGGACCTGACAGCCAAGCAGCACTGGAGGCGCGCACAAGCACTAGCAGACGTCTTCTGGCGCCGGTGGGTCCGGGAGTACCTGCCTATACTCCAAAGCCGGCGGGAGCCCCACAACGCTGATGTTCCACCGAAGGTCGGAGACTACGCCCTCATCTGCGACCCCAACCTGCCAAGGAACACGTGGCCACGAGGCAAAATAGTACGAGTCTACCCGGGTGCGGACGGCGAGGTTCGCATCGTGGACATCCAGCTGAGCAGCGGCAACGTACTCCAGAGGCCAACGAGGAAAATCGTCGTGATACCAGGGGTATCGCCTCCGGCGACGGCGGGAGAAGTGTTCACGACGACAGTGAAATAAACAGACAATTAGTGACTTTAAATTATGTGTAAATAATCAGTGCAAAATAAGTGATAAGACAATAAGTGATAACAGTGTAGTGTTAGTATTATCTCTTATAAAAACTTTACGTATCAATGAGTAGATGATAGTTATGTGTGAAATACGTTTTGTATCTTTAAATTTTCGTATTTTGTTTTATGTTTGTATATATGTGTATGTAAGCCTCTATTTACTGAATAAAGATTGATATTTTTGTTGTTTCATTTATAAAGAATAAGACATGATAGGAATACTTAGGTTTCATGTCAAAGTACTAATGTTGAGGTTTGCATATTTTTACACAAACACATTTAAGTTCACATATTTACTTTTTCACATAGTTTTAGGTCTTACTAGGTCATTCACATAGATTTTTAGGATAAGTAAACACTAGGAACGCTAGACATAGACTGAGAAATGCGACACCTTGTGTCCGAGTATTTAAATGACCCCTCCCGGGCTGGGGTGCGGGGGAGGCACGCCTACCCGTGTGTATTTATAGTGGGGATTTTCCAACGCATTTCCCAGGAAAACTAGCGTTCCTAGCACTTGGAAAATACTGTAAATAGATAGCCTAGAGTAAGACCTAACTATTAGTATAAGTTTTATGATGTAAATATTAGTTTTAAGTATGTTTTTCAAGAAATAAAGTTTAGAGGTGCGCGGGGGAGCGCGGGACGAGGTACTGCCAGGCAATTGTATAAAAGCGCGAACATTACAAGGCCGCGCCAGTTCGTTCGATCGCGGGTTACAGTGCTAAGCAAGAAATACAAGGAAGAAAGAAGCCCTGGAAGAAATCCCTGCCCAGTAGTGCCTGGCTCCCTCTCTCTCCACGTCGCCTTGCTGGTTTTTATGAAGAAAAGTGTTTTATTTTTACTATCCTGTTTCTTAGCGTTATCTTGAAACTCAAGCCTATACAGTCCTAAGTCAAGAATCCCCCCACCCTTCAGTCCACTGCTCATCAACGCGTCTCTTCACATCGCATGAACAGCGCCATTTGGGGGATCTAACGAGTGCGGTGCTGTTCAACATTCTTATTTTTTAGTTAGTTGACGTCATAAAATTACTTAAAGCTAAGGTAAGGGAGTATTAGAAACTAGCACTGGAGATAGATCTTTTTGCCCTAAATGGATTTCTCTTAAGAAGCACCAAAGCCTAATGTTTTAAAGATTTAAATAGAATCAGGAACAAACCAGTATACATATATTGTAAGACATATGTTGTAAAGGAGAAAATGCAGCAGTGGAGTTTGTTGCGCCACCTCTTCTCCACTTGCGCTATGGAGGCGGTAGTAACCTTAGCTTTAAGTAATTTTATGACGTCAACTAACTAAAAAACAAGAATATGACGATTTAAAAGTGCTGTTTTTAATTTATTAAAAACTATTTAAATAAAAACAATTGACAATGAGCGATTTTTCTGACAGCTAATTAAGAAAAAAAATCAGTTTAAAAAAATCTCAACAGATGGAGTTTTATTGAAAGCCGAGTTATAATAATGTACCAATATTGTGCGCTCTTTATTGTCAGCCAGAGCCCTTTTACCTACTTTGTGGCTAGAGGCAGAAAAAAAATCACATAACAGTTTGACAGTTGCACAAATCACAATATTGATACTTTTTAGATGTTTTTTTATTAGGTTTTATTTTTTTTAAATGCCAATCCCGTGCATTTTTGCTTTTTGAATGTTCTCGCCTTTTACTAAGCGCCACCTATGAATTCATCTGGAACTATTTTTTTTTTATTTGGATCTCGGAAAATCCCTCATTGACTTTATAACTAAATTCAAATGTAATTAGTATCAAAAAGTATAAAATATTACCCGAAAGCATCCGTCGCTCCTCATTACAGAATAAAATCCAATCGCATCCTATTAAAATTCAACGGGGTTATATCAGAAATTACTTCTGTTACAGTTCCGGCCCAAATGGATCCTTGAAATTTCCACTCAGCCACTTCCGACCCGTTATTTGATTTTTCAATTTGACCTAGTTCAGAATTACGGTTAATATTTTAGAATGGACTCATCAGGACAATTAATATCCTCTGCTTTTGCTCTAATTAAATATTTCCCAATTAAGATATCGTTTCCCTTGCAAATAATATAGGCAGTACAATATACAACGAAATGTAAAACAAAGATGCGACTATGGATATATCTATGATTTATCAAAGGTGAATTTTGGATGAATTATCATATCATCTTCATTATCTTCTCTTCGAATTGTATTGTTCATGTTCTTCTCTGTCATGTATATACAGTCGCACCGGCTTATGACATAAATTCTAAAGCTATAGCTTTCTGACATTGCCGATGCCCTTTTGTTTGTATTAGTAAATGCGATAGTGTCAAACTAGTAGTGATAAGCAACAGTGTGGGTGGAAGGCTGTTACTGATCAACCCACACTGTTGCTGAACAACACAAGTTTATGGTGAAGAGGCTTCCAGTGGCAGCGGACTAAACTTTCTGGCCCATTCAGCAAGATAAAACATTCCGAATGAACACAACAAATCGAACCAAGTTCGAACTACTCGTACACAAACAAAACAGAACGCGATGTATCCAATGACAATACCTGTGCCGGTCTGTTTCACATTCGTGCTGCGATACGTGATCGCTGTCGTTGCGACCCGTCACAATCACAACGGATAAATCGGCCAATTTTGTTCAAATACAATATCAGACCCGGTATCAAAGCGAAAAACAAAATCAGATGCGATAAGGCGAGAAATAGTTTGAATTATATAAATCAAAGCAAATTTCCCGTAGGGATAGGCAGAGGCAGTAAATTTCTCCTAGATACAATATATCCAGATCTTACCAACAATGCTCTTTACATTCTCAACCCACAGACATCACGGTTCAAACAATTACGCATTTTCATTGCATAAATCAACCTAACATTCACATTATATTTGTTACTGATCATTACGTAAGCTATATTAATAAGCAGGTCAAATTTAGTAAAACAGACATATGTGATAATAGAAAATATCAAATTTACGGGGTGCTTCATTAGAAAGAATAGGAATTAAGATAAGCAAGACTATGTTATTACAGAAACGTATCATAGCTATTGACGACGAATGTATGTTTTGTGATGATCTTTACAAACTGATAAACACAGACAATGAAAAAGTCGCGCAAGAGTAGTCCAGTAAGTCCAGTATATTTTATATTATCTTAACATGTTAAATTACTATCCAATTCGAAGTCTACCTTACCCAGTGCATTAAAAGCTATGCAATTACTCAATTAGGTCCATTTGCAGCGGTTCCGCGTATTATCAGATGAGTTATGTCCAAAGTTTAATGGCGCTGCAGTTTAGCGCACTCTATTTGTGACCTAAATAAGGTCCGGAACAACAGAGTGGTTTATTCTTTGAATTTATCATTTCGGTTGCTACGATAGAATTTGCAGAAAATTTGTGACAAAAAAATATGTAACAAAGTTGGTGAGCTATCAATCAATTACAAAGAAGATTGAGCAATTGTATCTGAAATGGGAACATTGATTGATTAAAAGGAACAAAAACAAGATAAGCTAAATAAAAACGTTTAAAGAGGACAAATAACAGTTACTTCAGGCTAACGCTATTAATAACATTGAATACCTAATATGGCTACGATCCTGTGATTGCGACCCAAAACAATAACAAACCCAAAATAATCACAGGCTGAAAATTTATGAAAAAAGAAAGAAAAAAACAAAACTTGCTTGATAAAAACAGCAAGGGAATACGTTGAAAATGTAATTTATCGTATTCATAGTCGTACAATAAACGAGTGACCTCAATACAGATAATATCGGCAAATTGGATGTGCCTGTGGTATTCCATCATTGGACATCGTTTCTAGTAATTGGCAAATTAATCAGACAGTTGTATGTACTAGGTATTAGAATTTCTATATTTTTATGACATAAATTCAAGATGGTTTTATTTATCTATCATATTACCTGTGTTAAATTCGGGTTAACAACAAATACAGTATTTCTTCATCTAATTTGACTGAGTTAACTCGAGCTATGTTGATTAATACACTAACAAATCAAAATGTAAATGAAGACTCTTTATTATTAATAATTAGTACAAGTGTATTCTTGTACACATTACTTAATTGCAATTACAGAACTTAACGCTAAAAAGCCTGTATCAAGCCTACTTCCTAAATAATCCACATAGTTCACGACTAATAGAAAAACAATTCCTAACATTTTTTATCGATGAATTCCCAATATCACGCACCACTGACGTCCTTTGCGACGAGGCTAAGTGACACTATTTCCTTCATGACATAACTTGCCATTCATTCCCCTTGCATTCTACAGATTACGTCTAAAAATATGCAACTAATAACAGATAATGCACTGTATTGTTGTGAAGACAATGACATAAGGCTTGAAAATGAAGTGTATCCTATACTGGTAGAGAGATAATGAATTTTGAACCTTGTTAGTCCTACTATAGTTAAGTATGTTTTGGATATGAAAATGTTACTGCTGTAGAAGAACAAAGCGTGAATGCTAATAGCTTTTTAAGCACATTTAAAACTATTTTACGAAAACGTTAAAGACGTGTATGTACCTAATTAAGAATAAGTCGTTAAGATTAAAATTGTAAGCATAACAGTTAAGGACAGCCGTGTAAAGTAAACGGCAAACAAAGAAACAAGATTTATAAAGAAATTCGGTAGAGAAATGTTAAATATAAAGAAAGAAACGGATAAACCTCTAATAGGATGAAAAGCGACATTTACGCGGGCGAAGACGCGGGCAAAGGCTAGTTTTAGACAAAGTTATTCTGATCAGCCTTGCCTAAAAGATAAAAATTACACGGTAATCAAACTATGTTCTCCGCCTGTTACTCCATTGCTTCTATTGACTGTGTTAAGCAATACGATTATCTTCAAGGTTCGTTAGCCGATTGATTTCGTTTTGAGGCAATATCTTTCAACGATCAACATTTCCTAAGAGCCGATGAATCATTGACAGTAGATGCAGGCTTCCAACAGGTTTAAGTGGAAATCTAAAATTTGCATGCTAATTATAGTTAAATAGGTATAAGGACACTCTATCTGTAACAGCTTTTGTAACTCTATTTACTGCAAATAAATTATTTGATTGATTGATTGATCTATGGAAAAGGTCTGAAAAATGATGAAGATGGTATGGATGACTCATTGATATTCAAATAAACTTTACGTCTAATAACACATTTATTTAACGTTGGTATTGTATTATTACGTGCAGTAATCAGCTCCTCAATATTTAAGACAGTTGTGAGCAAACACGAATTCAGGATTCAACTTCAAAAGCAATCAAGAATAGTGAAGGTGCTTAAAATAACTGTAAACAAAACCTTGGAGTTTCTGAGCAATATGCAGAAATAACAGATAAAGGAGATAAAACTAGCCGAGGCCTCGCAAAATTGTCGT
This sequence comes from Ephestia elutella, assembly GCA_018467065.1. Classification (NCBI taxonomy): domain Eukaryota; kingdom Metazoa; phylum Arthropoda; class Insecta; order Lepidoptera; family Pyralidae; genus Ephestia; species Ephestia elutella. Next base: position 3,850,354 of record CM031594.1, read on the forward strand.
TGAGTCATTACAAAGCTAAATTATTACCTAGACACGAGTAGCAATGTAAACTTACATTGCGTTTAGCAGCTGGCACCAAATTTTAAGCTTATTTTTACCAATTTCATGACTGCATCAAGAAATAAAAGCCATCCTAAGTTTGTTTCATTGGAAGTATAAAAATACTGCTTCTTTTACGGAAATTAAGCAAAATGTCGATAGCATTTAGGCCATAATGAGCACGAAGACAAAAGTCTTTTTGCATAAAAAAAATAATAGCATTGGACATGCAAAGAGGAAAACCTGAAACAGCAAGTTCCAAAGACGCACGTCATGTTGCGCCTGATTAAAAAACAAAAACTAGCTATCTGGTTAATTTGTGAACCGTGAATAAATCAGATAATCGACTTTAGACCGGGAACACCTTTTACTTTCGTACAATAGCGGATTCAGTTTTTATATAAACTAAACACGGAATATGAATACAGCAATTTAGATGGTAAAAATACACAACTCGAAAGATCTCGTGACGCAAACTATTTAAAGAAATGAGTTACAATCGGAAAACGGAAGGTAATATTGTATTACTTTCCATTTTCTGAAGAAGGTAATAAAATTACGATTCTATGATTGTTTGTTACCATTAACTTAGTTTATTTAGAAAATATGCTTTTAAAAATTCTAAGGCAGTGGTAACAAACCGAAGACATTTTGATGGAAATTCTAAGTATCATTTACAAAATTGGACAATTTCAAACACCAGGTAAATTCCTCGGCTTCCCCGTAGGCGTCATAGGTACAGTTGGCAAAAATGTGCGAAATAACATTAATTCAAACGTCAATAAAAACTACTAGAAGCAAACTAGAAGAAGTTAAGTAGACATTTAAATTTGTGCCTATTACTATTGAAATTTTTTGGGTTTTGGCACATTTGTGGCAGTCCTAGTTCTAACTGAAGTGATCGTAAAAGTTTATTTTTTTTAACCCAATCAATATTACAGCCACAAGTTAATAGAAAAGGAAACACGGTCATTGACTGGCATTTTCACGATTTCCTAGTCCTTTTTGTCTGACTGTACACAGATAGAATGTTAGAATTCTAGACGGTATCTGTGCTGAGGCCGTGTTTCGTAACGCTCATAGGATTACATCGATTAGAGTACATGCCCAGCGAATAAGTACGTGTTAGAATGTTCATTTTTGACCTCTTGGAAGCGAAGAAAGATGTATGTTATAAAACTGTTAGCGTAGCTATAGAAAGATCTCGATATTGAATAATTAAATAAGTTTTTAGTGTTAAATTGTCTTCTGATGTAGAAGCGAAATAAGAACAGAATAGCCCGCCATTTTTCATCTTTCTATCATATCATAATGAGAGAAAACTACACATGTATGTAATAAGATCCCATATACTTTAAAAATGTATATTTCAACTATGATAAAGTATACAATTACAAAATTTATACGAAGCCATAGAATATCGAAGCAATAATCTTGTTAAAGCCATTGATGGTCGACGTCCATAAGAAGTTAATTATAAAGCTAACGACGTTGTAGGCTGTATCATACTGATATTTCAATGGTAATTAAAGGACATTTTATGTGGCACGATTAAATTACTAAACAGAATTGATGGAAAGATGTTTAGTAGAAAATGACGTTATAGATGGACACCATGACACATGTGTTGAATTTTCCAATCATGAAAAACTATAAAACTTACGGGTAACGGAGCGAACTTAATTAAATAAATATCATATTTGTTTTTAACTTCACGACTAGTTGCTTAATCATCAGTCGAATGATATCCAATACAGGATATGGGCTACCCCCATAGATTTTCATTCATTTCCATTATTTCTGTAGCTTATCCTTGTACAATTACGAACATATATTGCAGGCACCGGCGTCGACGATTTCCTCCATTACGTGTAGGCTATTAAGCCTGTAATATTTCCCATGGCTCGCGTTAGTTTGCCCGGCCAATCTATTGGTCCCAATGCCAACCTGTGTTATTGGATTTTCACGTTCCAAATTTAGGTCTGCTAATTGGACAAATTCAATCGCGTTTAGGGGATAAACGTTTGAAAAAGTTACTTTAGGTAGTAGTAGGTACTTTAGATTTTTTGCTTCTTCTTAGTCTTTGCTTTATTGCTTTGGGATCGGTCACAATCATTACTAATTTTAATAGCGAAACATATTATGCCAAAACTAATGTAATGATAGTCATAAATTGTCGTTCAGACGGACTAGTGGTATATGTACGTAAAACTCTATTCTCAACTCTAAAAAAAGAAATGCAAATCTAATCAACAATACGAGTTAAAAGACTATATACTATCAACGGCTTCCTCATTGTTGGCTTAGCAAACCGCACGTATACTGACAGCTTTTGTGCAGTTTGCAATTGCACATTGCATTGTACGGATCGTAGCGCACTGTTTATCGCTCATTGTATCTCTGAATCCGAGCTGGCGGTACTTGACAGCTACTGGTACTTCGCTAGGGATTTTATTCTTTGCAATTGTACTACTTAAATTAAGTACCTTATCGTGGGAATATAAATGATATATATATGTTTTTTGTACACGACTGACCAAAAAAGGAGTGTTATGTTTTCAGAGTTCATGTATGTAAGTTTATTTATTACACCATAAGTCCTGCACGGTTTAAAAGATTTTGATGTGAGAGGTATTTTTAGATTCCTTGCAGTGATATGTCACTCGGAGGAATGCAAGGAATCTTTATTTTCTAATAAAATTAGATTCTATGAATACTAAAAATCAGATCTGTGGTCGTCATGTTTTTGTTAATGGCACATTAATAAAATATAACCGTTTATCGATAATAATCAAAACCTCTTTGCTTCATGCAAGGTGTTTCATAATAATATAATAATAAATCTTTATTTCAAAATCAATGCTTACAAAAATTATTCAATCGATTGGAGTCCCCTTTTAAGCATAAATGCACGTGCCAGGGGACACCGCTCTTCCATCATGCAAAACAGTTGTTTAGGTACAATCTTACACTAATATAAATTTATTCTAGTATTTATTGTTATTATATAAGTATATGTCTGTCCGTCTGTCAGTTTTATCTTGCCTAGTCAAGGTGACTATTAATACTATTAGATAACTATGACAGCAAGGTAGGTAAAGTATGGGGTCTCACATGCAAGAAGCTATCTAAATAAATGTTTTTTAAATATGAGTAGTAGATGAGCGGTATGCGAGGGAAATAGATTGATAAAATGAAGGAAATTAGACTAATTTTTGATTCAGCATCACATTTACTTAAAATTATCATCAGTGGTCAAAGTTAAGGCATGCAAATCGTCCCTCAATGAAAAAATGTAAAAGTGCTACAATGATGCGAATTGGTAGTTTGGTAGTCACATGACGCGATTTTCCAGACTCCAGTGGGGGACCACTGACCACAGGATGTGTTGGTCTTGCTAAATTCGAATTTATGTATCCGGTTTTGACTGGAGAATCACGTATGTAATTTTTTTAAGACAGATTTAGAGCGTGACAATAATTCTTTGGATGAAATATTTCCATTTGTAACAATCAGTAATAATTTAAAAGAAATTTAATAGAATAGAAACTTAAGATGAACAATTACACGTCATAATGACTGCACATAAAATACATATATACACGATGCCTTAGACGATGATGGAATACAAAATATCAATAGAGCTACGTTTCATTGTTTTGAAGATATTAATTAAGGCTATTTTCATATTTCTAATGAATTTAAACATTGTTAAGGAAACGTAAGAATATATTTGCCTCACCACTGCATCATTCACGCAAAGACAGATCCTTCCGCTAGTGATAAATTCGAAACAAAAAAATTGGCACCCATCTAAATAAAAACGAATTAATTCGACACTAACAAAAACAAAGCAATTGCCTAATTGACTCTGTCAGGACGAGTTAAGCTATGACATCATAGTCGGATGTGTGCTTTGATGTGGTTTATACCTTTGGGTAATACAATGAAGATTGACCGACTATACTGAGTGAGGTTATGATTTTACCGGCAACCATTGCTGTGTTCTATTAGAGAAATCAACAGACGCAAATAAAGAAACGATTGATCGATAAATTCCTAACAACTCTCTTAAGAGCCAGCTAGGCGTACAGGTAGTTTTAACAAAAAGCAACAACCAGAATGCTTTTATTAGCACTAAAGAAACGTTTTTTTCGATTAAATTTGGTACACAAGTACTAGAATAACACATTTTCCCTCGGGAACGGAAACGCAGCTAGTTATAATAATTTCCCTCATCTTAAACCTAAGAGTACTTTTATTAATTCTGTGACCTAAGTTTATAAAACAGACAAAGCAATACAAAATAAATAAAACAATGATGACATCATTGTAAACCCATTAAGAATGAAGATGATTGACGCATGATAAATCGTAATTAGTTGACGTACGATGTGCTTACCGGTGATGACTTGGAGATACAAGTGACCGATCAATTGACTTCTGCGTTCGACTAACTACGAGAATGCATGGTTATTCAGTTACTCGAATCGAGTTTTTTTATGTCATGTCTTCTTTCAGATGAAACTTAATATTAAGTAACAAAAAAATCATGAAAGATTAAAGATGAATAATTAAGAAACCTGGCGTATTTTTTGCCAATAAAGACTGTACAACGTGATACTAGCGTGTTGAGGAAACGTATGTGAAAAAGGGAGGTGTGAATGTAACTGGACTGAAGAAATCAAAATGCAGCTGTTGAACTAAATATTGGGATGAACTATATTGCACTGTTCGAAGAACTGAGTTTCACTTTTCACTGTTGAACTAATAATTAACTTAACATATAAATAGAACTATTTATAACATAAAATACAATTTGATCTTAAACCGAACTGAACTACGACCAACTATGACAATAAAATATTGCATTATGTTTTTTCACAATTTTAAATTCGCGCTCTTTTTTCATTATACTTTTTTATTCTAATTTTCTAACTGGCCAGTGCGGCCAGCGAAGCTTTGCTTTTTTAAAATATATTTGTTTAGAGCTTATACAAAGACAAAGAAATTGAGGAAACTTGAGCAAAACGACGTTTCTCTATCCAAGGTTATAAAGGAATTAATTTGTCGACATTGTCTCAAAGAAAAGCCAACGTGTTACCCACACGAGGTTACTATTACTGCCAATGTAGGAGAAAATCACAAACCAGAGACGAGTCCCAAATTCAATTTGCTTTAACACGACCTAAAGCAGTTTACGGCATCCATCCTGGATGTGGTTGTAAGTTGTAAATAAAAGCCATATTCGCCCCGCTCTGAGGGTAGATAGGCATAAATACATTTGGTTTATAGCGGCGTTGTAATAGTTTATTCGGCTCGAAGGACCAGTAGGATTAAAGTCGCGTTGCTTCAGATAAGAAAATCTTAAAGAACTTTAATTTCAGAAATCTTATTGTTTGTTTTAAAATATTTGAGTAATATAAATTATGATGACATGTATGATAGACATGACCAGTGTGACCACTTTTAGTAGATTTCTACTTTTTTGGTAGATTTGAGGCAAATGGAACGATATTTTAGTAGTCAGATATTTTAGTAGTAATTTCAGTAGAAAATCGGTACAGTTTAGTAGATTCGGTAGAAAATCGATAAATTAGAACATTCTTAATAATAGTAATGCAAAATGCAAGTATTCAGGCCAAAAAAAGAAAAAGGCAACACTATAACACTACGAAGTCTTGTCCATATCCAAGGGATTTACCGTAACTTATTATTGAATACGGTGCTATTCCGGTCGGAATCCAGATTCAGAGCCCAGATTCGGGGATCCGAATGCATGTTTTTCATACAAAATGTTTAAAAGTTAAATTTGAAACAGGGCTTAGTAGATTTTAGCAACATTCTTGGTAGATTGTGTGATGAAAAAGTGGTCACGCTGGACATGACATATAGTCAAACAAAGAACAACATTTACCTATTGAAATGAAACGGTTGGAAGCACTATATTTATTTGTATAACAAAATATAATAACGATACAGAGTTTGTAAAATGAAAATAACCTTTTAGAATCTTCTCAACAGTAAACAATTAGCAATGAAACAACAAAGAAGAACACCGCTCCCGTTTCCAACAAAATTATCTATCTTTTGCGAAAACTTGGAGATCTTTCCGCGGAATTTTGTATCAAAGTAATACGTTTTCCAGAGCTCCACAATATCCTTTGTAGGTCCAAAAATAAGCGCCGTTAAATTACAGCGCAAGGCAAATTATAAGGTCACAGGTAACTAATTCTTGCAATTTGTCAACCTTATAAAGGTGACTTTTAGAACAAAAATAATCCCCTCAATTTGGCAGGCTTGCGGAGGAAAAAGGGCAAGGCAAGGAGCTACGCGTTAGCAATATATCAAGGCGGGCGAGGTTAATACAAATTTTATTTATAAGGAAACTGGCGCCGAGATTTCTATGGTGGATATTTATTGCTAAAGTACCGAAGACGCTGAATAATCGGTCATAAGAAAGTGTCCTAAGTTGGCAAGAATTGGGTCAAGAGAACACTATTTAATGATTTTTTATCTGTTCCTTTTTCCCTATTCAAACCCCACCGCTAAATATAGATTAGAAATCAGTGACCCGTCAAAATGCCACTTTAGGACCAGGAAGTGCCTCACAACTCCGTTTTATATTGTACTAGCTAGCTAGCCCCCGGGTTCACCCGCGTGAATTTCCCACGGGAACAGAGATTTTTCCCGGGATAAAAGGTACCCTATGTCCTTCTCAGTACTTCTATGTGTATGCGAAATTTCGGGAAGATTGGTTCAGTAGATAAAGCGTGAAGAGGTAGGTAAAACATAAATTACTCAAAAAATCTGATGCACCGTCTCTCGTCATCATCCCCTGCACATCCCACTCATTACAAGGGCCCTAGACTACTAGAATTTACGCCGTCATGTCACCCTAGCCATCGTTAGCGGATCGAGATTGCGTGCGTATGCATTATTTGAGCACCTTTGTGACATCTAGGCGTAGCTAGAACTAAGTATATATTTTTTATTATGAGCATGCTTTATCTCAACCTGGCCTGCCTTAACATGTGATTCACCTGCATTTAAAGTTATTTTTCTTCGAGGCTGTTTCAAAAAGTTGGTATTTGTTGTAATCATATAGGCAGTAGTCATATAAGTTTAGAATACACGAGACTTCAATGGGACATCTCTATTGACCACTCAAAAGCAATTCTGTCAGCAAAGCCGTCATACTAAAAATGTAATAAAAAATATTTCTGTGCATCAACAGAACAGAAGCCAAAAAAGTTTGAAATAGCCAAGTAGTTGATCTTTTGTGTATATCTTTTGAGTGCTAGCTATAATTACACAAAGATTAATGTTGGTAAACAATGCTATGGTCTATTGCGATACGCCCCACTTTCGTGTAGTGACGATTGATTTCGAGCACTTTTCTAGTGTTGTTCTACATTCGTTGTTACGTTATGTGTTGAAGATTTTATAGTTATTACAATCGGGCCGTGGTCATTTACGCCATTTATATTGTAAAAGATAAATGTAGATCAATTACTTCCTATAAGTACACAGACAAACACTAAACAGTGAAATATAGGGATATATCTTGGTGCATTAATTGTGTGACAAGTGACAACAATTTCATGTTTACCTATGTAGTTAACCGTTGAGATTTGACTCAAACATACATTATTGCAAGTTGAAAAAAAGTTTGTGATAATTAAGGCAATATTTTATATAACAAAATAAGAGGAATAAATAGACCCAGCGATAATGTTGTAATGGCCAGCGGTGTCAGTAATAAAATTCACGAAGCGAATGCTAAAAATGTTGATAATAATTCGCAAACGACCGAGGGCGCCAAAGGCGACCGTGAAATTTTTATAAACACTGTTTTTAGGGAATTTAATACTTGTAGGAATCCCTTTGATATGGCTGCAAAAGGACCAAAGGATCAATGTTGAAATAAATTAGATAATTCTAATCCTCCAGTTAAATACTTCATTTTACATGAATAAATTAAAGTCCAAAATATTACATGGAAAAGGTTTACCGACTTAGGTTGGACTTGTGTAAATAGTTACAAATAAGGTGCCAAAATCAATAATAACCAAATTGATAAATCGTCTAATAAAATTTTTGACTGATTAGCAAAGTCAAGGAAATTTAGTTAAGTTTAAACAAAAATGTTTAATATCAAAACATCGGTTAAACATTCGTAGCGAGTACAGATTGTGTCAGTTATATCCATACTATTTGAGAGTAAAAGAAACAAGTTAAAACCAGTTGGTAGCTCTGAATCAAATGTAAATGTCAAGATATTAATACCACCAGTCGGACGACAATGTACCTACGTTGTTCTTATTGGTCTCTTTACGATTTCATTACACAGTATGACTATAGCTGTGAAATTCTGAGAACTACTGCATTTCAAATAGGAAAAAATCGCACTAAAACTTTATTTTTTCTACGCTAGAAAATTTGCATACAAATTAGTTGGGCGCCCAGAACTCTGGATAGAAGAATTCTGTGGTTGGCCGGTTAATTCATGAAGCTGAGCTCAATTTTATAAAATCCTTGTTTTTCTTTCCTTATCCACGTTGAGGTCGCTATCGCATGTTAGACTACTCTATTTCGCATGATCCTATATCGATATTTTGAAAATCATCACAACAAAATCAGTTTCCCTGTATACTTGTACACATCCGTTTGTACTGACATCACTTAAAGACCTCTGCTCAAGGATCAGCAAGGTCGTCCGACCGGTCGCTTATTGTTATGCTCAACTCGAAACGGTTGGTGCTAAAAATGTTAAGTTATTTTGGGTTCAAGTGGGTGCCCGTTGGTGTATTTTGAAATGTCATTTGTTTTTAGGTGGTTGAAATCAACAGTGCTTTTGCTATCTCCATGGATCGCAGTATGACTAATTCGTGACCTGGTGAGATTTGCTATTTTTCAGGACTAGAACTTCAGGAAGATTAATATTAGCTGTTGTCTTGGACTGCTTAAACATAGTGAATGAAGTATTTTAAATATTTGGCACAAGGTTAATAGTGTTAAAGCATACTACATAATAATAAATGGGTCTTGTTATCCGATATGAATAAATTAATCTTCTCACAAAGAGGAGTCCAAGTTTGCAGCAAAATGACATAATCCAGTTGACCACGGCGCATTCAAAGATTCAAGATGATCTAATTAGGCCGCCAGCTAACGCGTTAATGAAAAAGAGGGTAGGACAGTGACTTATCCGATTAAAAAGGTACCGTTTGTGGGAGAGCACGGATTATGAGGGACGTTTGAGGTAAAGCCGAGTTTGTTATTTTGCAACAGAGCCTCACAGATTACGTTTGTCTAATTAACAATTTCCAAAAGTTTATTTGGACGAAAATGATTACGGGTTTAAATAAAATAAACAAAGAGATGAGCGGCGGACGGACTTATTAACAGTCACATGATGTACATGGATAAGAGAAGCACCGGAGAAAGAAGGATGGAGTATAAGAAGAAAAACCTTTCAACAGTGGGCAGAATAGAACCAAAATGTTGATCACGACGAATGATATGAAAGAGTAGAAAATTACAGTATCAGAGGCCATCCTCTTTGGGTCGATAAGACGTCACATTAAGTGCCTGATGATTGTGATTTAGATTAGGGCATGCATACCGGAATTCCGGAATATCGTAATTCCGGTATCTCGGACAGATTTTTTCGATATTTCAATACCGGAATTGAAGGGCCAAATACCGTAATACCGGTATTCTTTTTTTTTTCTTTTTTATTAAATATGGGCTTGCTCTTGACCACAATCTTGCCTGAGGACACAGATGAGGTCTACGGTGTAACGAGCTTACCCAGAAGCAACCTATTCACTCTGGTTTTGAAGAGAGTCGGGTTGTACGTTGTACGTGCTCGGGAACACAGACCAGGCAGGGAGTTCCAACGTGGTTCCAACGCTTCGCTGTGTGCATTAGGAATGATGATGAAAAGCGCTTGGTGCGTGCGGGGGGAATATAAACCAAGAAGGGATGATAGCCCGCAGTGCGTCTTGTTCATTAAAAAATATATAAATAAATATATACTATGCGATTTAAATGCTATCGGTTTTTGTAATTTTTGTCCAGTTGTCAGCTTGTCATTCAAAACCATTCGAAACTAACTCCACTAAACTGACGTTTTGTACGACGTGCAAAAAAAAAATTAAGAAAATTAGTAATAGTAATAAATTTATAAATGTTTATTTATAGTATTTTATTTTGCACTAAATGATTTACATAAATATTGAAAGTTAAATTAAATGCAAATATAATTTGACTTAAAAAAATTGATTCTTCAAATTTCGGTATGTAGTTGCCACTAACCAACGCACGGAGTAATTTAGAAATTTTTATATAAAAAAAATATGTACCTAGTTTTTCACTTGATTGGTTAGTTGCTACCCGGTCCCCGCGCTGTTTCCCCCGCCCGCACTGAGCTCGTACTCTATAATTTTGCAGACTTTGCAGTCGTCAATATCTTATAGCGAGTGTGCACATATGCGGTGTAGTGATTAGACGATTGTTCTTTTATTTAAATACACTATGTTATGTAAAAAAGTATAGATTCATAGAGATTAATCAAATTGTGCCAATTCCGGAACCAGTACCGGAATTCCGGTATTAGGTCTCTAGTACCGAAAATCAGTACCGGTATTGATAACTTTCCGGTATTGCATGCCCTACACACGAGGTTACTATTACTGCCAATGTAGGAGAAAATCACAAACCAGAGACGAGTCCCAAATTCAATTTGCTTTAACACGACCTAAAGCAGTTTACGGCATCCATCCTGGATGTGGTTGTAAAGTGTAAATAAAAGCCATATTCGCCCCGCTCTGAGGGTAGATAGGCATAAATACATTTGGTTTATAGCGGCGTTGTAATAGTTTATTCGGCTCGAAGGACCAGTGCGATTAAGTCACATTGATTCAGACAAAAAAAAATCTTAAAGAATGTTAATTTCAGAAATCTTGTTATGTTTGTTTTTAGATATTTAAGTAAATTATGATGACCTGTATGATAGACATAACATATATGATACTCAAAGATTCCAACATCTATCTATTGAAATGAAACGGTTGGAAGCACTATATTTATTTGTATAAAAAAATATAATAACGATACAGAGTTTGTAAAAGGAAAATAACCTTTTAGAATCTTCTCAACAGTAAACAATTAGCAATGAAACAACAACAAAGAAGAACACCGCTCCCGTTTCCAACAAAATTATCTATCTTTTGCGAAAACTTGGAGATCTTTCCGCGGAATTTTGTATCAAAGTAATACGTTTTCCAGAGCTCCACAATATCCTTTGTAGATCCAAAAATAAGCGCCGTTAAATTACAGCGCAAGGCAAATTATAAGGTCACAGGTAACTAATTCTTGCAATTTGTCAACGACTTTTAGAACAAAAATAATCCCCTCAATTTGGCAGGCTTGCGGAGGAAAAAGGGCAAGGCAAGGAGCTACGCGTTAGCAATATATCAAGGCGGGCGAGGTTAATACAAATTTTATTTATAAGGAAACTGGCGCCGAGATTTCTATGGTGGATATTTATTGCTAAAGTACCGAAGACGCTGAATAATCGGTCATGAGAAAGTGTCCTAAGTTGGCAGGAATTGGGTCAAGAGAACACTATTTAATGATTTTTTATCTGTTCCTTTTTCCCTATTCAAACCCCACCGCTAAATATAGATTAGAAATCAGTGACCCGTCAAAATGCCACTTTAGGACCAGGAAGTGCCTCACAACTCCGTTTTATATTGTACTAGCTAGCTAGCCCCCGGGTTCACCCGCGTGAATTTCCCACGGGAACAGAGTTTTTCCCGGGATAAAAGGTACCCTATGTCCTTCTCAGTACTTCTATGTGCATGCGAAATTTCGGGAAGATTGGTTCAGTAGATAAAGCGTGAAGAGGTAGGTAAAATATAAATTACTCTAAAATTCTGATGCACCGTCTCTCGTCATCATCCCCTGCACATCCCACTCATTACAAGGGCCCTAGACTACTAGAATTTACGCCGTCATGTCACCCTAGCCATCGTTAGCGGATCAAGATTGCGTGCGTATGCATTATTTGAGCACCTTTGTGACATCTAGGCGTAGCTAGAACTAAGTATATATTTTTTTATTATGAACATGCTTTATCTCAACCTGGCCTGCCTTAACATGTGATTCACCTGCATTTAAAGTTATTTTTCTTCGAGGCTGTTTCAAAAAGTTGGTATTTGTTGTAATCATATAGGCAGCAGGCATATAAGTTTAGAATACACGAGACTTCAATGGGGCACCTCTATTGACCACTCACAAGCAATTCTGTCAGCGAAGCCAAAAAGAACCCAAAGGTTGGCTGGAAGAAATTGCATTTGCGATAAGCCCGCCTTTGCGCTCATTTTTGTATTAACTTTTGTCTCTACTTTGTATGTTCTGTCTGTAAATGGTGCAATAAAGTGTTGATCTATCTATCTATTTATCTAAGCCGTCATAGTAAAAATGTCATAAAAAATATTTCTGTGCATCAACAGAACAGAAGCCAAAAAAGTTTGAAATAGCCAAGTAGTTGATCTTTTGTGTATATCTTTTGAGTGCTAGCTATAATTACACAAAGATTAATGTTGGTAAACAATGCTATGGTCTATTGCGATACGCCCCACTTTCGTGTAGTGACGATTGATTTCGAGCACTTTTCTAGTATTGTTCTACATTCGTTGTTACGTTATGTGTTGAAGATTTTATAGTTATTACAATCGGGCCGTGGTCATTTATATTGCACAAGATAAATTATAAAAACAAAAGATTTAAAAAAAAAAAACATAAATGTAGATCAATTCCTTCCTTTAAGTACACAGATAAACAGTGGAAATATAGGGATATATCTTGGTGCATTAATTGTATGACAAGTAACAACAATTTCATGTTTATGTAGTTAACCGTTGAGATTTGACTCAAACATACATTATTGCAAGTTAAACAAAAGTTTGTGATAATTAAGGCAATATTTTATATAACAAAATAAGAGGAATAAATAGACCCAGCGATAATGTTGTAATGGCCAGCGGTGCCAGTAATAAAATTCACGAAGCGAATGCTAAAAATGTTGATAATAATTCGCAAACGACCGAGGGCGCCAAAGGCGACCGTGAAATTTTTATAAACACTGTTTTTAGGGAATTTAATACTTGTAGGAATCCCTTTGATATGGCTGCAAAAGGACCAAAGGATCAATGTTGAAATAAATTAGATAATTCTAATCCTCCAGTTAAATACTTCATTTTACATGAATAAATTAAAGTCCAAAATATTACATGGAAAAGGTTTACCGACTTAGGTTGGACTTGTGTAAATAGTTACAAATAAGGTGCCAAAATCAATAATAACCAAATTGATAAATCGTCTAATAAAATTTTTGACTGATTAGCAAAGTCAAGGAAATTTAGTTAAGTTTAAACAAAAATGTTTAATATCAAAACATCGGTTAAACATTCGTAGCGAGTACAGATTGTGTCAGTTATATCCATACTATTTGAGAGTAAAAGAAACAAGTTAAAACCAGTTGGTAGCTCTGAATCAAATGTAAATGTCAAGATATTAATACCACCAGTCGGACGACAATGTACCTACGTTGTTCTTATTGGTCTCTTTACGATTTCATTACACAGTATGACTATAGCTGTGAAATTCTGAGAACTACTGCATTTCAAATAGGAAAAAATCGCACTAAAACTTTATTTTTTCTACGCTAGAAAATTTGCATACAAATTAGTTGGGCGCCCAGAACTCTGGATAGAAGAATTCTGTGGTTGGCCGGTTAATTCATGAAGCTGAGCTCAATTTTATAAAATCCTTGTTTTTCTTTCCTTATCCACGTTGAGGTCGCTATCGCATGTTAGACTACTCTATTTCGCATGATCCTATATCGATATTTTGAAAATCATCACAACAAAATCAGTTTCCCTATATACTTGTACACATCCGTTTGTACTGACATCACTTAAAGACCTCTGCTCAAGGATCAGCAAGGTCGTCCGACCGGTCGCTTATTGTTATGCTCAACTCGAAACGGTTGGTGCTAAAAATGTTAAGTTATTTTGGGTTCAAGTGGGTGCCCGTTGGTGTATTTTGAAATGTCATTTGTTTTTAGGTGGTTGAAATCAACAGTGCTTTTGCTATCTCCATGGATCGCAGTATGACTAATTCGTGACCTGGTGAGATTTGCTATTTTTCAGGACTAGAACTTCAGGAAGATTAATATTAGCTGTTGTCTTGGACTGCTTAAACATAGTGAATGAAGTATTTTAAATATTTGGCACAAGGTTAATAGTGTTAAAGCATACTACATAATAATAAATGGGTCTTGTTATCCGATATGAATAAATTAATCTTCTCACAAAGAGGAGTCCAAGTTTGCAGCAAAATGACATAATCCAGTTGACCACGGCGCATTCAAAGATTCAAGATGATCTAATTAGGCCGCCAGCTAACGCGTTAATGAAAAAGAGGGTAGGACAGTGACTTATCCGATTAAAAAGGTACCGTTTGTGGGAGAGCACGGATTATGAGGGACGTTTGAGGTAAAGCCGAGTTTGTTATTTTGCAACAGAGCCTCACAGATTACGTTTGTCTAATTAACAATTTCCAAAAGTTTATTTGGACGAAAATGATTACGGGTTTAAATAAAATAAACAAAGAGATGAGCGGCGGACGGACTTATTAACAGTCACATGATGTACATGGATAAGAGAAGCACCGGAGAAAGAAGGATGGAGTATAAGAAGAAAAACCTTTCAACAGTGGGCAGAATAGAACCAAAATGTTGATCACGACGAATGATATGAAAGAGTAGAAAATTACAGTATCAGAGGCCATCCTCTTTGGGTCGATAAGACGTCACATTAAGTGCCTGATGATTGTGATTTAGATGAACCAAAATAGTAATAAGTATGTACTTATTACTATTTTACCAACTTATATAAGTTGCAAGTTACAATGGCTTATATGGCGATACATAGATAAAACGAAAATACAAATCAGTAACAATGAATTCTAATTTACACAAATCCCAATTTGTGAAACCACAATGATATTAATGCGAATGGACACTAATACTGTGGATTTACGTGAATATGAGTGGACGTAAGAGATTAGCTCGACATATTGGACGCATTTGGGTTTATAGCAAACATAATATCATTCGGAGTGATTTAGCCCATTTAGAAAGCTATTTGCAACTGTAGAATATTTTATGTTGTACATAACGGAGCTGGATTACTATTAGGTATTTTATCTGCGTGGGATTTGAATGTTATTGGGAACAACTAGTGCAGTGAGTGCATTTTTATTAAGTTCAAGCTATAGTCCTGCTTGATATATTTATGAGATCTTTTTGTTGTCGTTCTGCTAGTATATGTATAAATCCCAAGGATCTTAGAAGCCATAATATTTTGTATGGCTTAGGGTATTCGAATGAATTGTTTTTTTATTCGATGCGCGGCATTAACTAGTAAATCTGCAATCTTAACTGGTAAGTCAAAACAAATGAAAAATGGAACAAAAGAAACTTTGAATAAATAACTGTTTCTATGGGCAACTTTAACAGCGACTAACTGTTTCCATCGGCAACGTATAGACAATAGCAATAATTATATAGTTGTAAAACAACATAAGTTATGTAGGACGCATGCATCGGCACGTGTGGATGAAGTACAAACTAATGACCATTCTCGACTAGGTTAATGTAAACATCCGATAAAGGAAATAACATACAACATCCTAGAGGTGAACCAGTTCGAGAAGTACGTGAATAGTAATATATGTATGATCATTAGTAGAATAGTAGATGTATGTTGGTTGTTATTATCAGAACTAGACTTGACGTGACACAAAATTTTGGTACCACTAAGAGCACCGATAGATATAGATTGGTTATAAGTTAGTATGGGTTATAGGTAAGTATACCTACCTAGGTATCGAAAATTTAGCTATTCGAATCGTTGCTTTAAGGTGCTTACCTTATAATTTAGGCAGGTAAGTGGACTCGTCTTGAAAATGACTTCTATATGAAGTCGAAATCCGTAAGGTGGGTGCGTAGGATTGTGTAATGAAGACCGGAGATCGAACGAAAGTTGGGAAGCTTTGGACTGACGATGTATAAAACATGAAAAACTTTGGCTATGTCCAGCAGTTTTCTACATAAAATGATGCTCATGATTTGTCCTTTTTAAATAAAGCAGATAGAAGATCTTAATTGAAAACTTTATATTTTAATTCTCATAATAGTCAGTTGAACTTAAATAGCAGTACTTAAACTTAAATACCATTCCTGACTTATTGAGCAAACTTAATAGACGACGTAAGTAATGACTCGGCCGTACTAATTTCATGAAAATGTGTTTGCGTTTCTTAGAAAACGCTATTGCAATACGCAACGCAAGATATACTTATGGTGTTGCAACTCTGCAAGTGCGCATAGCCGCACATGAATAGCTTGTGCTTGCTTGCTAAATTTAAAATGACTACCGCGCCCCGCGAGGCTCCGTAAGAATTACGGGATAAAAACACCTATTATATTCCAAGGTATTGATACAGACTCATCGTCTTATCCCTTACGGGGTAGACAGAGCCATGTTTCGCTGGATAGTGAGCTTATTGGTGTAATGGATATTACGATAGTGACAGGTCGCTAGCCCATCGTCTAAATTCCCAGTCCAAAGGGGGCTTTTAGGAATCTCCCTTACTTTTTAAAAATGTATTCCGAATTTCTTTCAAATCCTTTACAGAGATTTTGGTTGAAGATCAGCAAATATTCTTCCTAACAAAGAGAAGCAAATTTAAAAATAAATTATGAGAATCAGAGTCCCAGTTACCAGTAAAAGATAAATATTATTAACAGGTGCAGAATTTCCCCGAATTTTCTTATCTTCCCTCCTATATGTGAGCAATTGTCGTATATTAAGCCTACCCTGGCAGTCCCACAGGTACCTAGAGATAAAAGTATTTACGTCGTTATCGGTCGACGACCCGAGAGAAGGCGAACGTAGAATTTTATTTATTTACGATACCAACCCAGAATGTATTGGACTTTTCGGGGCTCCTAATGATTTTGATATCGCTACATTAGTAGATGAAAATGAATATCAAATCAAATAGCTCGTTAGTACAATATGGTTCGTGATTCTAGCGATCACGCAAATCAAACTACAGGTGAGTGACGTAACTATCCACCCCCACTACCTCGGTAGGACCCAAGGAGGATACAAGGTAGGACCGCTTAAAAATTTCAACATTTCTATGGTAACCATAACCTGGTGGTGTTTTAAGATCAGCTCCCAACGATAGAACTCCTCTATCAAAGGTTAACACAGCACGAACATGTATTATTTTAACATGATGAAAACCTTTTTTAGTAAATGTGTGTTCTTCTAACAAGGCGAAAGACAGAGCCGAATGAAAGAAAAAGAAGCAGAAATAGGACTTTCTATTTCTGCTTCTTTTTCTTTGCTTCCATAGCAAATTTCTAAAAATGCGTCTACAAAGGCAAAAGACTTGTACTTTTTGTACAAGCTTGTTGACTTTGTCTATCCAATCACCATCTTTTCTCGTCCATTACGCGTGGGCCGTATGAATCAGTGGTGACAGAAGATGCGTCACAAATTGACAATTCACATGTGCCGTAAGCTAATTTGTATGAATTGTTCAATCGTGGTCATGGATGTCACTCTGCTTAGAGTGAGGATATTGTACGATAGATGCGAGCTATTTATAGAATCCATGCTAATACAATAAGGTTGGAAGATGTTTCTATTATAAAACCGACTTAATTAAACTATATAGTTTAGGCTATCTTCTATCTAAAGGAAGGCCTAAAAAGAGATGGATTGTATGAAGATGATTGGAGCGGATATGAGTATGACTAGAGACAGAGGATCATGGAGAGAAAAGACATTTTACTCCGACCCCAGATTCTGGGACAAGGACAGATGATGATGAAGCTTATACCACAACTCTGTAGAGTTGTACCTTGTCCGTACCTTGTAAGGTATTAATGATGAAGCTTATACCTCAACTCTAGAAGGTATAATGTTAATAAAATTTTACGAAAACCCTAAAATATCCAAACATATAGCAATTAAATAAAAGCACTTGTTTTTGAGCAAGACTAAACTATTCATAATGAAATGACAAAGCTAGCTAATCTCAATTTTTCTCATTGAAGTTACAGACTTAATATTACGCAGTGAATTCAATTTCTCAATAGTACAGTTAAACTCCATGTCAAGTCGTCTTGCATGGCGGTAATGACGAATTAGCAATAAATTAAGGTACGTTCATAAACTGACTGTACTTTAGTGGAGCAACGCGCATTCTCTAAATGTTTTGGAGGATATTAATGTTAACTTTTCAGTCTGTCTGAGACGAAATGTACCTGTCACGGTTCCTTTGTTTCGTTTGCAAGTTGAAAATTTTCCGGCTGTGCGGCTTAAGAAACTTTCCTCTTGAATAATATACGCGTAAAATCTCAGTGTTCGAGGTTATTTTACATCTATTGTACAGACAATAGCAATTAGATCATGCAAGACTACATAAAAAGGACCCTCTGAATGACTGACATATCAACACAGAGCCAAAACCGTTGAACCACAGTTTGGACATAGAAATTTTGACAGAAAGTTTCAGTCAGAGTAAACGAGCATTAAGAAAGGAATTTTGAATACTCCACCTCATAAAACGACATTCACGCGGGCGAAACCGCTAGCAAACGCTACCTAAAGTACCATGTATTGATCAATTCAGGTAAACATATGTTTTTTAATCAGACGTTTCGCAGTTGTCCAATAGAAAAAGGTATGTATCTGATTTTCATATTTTTCATTCATATGAATAAAGTATGAAGTTTCGTTGCGTGACGTCAGTAGACGAATAAGTCTGTTTTTGATGTAAATACATCTATAAGCATGGTCATAAATTATATATTCGATTGTCGTGACGGAATTTGGTCAGCATATCTATAAGCTTCTTGCAGCAGTGTTCCCGAACCGATACGACATTGGAACCTTCAAAAAACGAGTCTACGTCTTCTTGAAAGACTGGCAACACCATTGTGATACCCCTGGTGTTGCAGTTGTCCATGGGCAGCGGTGATCACTCACCATCAGGTGACCCGCTTGCTCGTTTGCCGCCCTATGTTATTTTTAAAAAGGCATTTTAATTTGTGATAACGAAAGCAGGGGCTAAGATTTTCAGTAAGAGCTTAGGGGATTACAGTTCATGTTGCAATCGACTAAATGGCAGGAAAAGCGTATTGCAAAAGTTTTTATGTTTTTTTTTAATCGTTTAAAACGTGCAGCCCTCCCTGCCTTGTTGCGAAAATGGAGGAAACAAAAACAAATAAAAAAGTTTTTACGGCTAAGTACGAAGCAGCTTAATCACTGGAACTATTTACATATTTATATACCATCATCATACCTTCGTAGCACTGGCCTTCCTTATTTGGATGATAAAGAAGGATAAGACATAATGCGGATTGGTAGGTTTTAACAACTGCCAATAAAGCCGGCAAATTATCTGTCAAATGGATTTGACCAGTGGATTGGTGGAACAGGGGGTTCCACTCAAATCCAACTATTCCACTCTAATCCAGTCTTCTGTCAATCTGTATAAAGGAGTGGATGGAGTCAGATGGAATCAGAGGGTTCTGTTCTGGCGACCATGTATAGGAAGACAAAGTGTGGGCAAACCAGCTGCCAGATGATCGGACGATATCAAAAAGACGGCAGGACCGACCTAGGCCAGAATCGCCGCATCAAGATAAGAGTGGAATTCCAATCAAGAGGCATACGGTCTCAAATATGCTGAGGAGAAGAAGAGTGAACTTTAGTTCAGGCGGAATCTACTCCATTGATGGATTTGACCAGTAGATTAGAGTTAAGCAAGGCTTTATTAAAAGGGTAGATAATATGTTACATTGAACTGTAATTAAAACGGATGATGAAACGCAACCAATATTTTTTTAAACTATTTAATTGAACAGGTGTTAATTTGTAAGACATTATTCATACTTATGCAAATGAATATAAACAAACCCACACACTGTCAAGAATTCCAAATCAAGGAGACATATACAAGTACATTATTTATATACGCCAGATCATTTTCTGATGATGCGCTTGAAAATGACGTCATTGCACGTCACGATGTATTAGTGAGAGAAGGGGCAAAAAGTCATTTAAAAAAAAAAGAGGTTATGGATAGGTTCATTATGTTTCTATTTAATATTGATAATACTGGCTAAAGTGTATTCGGATACAAAAATAGGAGGCGACTTAAAAAAGGGTACCCATCAGCTAACCTCGCCTACCCGAAAACATAAAATAAATCCTAGGTTGTATGTACATATACCTACCACGCGACACTTAATAATATTGAAGCTTCAAGTAAAAAAAAAGTTTATTTCAAATTCTTACCAAAAAATACTAAATTGAACCCATAAAGAAAATTTGTATAAAATATCCCAATTATTGCATTGTAGTCGAATAATGCATCCAATGCATCACTTTTCTAAAAACACTTGAGTTTTCCACAATAAAATAGAACGTTGCATGTGCGAGCGAGACAAGTATAAGCAAAATGCGAACTGGCTCTTAAATACATACAAATAAAAGAGATAGTCGAAAAATACACGAAATTTTTTCACGTTACATAACAACGCGTTGTTGTGAGATGTGTTATCAAAATCATCATAATGATTACGAAACATACGATCTGAAGTTACATGCGTTATCATGACTTTGTTTTGTGTCCGCGTCATTCCAGGGTCATTATCAAGACTTCTTAATGATTTTTTGTCTTTAAATAAAATGAAAATAAAAAAAATGGGAAAATCTTGGTTCATACAAATCTATATCACTGTACAGTACAACTCTACACAATTCTGTAATTATTTTGACGTGAAAAGGTATCTAAAGGTCTTGAACAAATAATGATTCTCACTGTAATTGCAAATACCGTTATGTCACAATCTACCTTGCGAAAATTGTCAAATTAATCGAATAAGATAAATTTTATCCCGAAAATTCAGAGCCGTCATGCATGACAATAACAGAGCAAGTGGCAAAAGCAAGTCCGGCTCGAAGGACCAAAGCTTAGGCCTTCTAGGTAAAGACTCTTGAATAGTAAAAGATATTGTATGATAGACTGTAAGTAGGTATATAATAAAAGCTGAGATGACAGACAAAGACTGTCATATTTGACAGATGCGCAGTCGGGGCAACCGTCGCGCGAAGTAGCGTTGCAGGACTATCGATAGTTGACCTTGAAAAATAGACATACTATCGATACTATTGATGAAAGCCAAGACTATCGATAGTATTGCTTTTCAATACTATCGATAATATTGCTTTTCAATATTAGTGATAATATTGCTTAGAAAACATCAATACTATCGATAGTTCGGCCCGACCGCGAAAGATCGAACGCAAATCTGTTACAAGTTTTTAATTGATATAAATAGTAAAACCTTCGAAAATTCAGTCGTATTTGATATCAATCTGTGTTATTTTCAAAAAGCTGTGTAGTGTGTGTGTTTGCGTCCAAAAGGACAGTGTAAATAAATATGTCAAGCTCTGACCTAACGGCAACCTGCGCAGCAGGCTGCAAGCATGTAATCAAACCTGGAGAAATGCTTAAATGCTCAGTATGCCAAGATAAGTATCATTTTGCCTGTGTCAATATGTCTACATCCCATTATATGACAAACAAAAATCGTTACACACAAACTTGGCACTGCCCATTATGCGAAAACATCACAAGACGTACTAAGAACGACAACACACCTGTCAGGAAACAAAACCAATGCATGCTAGATGATACTAACATGTCGATTGATGAACACACTACACAGACAACACACAACCAAAGTACAAATGATACACGTACATCATCGAAGATACAAACACCAAACTACTCAAATCACCCGGACAACCTCGACGGGAACACAATTTCACTCCATAGTATAAATCAACTACTCGAAAAGCAACTGGAAAAAAACAAACAATCCATCCTAGCTGACATCAAAAGTATACTGACTTGCGAAATAAACACAGTCGCCTCAAAGCTACAGAAGGAATTCTCCAAAAAAACTGACACTATTCAAAAACATCAAACTACACAGGACAAACAAATATTAGATATTGACGAAAAAGTGAAAAAAATAGAAATAGAGAACACAAAACTGCGAAATGAAATTGAAGAACTTAAAAGGAAAAATTCCGAGATATTAGGAGAAAATAATCAAAAAATTAGTCCGGAAATATCAAACATCACCAACAGCGCAAACATATTCGTACTATATGGTTTAAATGAATACACAGGTGAACGGGAGCAAGACATAGAATATAGAATTATTCACGCATTTAGGGACATCTTACACATAGACCTCACAGGTTATATTGAAGAAATACGACGACTTGGAGCTAGAGGACCGCGACGACCACTACGTGTGGAATTAATCAGTAAACGGATGACAAATTATATATTAAATAACGTCAAATACTTCAAAAATACGGGACTATATGTATCTAAATTGCTTGATAAGCAAACAATCGAAGAAAGGAACCGAAAAAGATTGTCCAGTAATACACAGGATAAAGTTACAAATCTGAACATCCAAAATACAAACAGAACATCAAACCAACGTTCACAAAAAAATATTAGCCTCGAAGAACAATCACCGCACCATTCTACTTACCGAGCATCAACTTCACACACCACAACTACTGCAGACACAAGCCAAAACCATTCACCTAATTCCTTTCGCCCCTCACGCAGACACTACTAATATACATATATTTTTCCAAAACATGCAGAGTATATGGAATAAAAGAACACTATTTGAAGCATTCCTTGACCAATCGCAAAATATTTATCACGCATGTTGTATATCCGAAAGCCACCTAACAGCGGAGAAACTGGAACTCATACACGTGAATCATTATCGCGTAGCAAGTGCATACTGCCGGCAAAAACACGACAGAGGTGGGGTTTGCATTCTTGTGCGAGAAGATGTACAGTATATCGAGAGAAAGGATATTATGGACATGACAATCGAATTTCTGGTAGAATTGTGTGCTATCGAATTTAGTGATCGTAATTTATTATTAGTTTTGTTATATTGGAACGATAAGCGGGTAAATGATTTTCTTGTGCAATTGGAAAAGATTTTAAAGTACTTAGCCATAAAATATAGTCAAAAACGTATTATAATAGGAGGTGATTTCAACATCAATACTCTAAAAAATGATACAGAATCAAAAAGACTGCTCAGCCTCATGGCAGAACATAATTTTACTCTTCATATAAAAGACCCAACTAGAATAACTAAAAAAACATCAACCTGTATAGACCACATTTATTGTAATTTTTTGGATAATAACTTGCACGCTGAAGTAGTAGACAATGGATTTTCGTACCATAAAAGCGTAACTATAAAAATCCATTCACAAATAAAAGACAAACCAAGACAAACCTGGAAAAAAGAAATAAGAATATTTAACCAAGAAAATATTTTAAAATTTAAAACGGAACTAAAAAATATTTGTTGGGATAAAATAATAAAAATTGACCAAAATATAAATGAAAACTATAATTCTTTTGACATTACAATAAATAAAATATTAAATAATTGTATTCCTAAAAAAATTATAAAAATAAAATCGCATAAGAAAAAACATTGGCTCACCAAAGGCATTAAAATCTCATGTAAAAATAAAAGATTATTAAAAACTTTAATTAACAGTTCAAATAATGATATTCTTAAAAAATACTACAAAAAATACGAAAAGACTTTAAAAAGAACTGTAATAAAATCTAAAAAACTAGAATTTATAAAAAGAGTTAAAAACTCAAATAATATCGTTAAAACAATTTGGAATATCGTAAAAGAACGCACTAACAAATCCAAAAAACTTGACAGACAAAACATCCAATTGAAGATCCATAATGATCTTACGTCGGATCCTAAGTTAGTTGCCAACGCGTTTAATAACTACTTTGCATCGGTGGGGATGATACCAGCGAGCGGCAGCGGCACTGCGCCCCCGCGGCCGGCCCGTCCTGCACCCGCCCGAGAACTCCATGTATTTGCGGCCTTTGGAACTATCGGATGTTAACAAAATATTGAAAAGTTTAAAACCCAAACTTAGCTGTGGTGTAGATGAAATACCTCCTGTATTATATAAAGAGTGCGCGGACGAGCTTACATTGCCTTTCACGCTACTTATTAATCAATCCTTCGCAGAAGGTACTTTTCCAGATGTCTTAAAGAAGTCCTTGGTGAAACCTGTCCATAAAAAAGGTAAAAAAACTGACGCTCAAAATTTCCGGCCTATCGCGATCCCCTGCACCGCATCGAAAATTTTTGAAAAGGCAATAGGTAATCAAACTTATAAATTTTGTGAAAAATTTAATATATTTGACGATAACCAAAACGGCTTTAGAAAAAATCGATCAACGACATTAGCAACTTATAATTATATTCAAGAAATATTAAAATTATTTGACTCTAAAAAATATGCTATAGGTATTATGTTAGACATGACGAAAGCTTATGACAAAGTTCAATACGACATTTTATTAAATAAACTCCACGGGATAGGCATAAGAGGAATCGCTCACGCATGGTTCAGGTCATACCTAGAAAATCGGGAAACATATGTGGAAATAGAAAACTATGATCAAAACTCAGGGACTATATCCTCGGTGAGATCAGACGCTCACTCCGTTAAATGTTCTATTCCCCAAGGAAGTGTCGTCGGTTGTTTGTTATTTTTAATTTATATAAATGATTTGCCTAAATCATTAAACCAGACATGTGTGCTATTCGCAGATGACATATCATTACTGACCCCTTGTACAAAACACGACAATTTAAATCAAATACTAACCCAAACTATTGACACAGTTGTATCATGGCTATCTGACCATAATCTAGAAATAAATTTCTCCAAAACAAAACTTATTCAATTTAGACCACACCAAAAGGCCCCCCTTAGTATAAATTTTTGCTACAACGGTATAAAACTGGAAAGTGTGAGTACCTTCCAGCTGCTCGGTTTAGTCCTAGATACGCATACGAACTGGAAAGCTCACGTTGACAAGATAGCCTTAAAACTATTGAAATTTACCTATGCACTTAGAGAATTGAAAAAATCTACTAATGAACAGACAGCGATAACGGCCTACTACGCGTATGCATTTTCATGGTTATCCTATGGGATTATATTATGGGGAAACAGCACGGACGCGGACAGACTACTTATACTTCAGAAAAAATGCATTCGAATAATCTGTAATATAAAACCGACTGAAAGCTGTAAACCACACTTTAAAAACCTAAAAATACTAACCTTAACGAGTATATATATTTTAGAAGCCTGCAAATTTGTACGTAAATACCCCAAATATTATATAAAAAATGATGACCTGCCGCGCCGCTATCCAACGAGGAACAAAAATAAATTGGTCGTACCTTTATCAAAATTAGAAATTGTTCGTTCCGGCCCATTAATAATGACCTCAAAAATATATAATAATTTACCTGAATACTTAAGAGCAGAAAAAAAAGAATCCATATTTATAAAAAAATTGAAATTGATACTTGCTAAAAAAGCTTATTACACAATAGAAGAGTTTTTTAATGATAAAGAAATTGAATGACTTAAATATATAATTAGCATATAGCATAGTTACATAAAATCAAAGACCCGCTTGCCGCTCCCCTCTTGTTACTATTGCGCACCCGACAGGGTTCATATTGTACCAAAATGATAACAGTATTTACTTATTTAAGAGAACTGTTGTATAATCTGAATTGCAATAAATGTTTTGAATTGAATTGAATAGTTTTGGGTATCATCAATAGTATTGCAAATTATTGGCTATCGATAGTATGACTATTTTTCAAGGTCACAATACTATTGACAATACTATCGATAGTCAACACTATTGCTGCAACACTAGCGCGAAGCAGTGCTGCCAACTCCCTAGGGTTGGGGTTGCCCGGTATTTATTCCTCTTGAACAATAAGAATCTCTAATTTTATTATTTTAGCACATTAAATAGAATCGAGTCAAAGAACCAAACGTTACAATCCTAATCGATCACAAGCATCAATGAACACCAGAAAAGAGCAAATCCATTATTGTACCACACAAAGCATACATCTATCTCTGTCAACATGGAAACTTCCTTGACACACACAAGTACAAAAACAAATTAATAAACAAAACACACGTACACAGACAATTAATTCAATCCAAGCACGGTATTTGCCTTAGATTAAATTACGCAGACGAGATATTGCGCGAATGTTTACTTAATCTCTTGAACATCATACGGTTACATATTTATTTTATCGCAATGCACTTACATGTTTACGTTTGTTGATATAGTTTGATATATCTAAAAAAAATTACAAATACGTTATGTATCTTTATGAAATGATACAATAATTTCAGTAAAATTTCAAGAAGAAGCTTACCCAAAAATTACTACAGGAGAAAAGTTCAGAAACTGACAAATTCAATAAAAAATAAAAAAATTATTTAAACTGGAAGAAATTAAGTTTAACATAAAGAAAAGTATTACTTTCCATTACTTAGTCCAACAGAAGCAAGTAATAGAATGTTCATTATAATGCTACTTAAATACGATAGCTTTAGCTAATTGTCATTTCAATTACTTTATTTTACTTCTAAAATCCATTTTAACATTAACAATTTGATCATCGGGTAAAAATTTCATCAGTTGGGTGAAAATCGTACCACTCCGTTCTGATTTAGGATAAAAATACAACTCAAGGACCAAGGCAAACTTGCATTGTTGAAATGTAAAGGTATTTGAGGTTAAAAGCAGCGCAGTGGACGGTGCGCCGCGCCGTTCTCTAAGAAGACACGGTTGATTAGGCACAAAAGTATAAAAAAACCCTCTGTGTCGCTGGTCTATTTAAGGTCACAAATAATTGCATCCTACGTCCGCTGTTACTTTGAATTATTGAATAATGATGTCTGAGATAAAACTGCGTTGTAAATCCGCCGTTTTATTACTATGGTCATTACTGATGTGGACAATAAAACAGTGGTCATTGAATAATTTGTTGAGAAGTTGTGAGACATTGTAAGCACCTAAAGATAGTCATTAATCGGAATGACAATTATGACATATGCAATAAAGCAATCTAGAAAAGATATGGAAAATGACCAAGGAAGAATCTCTGATGTAGGGAACAAATGAGACAGTGGGCCACTACTGTACCTACCCAGTAGGAAATAGAAAGCAGATAAAATACATTTAAGTATTAGATATAAGACAGTGATAGATCTAGTTATAGACACAAAGGAGAAGCTTCGGATTGGTGTTTAACTAGACTTCGGACTAGTGTTGGGAGAAGCCGTGAACACCGCGTTAAGTGGGGTTTCACGGCAAATATAATGTTCGAATGCGGAGCTGTGCAATCTATGCCTCACCTCCTGTCATGTCCGATGCTTTCATGCTTCGTGCACCATGGAGGACCTTTGCGAGGCCAACGATTGGCGTTGCCACGTAGTGGTGAAGGAAAATATAAAGATTCTTGCCATTTCGACTCGACAAGAAGAAGGCAGTAGTTAAAAAATAATTTTGCATATCGAATTCATGAAGTCGTTAATACCAATGGTATTCTAATCAATATGACACCACACACCCTCAACGCCATTCTTGTCAACCGTAACCGCTTTACCATAAACAGAGGAGTCCTTGTTTTGTATTCTATTCATGTTCAGACTCCTAAGCCGGGGTACGTTCAACCAAGTACAGTTGGCTGCATGTTAAAGTTTGTCCATTCGGGACCTCAAATTCAGGGTAATAATGTTTAAATTATTTTTCATTTTATACAGCAGCGTGTCATTACAGGCTTAACCTACTTAATTCAACATCGCTCAAAAACAAAGAAAAATTATAAATTGTAGTGATATATTCACTAAACTCGAAATGTCGGCTTCGAAGGTAACAAGATGTCCATATATCCTAGCGTTTTAGATTTGCAAAAACGAAAGACCAAAATTGTACGAGTGGCTAAAAAGCTATGTTTTATGCTAATTCTATTATAGATTTACCGGCCTTGGAGAATATTCACGGTACAATGTTTGCAAACAAACGTGAATTCTGAATATAGTATGTTTACACTATGTATCCTCTTGCATACGCCATTACCACAATCAGATACACGGAATAGAGGCATTCCACTTGGGAATAATTAGAAGAAAGCTGGATTTTTACACGACTAACCAAAAAGGAGTGTTATGTTTTTGTTACATGAACAGAATTTTTTAATCCTACCCGCACAACATGTTTCGTCTTCAAGCAATTCTCAAATGGTTGCCTGGAAGAAATTGCTACAGCAATAAGGCCGCCTATTGCGCATAATCTTTTCATTTTAGTTTTAAATTTACTTTATATATACCTACTATGTTTATTACTAGTGTGCAATAAAGTACATGCATACATACATACATAGAATCACGTCTTTATTCCTTACGGGGTAGACAGAGCCAAGAGTCGTGAGACTCGAAGGCCACGCTTAGCTGAATAGTGGGCTCTCTGATGGAATGGAAATTCAGGTTTAGTGACAGGTTGCTAGCCCATCGCCTATGAGTGGAGGAATCCCCAGTTTAAAGCCCTTTACCTCGATTGACTTTTACAATCTGCGCGGGAAGAGAAGCAGCTGGCACATTCTATGTTTTTTCTTCGCTCCCAGACCAGCATGGAAGCGCAATAAAGTATTTTGTCATTATCTCCAGATATTCTTAGATTGACTAGCAAAGAAAACTTGAGTCGACGAAAAAATGCAAATCCGTTGACACAAAAGAGGAAATCATTACAACTTTTTCTTTGAAAATACGAAATATTTTCCTTATACACATTTAATCATGTAAATAAATCCACAAAGAGGAAGTCGCTATTGTACTGAGAATGTTCAGCTCGGGGCGGGGAGACGAAAACTTGGAAGACGTCTTTTCAAGTCGGATTAACTTTATGTTTACAGGGCCTAGCTACAGCTGTATTAATGAGAGCTATCGTTTTTCCGCACTACAAGGAACTTTTTGCACGTGGTAGAAAACGGAACTAATGTCTAAACTATGAAAATTTCTTATTTAAAACGTAGGTGGCGCCCTCACTCATGTGCAAAAAGATCCTTGTCGCACTGTCCTTGGTGACCATCTGACAGACCACACTCGCCAATAGCGCCGAATAGTGAACGTAAAACGATAATCTTCATTATACGGGATTTCGGGATGTAGAGGCCCCGAACCAATGGCGTAATAAGAGGGTACTTAGGTGAATTCAGATTCAGATTCTTTATTTGCAAGTCACAAGTTGAAAAGATGTCACTTTATAGAGTACAAGTGACGCCCTGCAAGGACATAGCAAACATAGGGGGCAACCAGATGCCATTATTACTTAAATAAATAAATTTGACAATCCATATCCATACTAATATTATAAATGCGAAAGTTTGGATGTGAGTTTGTGAGGATGTTTGTTACTCAATCACGCAAAATCTACTGGACGGATTTCGATGAAATTTGGTACAGAGTTAGATAATGACCTGGAATAGCACATAGGCTACTTTTTATCCCGGGAAAAAGCACTGTTCCCGTGGGAAATTCACGCGGGCGAAGCCGCGGGCAAAAGCTAGTATTTTATAATTTTGATTGATGGATCCCTCCCAGTTGGAAAGTGCATCCAATCATTGGTCATCTCGCAAATGGCCCTGTAGGGTGAAAAACTACTCAAAAGCAGGACTTGCTACCGGCAGTTACCGATACCCAATTCTCATATGAAGTACCGGTACCAAGCCTTGCTCAATAGGGTATTGCGGCCCTCCCTTTTGTATCCTAGAGGACGGTACTGGGAGAACGCTATATACCTACTAGTTTTAGTTAACATAGATAGTCTTCGGAGTTATGAGTATGATTTATTCACGAATATCAACACGTTTATGAAAAAATCTGGATTTAAATACGTAATTAGAATACTCAGTGTGTAAAAAAAATGCGATAGATTTCTTTCAACTATGTTCCAAAGACATTTTGTATCAAACTACGTATAAAATCAATAAAAACTATTTTTACTTATATTATGTAAACAAAACGCGCTAATAACAAATAAAATCGTGTACACAAACTCATTCAAAAACAGGTAGACGGAAAACATTTGACCTACCGGCGAAACAACACTGGCAGCTTACAAATACCACTTCACCAACAAACACACTTCGATTTCAATCCTCACTTCACGATCTACTCAAGACCTGTGACGAGGTACACACTGTCACTTCACTAAAGTTTAACTGAAACGCGATATTCGAAATTTTAAATCTTAATTCGAATCGAGAATCGTGCGTCGTCGCAGCGTGGCAGCGGGCGACTGACGCAAAAACGAACGTGGAATGGAACACAATACCACGCCCTTATGTTTTGATTCTGTTTTCTCACCACGTTTTCGATCATTCATAATTCGAACATAGCTTCTATGGCCCTAAATATGTTGTTATTGCAAAGATAAGTTATCGCAGACGTTGGAATAAACCTTATGATGCCTTAATGTTTGAATTCTGTGTTCTTATCACGTTTTTGAATCATTCATGATTCGAACGTAGCTTATTATGGCCCAAATATATCGTTATTGTAAAGATAAGTGTACTACGGTTACGGAATAAAAATATATTTTCAAAGAACGCTCCAAAATGTTATTATTAGTGTTTTTGCCATGTTATCATTCGTATCGTTTTGGTCATTCATAAAAAATGGAACAAATATATTAGCTAATATAACCCTAAATATGTTTTCATTGTAAAGATAAGTGCATTACGATTACGGAATATAAGGCCACAAACCTTGAAGTCGTGATTTTTAAAAAGATTAAAACAAAATTTGAAAATTAGAATAACGGGCTGGCCAATTATAAAAAGAAATACTTATAAACTTTAAAATTGGAACTCCTTTTGAAGTATAACAGGAATACACAAACCATAAACAAACATATCGTCGTGTATTTATGTTTACCGATCGCCTTGGCCGATGGACGATACCTGTGTAATCTGTTGTTTACACCTGTTTTATCTGTTACACACCGTTACTTGCTCTGTAATAATACGGCTGAAAAACTACTAAATGATTGGGTGTTTGTGTCTATCGGACCCACGATTAGTGATATGCCATTTTTGAAATTTTCAAGAACAAGCTAAATCTTTTTTGGAAATTTCTTGAAAACATTCTCGAGAACGGAAAATTTTCTTAAAAAACCGAGAAATTACTAAGAATTTTCGGAGCTTCTCAATGGGAATAATTTTTCCGAGAACGGAATTTTCCGACGGCACGACTACCCACGATACAAGCTTTAAAGATCCTGGGTTCCAGGTAACCCAGATTCATTTCACATGGCCCAAACATCCTGCAGTCAGTTAGGTAACTCAACGTCCATTACAACTTCATATTACATGGTATGATGCACATAGGAATGCATAACCGAAGGCGACATGCGATTTCGTTACAAGACTACACACGACAGGTATTTGTCGTTCCTTAATTACACAGGGAAAACCCTTTATTATGGAAGGTAAATCGTTTGGGGAATACCGTGTAGGATTTATGCTAGCTAGCCGCGCCCCGTGGCTTCGATCACGTGGGATAAGTATCCTTTGTGCATTCCTGGTATTTATCTACACGCGTCCCAAGTTTCATCTAAATCAGTGCAATAGATTTTGTGCGATAGACTTTTTATGTGATCGAAGGTAATAGACTAACAAATATTTTGGATGTTGTTCTCACAAACTTATGTGAAGTTAGTGAATAAAAAATTAGTAAATAAAAGCTACTAAGTAAACAGATTAAAAAATAAATCGGATTTTATAAAAATCTAAAGCAGCATAGCACTTTTTTGAAATTAAAATTATATACAGTACTAGCTGTCGCCCGCGGCTTCGCCCGCGTGAGTTTTGCTTAGATTAAAAATCTCTCTTGGAGCTTTTCATCAGATGTTCCAGATCTTCAATTTTTATACGTCAGAATAAAATGCTCATCAGGTTGAACGACTTTTAATAAGGCGACATTTCCATATATGCTATAGTGTAGCTGGTCTCTTGCAGTTCTTCATCAGATGTTCCAGATCTTCAATTTTTATACGTCATCAGAAAATGCTCATCAGGTTGAACGACTTTTGTTAAGGCACCATTTCCATATTTCTTATAGTTTAGCTGTTCTGTTAAGGTTCTTCATCAGGTGTTCCAGTTTTCAAAATAAATTATAGCCTATATGTTGCCCAGGCTTAATAGCTATACAACAAAAAAAGTTTCATTCAAATCCGTCCAGTAGTTTTTGCGTGAAACGCGTACATACATACAGACAGACAGACAGACAGACAAGAAATTACAAAAAAAATTTTTTGCTTTCTATTATTCTTTTTAAGTGTCCCGCTATCCATTTCAGTCAAAAATATTAAATGTACAGACAAAATATTTTTACTGTTTTATTATATGTATAGATATAGATTAGTACAGTTATTTTATACAATATTAAATTAAATAATTTTTACATGGAAACAAGTACTTAATTAAACTAAAATAAAAATATATAAACATAGCTCAAGCCATTATTCTTGGATAATAATATCGCACGAATATTATAACTATATTTTTTGCATACGGAACTGGAAAATAATGCAAACAGAAAATATTTATCGACAATGCACTGCAATGCTAGAAAATGCACAGGGAAACGTTTTTAGTATTTGATCATGCACCGAAAAATAGTTTACTACTAGATAGAACTTTAATAAATAGTATTTAAAAATAATACAGGTGACTATCATGTTAGCAATTTCAAAATATAAAAAAAAATTACAACCTCCCAGAGGATTTTATTATCTACTTAAGGTTAAAGAGAAGGGCTGTTCATTAACACTAGAGTACACGCGCGGGCTACATATGTAGCCCAGGGTATTGTTTTTGTTCATAACTTCGTGAAATGGCGTGATTTAACTTCGAGTCTCTAGCTAAGCTCCAATTAGTTGTTTCTCGACGCATTCTGTGTGGTTTGAGCGATCTACACTGGTGCACTTGCGACAAATAACGATTCAAAGTTGTTGGGCTACGTACGTAGCCCACGCGTGCACTGGCGGAACTTCTTAGGAGCGAATTTTTTTATTTATTAATGTAAGTATTTATCTTTTCTTATACAGTTTTATATTATATATTATATTTATGTACTGTAAACTTACTGTTCGTTGATATTGTATTAACAGATTGCTAAATATGGATCGTAGAATGGGAGAAAACTTGTTGAGATGGCTAGAAGAGGAGATAGATCAGGATGATTTGATTGAAAGCGAACAGGCAGAGGATTTGAGAGAAGAAGAAAATATAGTTCTTTCTCCGCATGACACTGATACCGACCAAGAAGATCAGACTGATGAAAATGATGGGAATGTTCAATAAAACAACAGTGATTTGAGCAATCAACGCTACTACCGGCGATGCCAAAAAGCCTGAAATTATAACATTTTATAATCAAACAAATGTGGGGTGGATATTGAGGACAGGATGTATCGTCAAATATGACGTGTCTAGAAATAGTAGGCATAGGCACCTTCCATATTTTTTTTTAAGATTGCCCGTATAAACGGTTTAGTTATTCACCAGTTGAAAAAAATAATGAAAAAAATTTTCTTCAGTCTTTGGGGTTTGAGCTTGTGAAACCATTAATTTTAGAACGTATTTATCAGGATAATATTCCAAGAAGCATAAAAACAAAAGCAAAATTATTGTTGAATGTGTAAAAAGCTCCTCAACAAGGAAATATACTAATTCGTGGGGGGGATGCACGCTGTGCGCTTTGTAGCAGAATGCGCTTTCGCAGCACAAGAAAACTTACTCGAAATGCTACAGGCGTATATGTAATGATCACCAAAGTTTTATTTGTCCTTCGTATAACGAAAATAAAATAAGTAAAAAATAAAAAATAAATAAAAAATAAACCAAAAGTTGATTGAAAGTTGTGAAGTAAAAAAATTTTGATTTTTTGAGGGTTCTGAAGTTTTGTTAATATTTTTAAGTTTAAGACAGAGCAGATATATTTTTTAATTTTAGTTTACTTAATAAATGTCATTAGTAATAATAAATGTGTTTTATTTAAAAAAATACGATTATCATTCAATATATTTCAATTTAAAATGGGCTACAAGTGTAGCCCACGCGAGCACTCATGAACGTTTTAGAGGCGCGTGTACCCTAGTGTTAAACAATTCCCGCTGGAGGGCGTTGATAGCAACATTTTCCGTTTTAATTTTTTTGGCGTTGTTGCAGTACTTATAGGCAAACATTTTGAATTGGCGAGCGGTAAACATACTCTTTTATTTATTTTATGGCCTACGATTATATATCAGTCAATATAATGAAAAAAGCTTTAGAATAGAATCTGCCATGAATCTTCGTATCTCTACACTCACTCACACTACGACAAGAGCTTTCAAAATGACATTAAATATGGCGCAAAGCATTGTTATAAATTTAAAAATACGCTACTAGATGGCACTTATTTGAAAAGAGTGTCTAACTATAATAAAGCCAATCGGACTGGCTGGCAGCATAAGAAAAAGAAAAATAAATTTAAAAAATACAAAGAGCGAAATATAACCTACAATTTCTTCTTGTCAAGTTGTCATTGTCATATTTTGTAAGAAGTAAGAAAATATATTTATGAAAATTAATATACCTATATAGTTCAAGATCGTATCAATTGGGCTCAGAAAGTCAGCAACGAAAACGTTCTCCAGCGCGTTGCAATCTCTAGACTGTAGTTGCAAACTGTCAAAAAGCGCAAAGTTGAATATTTGGGACACGTTTTGCGACACAACAGATATCAGCTACTTCAACTTAACAAAAAATCATGGCTGAGAAACATATGCGAGTGGACCAGAGTTACCACGGTTGAGGAGCTGTTTCGCTTAGCGACGAACAGAGAAGAGTTTGCTAAACTGACGGAACCTCCAGTAATGGAGAGGCACTACAAGAAGAAGTTCTAGTTCAGTAGTGCAAAATCATAATTAGTAATAAGAAACTGTAATTTAAATACCTATCTACCAAGTTTCAGCAGTTTGGATTTCACCACCTCTTAGATTCCCAACAGAAATCTAGCAATAGTTCGAACATCCATTTTCAAAAATCAAATCAATCAGCAAGCAGGAAAAGCCACCGCAGACGTCATGATCATAATGTTCTATTGAATTCTATGACTAGAATTATATATTTTTAAATAAAACTAAATAGTACATATTGTTGACTTTTATTTTTAGTAATGAAGTGGAAATTTATTTTCCGAACTTTTTTTTGTTAAAGAAAACAAAAGATTAGTTATAGTTATTCCTTTCCCACATAAATTGTTAAATATTGCAGTCATTATTCTGTGCATGATGACTCCTTCGTTGCTTGGAATGATGGATGACGATAAATTCTTCATCACGACAAACATGTGTTACAGTTTTTGTATTTGTATTACAGAATTAGTGTATAAAGAAACACTTGTGCTGTGCATTTCCTGCCACATATTGTCCCTGGACCTTACCTGAAACAGATTGTGATAATAAATATCTACTAACAGTTTCAATAAATAAATGTCAAACTTTAGTTGTTTTAAAATACAATGCGGTGACCGTGTATATATACATGTGTGATATTAATTTACGTCTTTGCATTATTACTTACGTCAAATCGGTACCTATATCGTTTCAAATCTCCAAGCACTCGCTTCCTCGACTTTGGCGGGCCAGAATTTACCTACATGCCTCAGTTATCTCTTCCTCAGATATCTGGTAGCCGTTATTATCTTCAATGAACAATAAACTAATAAAGAACAAGAGAAACGTAACACACTTATCTGAAAAAATCTATTGCAAAAAAAGAAACTTCCATAATTACAACTACAATAAAACACGGCGTCCTAAAATGGGTAAATAGTAGTGTTGCAACAATATTGTTGACTATCGATAGTATTGTCAATAGCATTGTGACCTTGAAAAATAGTCACACTATCGATAGGCCTATCGATGGTATTGATAGCCAATAGTTTGCAATACTATTGATGATAACCAAAACTAATATTACAACAAACAATCGATACTATTGCACTATCGATAGCTTGTAAAAATTCAATAGTATTGTTATTCAATAGTATCGATACTATCGATAGTATTGAAAAGCAATACTATCGATTGGATTGATAGTTTCGGTTATCATCAATAGTATTGCAAACTATTGGCTATCGATAGTATTGGCACGTGTCAATACCATCGATAGTCCTGCAACGCTAGTAGATAGATTTGTATGTAGTGTTGACTTTTCATCGATACCACGACGAATATCGATATCTTTTATTGTTGATATAATTTAATATCGTTTTTAAATATGCAAAAATAAATCTGCAAATAATAAATGCGTATTTTATGCAGAAAGTGACGAAAGTAATAAACAGGTAACTTTCCATCACGTTAAAAGGCCGCTGGTAGGGTGAGGAGGGGTGAGGGTACGACTGACGAACCAATCGCGCGCGCCGGATGAGACCCGCCCGACCCCCGCTCACCGCATAGACCGAGATATCGCCTGCTGCGCAGCTTACCCGCAACGGCCTTTTTACGTGACGGCAACTATACCTTTAGTTACATTTTAATTGATAATTTGTTAATACTTATCCGAAGCTGATCGATTAGCTTCCGCACTGCCAAC
This sequence comes from Ephestia elutella, assembly GCA_018467065.1. Lineage (NCBI taxonomy): Eukaryota > Metazoa > Arthropoda > Insecta > Lepidoptera > Pyralidae > Ephestia > Ephestia elutella. The sequence continues at coordinate 3,887,198 of CM031594.1, forward strand.
GGTCAATACATAATCACACTTTCAATGAAATGTATTTCAATAAAATCGAAAAAAAATAATTAAAATAAATCACGGAGGTCGAGCCCACCTCGACTTTATCGATAATTCAAAGTATCGATACTTCGTGCCCTAGAAGTTCTAGGATTTTAAATTAGACGTTCAGAAAACATGTTGGGAAATGCAAACTAAAAACTAAAAAATAATTAATCAGTAATATTTGTTTTCTTTGAAACTAAATATAAATGTATGCACATATTCCTATAGTTTATTTTTTGTTAATGAATACCTACGTGTATAATACCTACCTACTATAATGTCTTTTGATAAAAGTATTTGCAAAATTAAATTGTTTAAGTTTCAGAACGAACTTTCAACAATCATATGAGATGATTGTTGAAAGAAATATCTTTTTGGGTAAAAAAAAGCAACGTTGCCATCTTACACCTCGCACGGATCGGCAACAACGTATCAATGAATTCCTGAGATGAATTCGCACAAATATTCCAGTCCAGTCATATACGTAATGGCAAGCTTGTAATAATAAATTAAATCTAGGGTTCAGTACGTATTTATATGAAATTTTTTTATGGTGAAATTTAAATTTGATAACTGGGACATATTATATATTGGATATGAAGGCAGGGATATCTGAATATGACATCTTGACATCTGGATGTGAAGACCTGGGTGTCTGGTCATGTGCATATGAAATGCTGGACAGCTGAATATGAGGACCAAAGCTTCAGGAGATGATCACCTGGACATCTGAAAATGAAGACCTGAAAATGTGGAGCTGAAGACTTGGACATCTGGACATCACCTGCACATATGAATTTGAAGACGTAGGAGTTTGGTCATGTGGATACGAAAACCTGGACAGCAGGACATAAAGTCCAGGACTTCACATCCAGATGTCCAGGTGATGTCCAGATGTCATATTTAGATAGCCTGTCTTCATATCCAAAAGTCCCAGTAATCAAATTTAAATTTCACCATAAAAAATCTTTCATAAAAATATGATTGAACCCTAAATTGAATTTAATATTGAAACTTGCTATTTTATAATTTTTTAGCATTTCATAATGTTCATTTGTTTTTCACGTAAAGCCGATGGCGCTGTCACAATAGACAGATAAAGCAGTAGAGCAACTCCATACAAATGGCCCGATTTGACGCACGCACACAGACAAGCGCGTTTACACGGCCGCTAAGTGGTCATCGGTACCAAAGACACAGGAGCGTCACGACACGATTTGCGCCGCTCAGTCTGGTCGCGGACGCGGATCGAGACGCCTCTCGCGCTGTGTCTGGTCGTTGTGTACCTACGTTTCATTCGTGACGTAGTTAAATAGCGCTCTGTATTATTACATATTACTTACAGTAAATTATTATAATGGACGCGTCACGATCACGCATGTATTGCTGTTTACGGATGCCTTCATTCAACTGTTATTACACCAACTAAGTCATTTTTTAAACTTCTTGCTGATGCTGAAAGGTAAAATAATACCACAATCACTTTTTAGTAGTTTGTTACTCTTTTTATGAGTAGTTTGCCTAATAAGCATATAAAATGGAAAACACTATACAGTTTGGACTTTTTACCGCCTTCCTTATGTCAGGGGCATAAGCGTTGTCATGGAACTGCAAGTGTTTAGTGGAATGTGCTGTTTGCCATACATAAAATAAGTAGGTACCTACCACATGTAACTTATATAAAGGCAGGTTCTATCAAACAAATCATTTAAAACTTCCCGCAACAGACGAAAATATTTTTCTGTAACGAATTTGTAATGTACTTTATTAATAAATAAACAATACTCTATGAACATAATTTTATTGAATTTTTCTAAACAAACCACCTACACACATACTATACAAACTACACGCCTGCTTTACGTTTTGTAGGCGCCAACCCTAGCGCTCCGCCTAGCCGTAGGTATAAACTTCAAGGACACGACTCAGTTGCTCTACTGCTTTATTTCTGTCTATTGTGGCGCTGTCAAGGCAAGCAACATCGAGGAAGCATGCATTTAGGTCTCAAAGTGCTTTTATATAAATAGTAGTAGTCAGTAGTTTGTAATATATCTGCTAGACGTCGCCCCTAAATGTCACAAAATATTACGCACACATCAACAAGAATCTCAATTTTTGTCGTATTTTAAATGCCGTTTTTCTCGTAAATTATTATACATTATTATGTTAAATTCAACATGAGAGCACAATTACTTCATAAGAATTGGAAATTCAATTTTATTATGAGAATCATTGACGAAGTTTCGAGCATTGCTGTAGAACAAAATGTATGGACAGCCAAAGCTTGGCTTTCACCTTAAATATCAATAAAATCTTCGATAGACTAAAAGGGTTTCAGCATAGTTCGCCATGTGTTCATCCGATGCCAACGACCAGCAAATCCGAATCAATTTGGGCGGACGGGGCACCGAACCGGCACTAAACGGGGTGCCAATTGGAAAACGCCGGATGCATTTCGCATTTTCCAATTGACAGTAATGCTAAGTGGGTAAGGTTTGAGAAAATTCACGGATGATGGAAAGTGGAAACAGATGTGTGTTCGACGTAACTAGAAACATCGAATTCGATGTTGCTATTTTTTTATAACACGTTTTTGCTTCTAGAATCTGGGAAAAATGGGAAACTGTACCGATTATTGAACAGTGAAGATAGGCGCGAAATCGTGAGGATCATGGGAGGAAAGCGGTGGAAGAGGTCATGGCGGATCCTAAATGCAGAAGTTTGCAAGCAGGACGAAAACATTCATGGTATTACTAGTTGGCTATCATCACCTCACCAGATTACAAAAGATCACCGAGGCATCATATCATATGACAAACCTTGGATCCAGTCAAATATCTATGTCCAATTGGCCCAGCAAATTATGGGTGAAGTTAGACAAACCACCAGGCAAGCATCTTATGAAACATTTGTTTGCGATGTCAGAGTGTAAGGTAACAAAACGGAAATGTGGAAGTAAGACAGAATGATAGATGAACCATGTAGTATGAAAGAGTAAAAAGATAATTGACAGTGACAGAGTGTGAGCGAGATAAACAAATGTAATGAGTAAATGAAAAGAAAGAAAAAGTGAATAAGCGATATGGACGTAACCCGCTTGTTTTCCTTTACAAGAGTATCTGCTATGGTGTTGTTTTGATGCTCTATGTAATGCGCAGGTCAATGCAAAAAGTTAGGGCGTCTTTTAAAGAACTATAGAATCTCCATTCCATCAGAGAGCCCACTATTCAGCTAAGAGTGGCCTTCGAGTCTTACGACTCTTGGCTCTGTCTACCCCGTAAGTTTATAGACGTGACTCTATGTATGTATGTAAGTTATATTGTCTGTGTAGTATCCTGTCTTTCCAATACAGCATTTTTATTCGTATGACTTAAACATCCATCCATCCCTTTCCTAAAGATAGTCCACATCACCACTGTTATTCTCTCGTGTTCACGAGCCGTCTACGTGACTACTCCTCAGTGGATAATCGGCTACGTCCGGCGTTTGCCCTTGACTGCAGGATAAACCGACGACACTGGTTACGTGGTCTTCGGGACACCAAAACACGAGGAATAGGAACATACCTCTCTCTCTGTTCAGTTTTGTCAGCGAAATTGGCGTAAACTACAAAAGAGAATATAAAACTTCAGGAGATTTAAATCTCTCAATAGATGGGGAGTTTTCTGTTATACATAGTCTTTGTTTGGCAACTCTTTTCCACAACTTGCTTGCCACATTTGTACTGTCGGTCCCTTAGACTTTAGACATTCGCGAGTTATATCAGAGAAAACTTGTTTTTTTAATTAGGCTATTTTTGAGTACTTTCGGATCTCAATATACTTTTGCAAAGCAGCAGCCATTAGAAGCGAATCACAGCTTATTCTTCTTTGCAAAAATTACCATTTTTACATTACACATGTGTCAATTTTTTTCAAGAGTTAGTGGGAGGGGAGGATTACGCCGAATGAAACTCAGCTCAACATGAATTAAAACCCTGGATCAGGAATTAAAGTGAACAAAAGAGTGCCAATAGATCAATCAATGGATCTTTGCAATGGATTTAAGTAATTTTAGTTTCAGGGTTGGACTCAATGGGCCTAAATACTAGTACGAGTCGACGATGTTAAAAATATTGCTGGCAACAACTGGAGTAGGAAGGCCCAGGACAGAAGGAGGCCTATACCCAGCAGTGGGTCACGAAAGGCTGTGGATGACTAGTACGAGCAACTATTTCCACCCTATGATGGATGTTATGTTCACTGAATCTCAATTGCAGAATCATGCAACCCATTCAGTGGGTGCAAACGAGCCGAGCGCCAATCAGCTATTGTTAGGACCCCTTAACCTTGCGGACACTTGAGCAGGTATGACGATAACTGGTGTCTTCCGGTGCGAACTGGATATTTTTAACTTCTTGTTTTCATTAAGTATATCTTTATTTCTTGCTTTATTTCTTTACTAGCTTTCGCCCGCACTTATGTTGATCCCTTGGGAACCGTACTTTTTCCGAGATAAATTATAGCCTACTAGCTTTCGCCCGCGGCTTCGCTCGCGTGAATTTCACACGAGAACAGTGCTTTTTCCCGGGATGAAAGGTACCCTATGTCCTTCTCCGTACTTCCAGCTATGTGTATGCGAAATTTCAGGTAGACTGGTTCAGTAGATAAAGCGTGAAGAGGTAACAAACAAACAAATAAACAAACTCACTTTCGCATTTATAATATTAGTTAGGACTAGCTTTCACCCGCGGCTTCGCCAGCGCTTATGTTGATCCCTCGGGAACCATACTTTTTTCCGGGATACATGATAGCCTATGTTCTTCTTCTGGAGCCCTGACTATGTGCATGCAAAATTTTACGACGATAGGTTCAGTAGATGAAGCGTGAAGAGGTAACAAACAAACTCACTTTCGCATTTATAATATTAGTTAGGATAGTTAGGATAATTAGCAACTCACTGCACTTACAGTTGAACAAGGCGTGCAGTGAGCTAAAAAATACTTACATGAATACAGATAATGAAAACAAACGTCTACAAAGCGTCTTAAATTAGTATTGAATATATCTACATATGGTAATTGAGCAACCAGGGCGTTGAGAAGTGATATAGCCAGATTAGTGGGTGCGAGAGTGTGTCTTATTGACTTGAATTGATTAGGATCAGGTATAATTGTGGCTTGGAGGATTGGGTTCAAGGAATGAGGGCTATCGCGATCAAATATTCTACCAGATGTCAGCACCTACAAAAAGAACAGACTGTCAGAGGGTACAACGCTGTCAAAGTCAATATGTCAAATTCAAAAGTCGTACCATTGACATGACCATAGTCGCCAGTAGCGTTAATACGATAACTATCATTGCCGAAGATTAATAAATCAGAATTAGTATTATTTGTAAGATTTCTACTTGAGGACTCCTAGGTTTGGTTAGTCAGAGAAACTGTTTATTACTTATTGGCTTGACATATAATGTCTTACCCAACTTTCATATCGCCTGATAGTTAGAAAATCTTTTAATGTCGGAGAAAATCATATGAAAACCCATATACAGTTAATGTCGCCATCGCCATGCCTTCTTTGTAAAAGTAATCACAAGTTAGCCGTTTTATTCCACTAAATAAGTTTAACAGATACAGAATCACGTCTGTCCCTTACGAGGTAGACAGAGCCAAGAATCGTGAGACTCGAAGGCCACGCTTAGCTGAATAGTGGACTAACTGATGGGATTGAGATGTATAGTGACAGGCTAGCCTGTTGCCTATGAGTGGAGGAATCCCCAGTATAAAGCCCTTTCCCACGATTGAATATAAAATGTTTCCATTTAGTGAAGGATGGCACCAGGCCACCAGGCACCAGGCCACGTGGAAGATCACCGATTAGATGGACAGACCAGATTAAGGCCGCAACTAAGTGCTCGGTTTGCGAATGTACTCGAAAAGCTGCAGTTCGGGACGAATAGCGCCGTATTACCAAGATCATCACTAATCGTGATCCACAATGATGACAACGACCACTCTGGCCAGAGTGTAGCGACTAAGAAGAAGAAGAAGTGAAGGATGACTGCGTATTCGAATAATTTATGAATTTATGTATCAATTTCAGAAATTATAATCACTAGTAAAGCAGACAGATAATGAATATAGGCTTGCTCTATTGCTTTGTTTACAATTAAACTGAAAAGATAACGTGTTTACGTCGTACTACTGAAATTTTCCGGTTGCTATTTCATTCGTTTGTTACTTGTCATATCAATAATCTACAAACCGATTGCTAGACAATCGATTTTTTAGTTTAACTGTGGCACAGAATTAATATTAGTACTACGTACAGAAAGGAAACTCCCTGCCCCTCCTGCAGTATCAGTATGGCAACACCCCCCCGCACTTCGCCCCCGTTCTTTTGCGGATTGACGTGTTACGGACGTGCTCACGGATGTCCAGTTTCATTTGTAGTAGTATGTAGTAGGTATATATGACGCCCCTTTTCTATGAAGCGCCCTCCCTGTGGTTTAACTGTGGGGTGAGCAGGAATATCAGCATCAGCCAACAACAAAACGATTTTATTGTTTATTTCTTATTTATAAAAGTTAACGAACATTTTAAACTCAACTTAAACTCACTCAACTAACTCATTTTAAACTATAATTTTAACCTAATTTAGTTACAAGGAAAAAAAAAAATAAAAAACGACAACTCATATACTATGTCACGCAGAGAAATGCAAGGAATCTAAAAATACCCCTCACATCGAAATCTGTTAAGCCGTTCAGGACCTATGGTGGAATAAAGAAAATTACATACATACATACATGAACCCTGAAAGCATAACACTTCTTTTTTGGTCAGTCGTGTAAAAAGGTGTTTAGTCCCTATCGAAAGATAGTTTCGAATATTTGACATTGGTTGGAAGAAACAAAACATATATTAACTAAAGTAGGCTTAGTTCATTAACTTTTTTATGAATAAGTGTCTAACTAAGGTCATAACTTTTCATAACGAGGAAAACCATGTCTTTCCTCGGCCAAAACCCGCGTTTATGATTTGCTATTAAATTTTATCTTGTATTTCAATTCTTTATCTGTTTGCGTATTCTAAAATCTGTTCGCCTCACTTATTTGTTTTTATTAATTCATGAAATGAGTAGAGGAAATTAGGGGAGGTGTTTGCCCAGCAGGGGGCTAAAGGTTTCTATACTAAAATTACAAATGATCCAAACTAAAAAAAAGATTTTACGAACTATTAAGGTAATAAACCTAAACACATACTAAACGAGACAAAACTAATATATGTACATATACTATCTACAAAACAATCAGCAGTATCATATTTTGTATAGCGATAGGGAAAATCAATAAAGGCTCGCGTGTACAGACTCCTAACGCCATCTATTATGCAGTAGCGGAAAGTACTAGACTTTGTGAACCGCTTGAACGCACGGGTTCGTATCGAAGTATAAAATATTCAAGCCCCGAACATAGAGGGCGAATTTACTGTTTCATCTGATATAGGAAAGTGCAATAAATTGTGTTTAATGAATAATAACTACCCCAAGGGGTGAAATGGGTAAAAACGAAATTAACGCGAGCGAAGTCGAGGGAAAAAGTTGGTGTCCTACTTAACTAATATTATAAATGCGAAAGTGAGTTTTTTTGTTTGTTACCTCTTCACGCAAACCAATCTTCCTGAAATTCGCATACATAGTCGAGCCACCGCGCAGAATAGAAGAATATGGCGCTCTCTCGTTTCGGAGGCCAAGATCCACTTTGGGGTCACTGAGCCAGCGGAAAAGTAAGTAAGTAAGTCAGAAGTACTGAGAAGGACATGGGGTACCTTTCATACATGTTCCCGTGGAAAAATCACGCGGGCGAAGCCGCGGGCAAAATCTAGTTAAATAATATTAGTACTTAATTAATATACCTAATAAATAAAAGCTTGTAAAAGACTATAAGAGAAACGTGGAATTTATAAAGTTTGCCTTGTGCAGTGGACCGTCCATAGTTGTTTACTTCACAACTGATATTAGCAAAGTTGGAGCTGATGGCGTAGAGTAGACTCAGTAGACTAGTTAATAAACTACTAGCTTTCACCCGCGGCTTCGCTCGCGTAAATTTTCTACACTAACAGTGCTTTTTTCGGGATGAAAGGTACCCTATGTTCTTCTCCGTACTTCCAGCTATGTGTATGCGAAATTTCAGGAAGATTGGTTCAGTAGATAAAGCGTGAAGAGGTGAACAAACAAACTCACTTTCGCATTTATAAAACTACTAGCCGTTGCCCCACGGCGAAAAATATATCTATGGGGGTTAATTTTTGGAAAAATTCGCCTTCGTTTCATAGAATTTTGAATATTTTGCGCCCGACTTTGCGCTTATTTATGTATTCACTTTTTGTCACTACTTTGTGCAATAAAGTGTTAATCTATCTATTTTTCGCCTGCGTTTCATACTATGCACTTTTGTATGGGAGTCCCATCTCTTATAACGTAGTGATTACATTTTCTTTGGACCTATGCGTCAGCTCGTGAACAACTTCCACTTCAAAGTCAAAGTCAATTTTTTTTATTCATATTGGCTTAAAAATAGCACTTATAAATCGTCACTTTCTTGTTTTTTAGTTAGTTGACGTCATAAAATTACTTAAAGCTAAGTTTACCACCGCCTCCAAAGCGCAAGTGGAGAAGAGGCGGCGCAACAAACTCCACTGCTGCATTTTCTCCAAAGACGTCACTTTACAACATATGTCTTACAATTAAATAACTGTATATGTGGACGAATATACTGTGATGGCTCTTAATAATAAATAGATAGCAGATATCAGTCTATTATACAATCTCCTTAACCCAACCCGCACAACATATATTTCGTCGATGGCAATTTCTCAATTGGTTGCCTGGAAGAAATTGCTTTCAGCGATAAGGCCGCCTTTTGCGCATCTTCCTTTCTTTAGTTATAAGTTACTTTATATATCTAAATATATAATCTTGTGTGCTCATAAAGTATTCTTGTTGATACATATCTAATTCAAGTTGAATTGGACTAAGTTTGAATGGTCAAATTTCGCACCAAAATTTACAAACGAGCTTCAAATTAGTTACTAAGCACATTACGCAATGTAACTTGATACAGGGCTATCACCCGACTCAATAGACACGTATGCCTACAATTGTACAGTCAGCTACACAAATTCATAGCAAACTAGTCCTAATTACTTCCGCAAAAGGTCAAAGCAGGGTAACTTTTTATGCAGTTCTTATAGTGTGTTAGATAACACTGGTGTTAGATTTCCTACAGTCGCTTAGAGGCATCTGACATGACTTGACAACTACCGCCATCTAGCGGCGGTTGCCTTAGACACACTAGTAAACTAAACAGCCAGTGTTAAGGTTTCCTCATGTTTTCCACCTAAAGCAAGTTTTACTTACTTTTTAGTTTTTACGCAGTTGACTGTACAAAAGTACACACACGTGTATATACTCGTATGTATGTCTATGCCTCGGAAACCGCAACACGACCCTCCGGTCTCGAATTGCGCCCTCACACTAACCGAGCTGGCGAGAAGAATGTACGGTTGGAAAAACCCTTAATGAAAAATAAAAAATAATAAAAATAAAATTCAGTTAAGGTTCTAAAAGTGTGGCACTGTTTTTAAAATGTTTTCAAACAAAATTTCAAATTATAAGAAAGTAGTGTAATAAAAATACCGTATTATAAGCCTCAAAAAATAATAAAAATAAAATTCAGTTAAGGTTGAAAAAGTGTAACACTGTTTTTAAAATGTTTGCAAACAAAATTGCAAATTAAAAAAAATTGTGATAATAAAAATACCATAGTATAAGCCTCAATTGAAGGCTGGTACTTTTAATTACTTATTGAGTACTAATACTTATTGGTAGCCTTTGCTAACATAAACCTAAAATAGCAGTAAGTACACAATAGAAAAATTTGACTCTCTCTTTTCTGATTTCTTTTCAGGCATGACTTCTTGTTATTGGTAGAGGTATAATGAGTTTAAACCTTGTTTATACTCAATCTAAGGCTTAAACAGTGGTTCCAATAAGCGTAAATACTTTGTATCTTGAAGAATAACGTTCTTAGTAAAATATATGAAAAAATGTCAATTAAACTTATTTTGTTTGTCAAGGTTTTTAAATTAGGTCATAATTATTTCAGTAAGTGATACTTTGTATTACTTTTGACAGGCAAGATATAATAAGAAGACGTTTACAACATATATTTTGTGCAGACCGTACAATAGGGCAAAGACAATCGGTGTCGAAACAAAGTTGTCGACAATTTCTTCACTCGTAACAATTATCCGCCGCGATCAATACCCAACTTTATGACGACTCTACGTCATACTTATACGTCACTAGCTTTCGCCCGCGGGTTCGCGCGCGTGAAATTCCCACGGGAACAGTGCTTTTTCCCGGAATGAAAGGTACCTTATGTCCTTCTCCGTACTTCTAACTATGTGTATGCGAAATTTCAGGGAGATTGGTTCAGGAGATAAAGCGTGAAGAGGTAACAAACAAACTCACTTTCGCATTTATAATATTAGTTAGCATTAGGATATACCTATAGATATTATATATACTTATTAAAGGATGCCAATGTTTTTAAATTCACCCTGAATTTAAAAACATTGGCATCCTTTCTACTGGTGAAAGTACTCATGATTATGAGCAACTTTTTCTATGGGATATTTAGATACGCTGAAATTAAAAGCCTAGGATAACACTTTAAACATTAACATAAAACAAAAGATACAACAGTTAATCTCTAAACAAAACATGTAAGATCAAGAAACTAGCCGGCGGCGACGCCATGACAGACGTCCTGTCGCTGGACCAATCACAGCGAAGCTAGTGATGTCCAACGTTATGGAATAGTGATGTACTTTTGAATGAAATCTTCCGATTTTCTTGTCTAACACATACTATTAATAACTACTCACAAGAGGAAGACCAACGAAGAGATGGTTGGACTGTGTGAGGGACGATATGAAGGAGTTGGGAGTGGATATTATATTAGTATGACGGGAAACAGAGACAGATGATGGGATAAGGTGAGGAATATAATTATATTCTTCTTCTTATCGAGTGTGATTACTAACACTGGTGTCAGATTTTATTCAAGTCGCCTAAAGGCATCTGACATGACTTTATATGATGATGACTCGCCCAAAATGTATCGTGTGATGTATGTGTACGTTACGTTTATATGTAATGTACATACAAACAGCCAATCGGTTCTCATCCGATTATCAAACGGCCATGTCACCGAGTGAACTCGAATAATCGATTCACTGGCCGAGCGGTTTATTAGCGAAATGTCATCGACAATAGGGCTGCCACTGGCTGCAAAGCAGAGGTGAATAGGTACTGGTAATTTAACGCTAGTTGATGGTAGTTTTACCTGCATGCAAACTGTATTAAACTGTTGTATTAGTGATTTCAACACCTTTATTTTGTATCAATCAATCAATCATTTATTTGTGTGAATACAGTTTACCAAAAAAACAAAAAGAGAGGTTCTCCAGTTAGCTGTATTTTTTTGTTATTTTTTTTATAAAAACAAATCCACTTGCCTGATATGAATATGTAAAACATCACCAGTCAGCCCTATTAGATTAGCAAATTATTATAAAATTTAATGTCATGACCCCTATGTGTTACCGACCGTGAAATTAGATAATGTTGTAAGGTTACAGATTCGTATTTATACAAAAACAAACAGTTGTGTTTGCAAAAGTAAATTGGCAAGTTATAATGAGCCAAAAACTATATTTCTCGATTTCAAAAAACTGGTTAAATCAAACTCTATCTTCGTCGCGGCCATTATATAATATTTCTAATTCAATGGCCGCGGCAATACAAGTAAGGTACTGACCATCTACTTCTTTTAGAGGAAGAATACGGAGTTACGGACGTTCGATATTCAAACCGTCAGACGCATCATGACGTCACCGCGGAAGCCGGGTACGTGCTCCCGCGCTTCGGCCAGGTGACTAACCTAACGTGGGTGCCTTTGCTATCGTTTGTGGCAGTGATTGCTGATATTTGATTTTTTAGACATAACATACAGCAGACATCAACAGATGGCAACAGGGGAAGAGGAAGACTAAAGAAGAGATGGTTGGACTGTGTGAGGGATGATATGAAGGAATTGGGAGTGGATGTTTGTATGACGGGAAACAGAGACATGTGGAAGGATAAGAAATATTGCGCCGACCCCAGATGATAGGATAAGGTATGATGATGATGACAGCAGCACATCAACCTACACAAATCCGATGCAAATTCACCGTTGCATAGAGGTCTAAGCAACTTGTAGGTGACTGTACATACAATCAGAGTCCAGGATACTATCTCTATACCTCTACCAAGACAGTCTTTAGGTAGCTTATTAGCAGCATACGAAAGTATATATGCATATAATCAGGAGCTTCAAGACTTTAAAAGCAAGCACACTCACAAGCTATGCATTACTCATTTAACATCAAAACACAGAAGGTGCTAATGCTAACATAGTTGCAGGGACAAAATTTAAATTTTAAGGTAATCGATAGGACAATAATTTATTTATTATCACAAAAAAGGCTTTTAGTAGCTTCAGCGACAAGAACAACGCTCTTAATGTTATGATGAAAAAAACTACTTTCAAGTCAAAAACAGAAACAATTTACCGGCTCCACATAATGATACGAGTACTGCAACAAATAAAAATAGAAGACAGAGACAGTATAAAAGCGTATCCATGCTGGCCATTCACAGATACACGACACGAATACAAACTATAATAAAATGCATAGAGATTTCCGCATTCAAAATAGATGTTGAAACGAAATTCTATACATGTTCCCCAAGCTCAATATGTGTCTTTTATTCTTAAAATACCAGTAAAAATATTAGTAGATGTAGAAAATCAACCATGCAATTATATAAATGCGTTGATGAATAAAATGCATATAGATTCGACATTGGGACTTTCAAGAAAAGAGCCTATCGCTTTCTCAAAGAGTCGGCAACGCATCAGTGACCTTTTTAGGGTCGTTGGTGTCTATGGACTGCGGTGATTGCTTACCATCAGGCAACCCGCATGCTCGTTTGCCTACTATTCTATAAAAAAAAAAAAAATGGGACTGAATACCAGGCGATCAGAATTGAGTAAGACATAAAATTTACCAAGAGACTAGATATCATCGAAGTGCAAAGTCCCGCTTGAAAGCGCTGAACTATTTAACTATCAATCCGATTTAAAACATTCAAACAAGCATAGCTACATTCATGAGGAACGCGGCTTTAGACTCCCGAATTCAGAATCCCAAAATTCCGACGGGAGCGAAGCTGCGATGCAAAGCATAAATGATAATAATCCTAAAATAAATCAATGATCAAGAAACAATAGTTTAGGACGTGTTGATGGACTAAGCGATTCAGATGAACTAATTATTACATCTCTGCTGCTTTTAAAATAGATAAAACGCGTACAATTTCACAGTGCCACAACCTCATTGGTTGCAAAGAACCCCGAACCTACATCGATTAAACATACATGTGCCCTTTACATAATAACAACAGGCCGAAATTGCCTCGAAGGGTCATGTTTGCCCAAACCCCTTGATACACGCCCCGATGGGTTCACGGGATTAATACGTACTATTCATAGTAACAATGTCATGAACTCGATTCGGATGGGTCATCTCATCTAACACTAATTACTTTCAATCTGACACCAAGTCTTGTGATTGTGACTTGATACATCCTTCTAATATTATACTACCTTTTGGCCTCGGCTTCGCTTGTGTTAATTTCGTTTGCCACCTATTCTATTACACCTATATTTCATCCCCTTCTCTTTCTGATCACATTCGCTACAGAAAGAACCTCTTTGCATGATTAAATTTCTACTTTCGGAGATTTCGGCTCTGCATCTATATCAATCAATCAGTCAGTTCTCGATAATTTTGTACAATGAAACGCATACATTCTGAATGATTTGCTATTGCCTCCTTTATCATTGCAAACACTTTTACAATCAGCTAAAACGCAAGTTCCCAACGTTTTCTTACAACCCCTCTAATCACCTTTAAAGCATACAGGTGTCTTGATATTTTTATCACCGGAAGATCACGGCCATCGTTGGCAGCTTGCCATATGAAAACTAAGATCGCCGTCTCTTTCACACTCCGCCTAATAACGTTAGAGTAAGCGAGACGGGAGTAGATATCGGTAGACATTTTGTTATTGCGTATAAGTTTCACGTAATATTTATACGGTTGCATTAAATGCACTTGTTGGTAACAACAGTTAAAATAATGTTGATGTTTGTTTCTTAATCAAGATGAGATCTTTCGCTGACGAATCTGATCACATCTAAATCGATAAACAATCTTGATCACAAATAAAAATGTCATCGAAGAGCGTTATAGATTAGCTTGAAACTTCAAAACAATTTTAGGTTTTGAACGTGTTTTTATTTAGTTTTTTGGAAATCAAATCGATAAATGTGGAAATTTATGGGGAAAAGACCTATGACCATCTGTGGACTCCTAGAATCAGAATGGAAAGAAAGGTGGAAAAAATAAATATCATTAATCGAAATTAATTAAAAAACAAAATTTCTGCTACGATAGCTCGAACAATGACGAAACGCGGCATATTAGTAACAATACACACAATAGAATCTACTAAGAACTCGAACGTATGCTCGTCCTTCGCACTATGTTATCGATGCATTTTACTTGCAAATTTTAACGTGACGCCAAGGAAAAAGTAACTTCCATAATCCGTACTCTATGGCTGCAAACTTGAAGGAAACTATAAACAAGAAGTAATTTAATGAAACAAACTTGAAATGCTCATCAAACAAACTCAAATACTAGGCGCTCAGCACAATCAAAGAGCAAGTCGGAATAATTAACCAATTATACACATGGAGTGACGACTGCTTTCGAGTGCAAATTGCAGCGCTGGCTGTGAAAGCCATTTGCAAATCTCCTTACGCTTTATATCGTCCTGGTACTTGAATGCCTTCTTCGAAAAAGAGTTGTCAAAAAAGTTTCAAAATAGGTTTATAAGCCTTAAATCGTCAAGTTTAGAAATCGAAATTATGACCGATATTTTTTTGGTTTCTGATCCACTGGTACAATAATATTTAAAAGAATCGATGCTTGTTAATCTATATCTAACTCAAAGGTGACTCACTGACATAGTGATCTATCAACGCACAGCCCAAACCACTGGACGGATCGGGCTGAAATTTGGCATGCAGGTAGATGTTATGACGTAGGCATCCGCTAAGAAAGGATTAACGCGAGCGAAGCCGCGGGAAAAAGCTACCTTTCCTATATTGCACGTAGAAGACGCGGCGGACAAACAAAAAATAGTTCGTAGATAAAACCAAATTCTGTAAAAGAAAAAGCGCCCCTTTTAATTTAATTAAAGAATCCTTCCAGTTTGGTGCCTCGACTTATTTTAAAATCTTTCTAAAAGGAGAATTTAATCAAATATTTAGAGCGTAATAGACCTTCTAGTCTGGAAATCCGGAGGGTAAAGGTTCCAATAAAGGGTTATTGCGTACAAGCAAACAGCCACGAAGACGCTGGCACAGATTAAAAAGATCCTATCGATCGGGAACATCTTGTGTTGAACTTGAGACATGAGGATCAAAACTTTCGTTCTAATAATCCTACTTTCTAAGTTATTATTAATTAGTACATTTATTTCAGGCAACGAGTTACAACACTGTAAAACGCTAAAGTTTGGATGGATAAGGGGATGGTTGTTCCTATTTCATGTTATTAATATTGCGTTTAGTTCGTTAAGAAGTACTAAATATATCTTAATCGAGGAAATCAAATTCTTTATTTTGATGGAAATTCCGAGCTTGTAGATAAAAAAATTCGGTTACAGGGAAATGACCCAAATTTGACTTGCAATAACTGATAATAAAACGCGACATTGAAACTAATGAAAAGCTTATAAAAGGGTACATTATTTGACTTCGAAGAAAATAATGCGAAAAACAAAAGCAACAATCGCAGCCAGTAATTATAAACAAATTAAAAACCAACCATAAAATATAACAACACAAGACAGTTACATAACTATGCAACTTGCACAATGAGCAATGCAGCCATTATGTTATGGACTAGATACCGTGAGATAAGTGACGTAAGCGCACTTATTTAATTCATTGGCGCAAGTCAAAAAAGCCTTATAAACCAAAAAATTTGTAAGCACGAATTTGAGTTTTTTTTATTTTATAGAATAGTAGGCAAACGAGCATGCGGGTTGCCTGATGGTAAGCAATCACCGCAGTCCATAGACACCAACGACACTAAGAAGGTCACTGATGCGTTGCCGACTTTTTGAGAAAGCGATAGGCTCTTTTCTTGAAGGCCCCAATGAGTTTGTTTCTTCTGGACCAATTTCAATAAAATTAGGTACAAGGACAGAGAAATCAGAGTGTAAAAAGAATGATAATGGCACAAGTATAAAATCAAGACCCGGAAGGGGAATCCCGCAAAGTCTTCATTTTATCAGTTATTAGCTGAGAAATGTCCAAAAATAGAGCTATTCAAAAATCTAATAAATAATTTCAGCCTGTCAAATTAGCTTTAGCAGCAAATCTCAAAAAACATAATTCGTAAACACAACGCCATTCATTCAGACAAGTTTACACTTCCCGAGCACACTTTCAGCGTTTGTTTTGAAAATAAATATTGCCTCGTGATATTTATAAATCTCGTGATGATTACTTTTTGCATTCAAACTTGTATTTTTCTCACTGATTACATAATATTACAGAAATTTGAATAATTTCAGATGTCTGTGCGTAATACAATGTATCATTTTAAGAAATGGATAAAAAAGTAAAGCTGCTTTTCACAAATTCAAAACTGGCCATTAGCGAAAACAAAATTCCATTTTCAAACTGCGCGCGCCTCGAGGACGCGTCTCGTTTTACGCATAATCTCATTATTTGCATACATCGGATTCCGCACAGTTACATCGCATCCGAATCGATTTAAAAAGAAACCGGTATGACTCATCCTCGGTCAAGTACAAGCGTTTCGTGGGCCCGCGCGTGTCTCTCGGCGTTCGTAAGCAGACTTATCAATCGGATGTGGTGATTATTTTATCGATATCTGATAATCAATATGATTAAGATTGAATTCATAATTTAAATGACTGTTAATTATGAATGAATGGAGCCGGTTGAGCATAATTATCCTGGATTAATTTAAAAATCGAATGTTCTTTTTCTTTAATTTCGAACACGCTACATCCGTTATTATTCTGTAATATGATGGGCTTACCAGCCAGTATCATACCTCATATCATCTTTATTATCAAAGTGATCTATAGCTAATATCAATCAAGGTTATAAATAAATTCAAATAAATAGTACGGTCAAGTTCAAGTGTGGGCGTACAGGTCTCCGTGTCTGCCAATAAGTCTGTGACGTCATGCTGGCATAGATAAACTTAATGTGTTATTTTGTGACAGCTTTATGGTAAATTATTCTTAGGTATTTTCGTTAGAAAAGTTAGTTTTCGAGAGTATCTCACATAGATCTCTCTCGCTTCCTCTACACTCATACTCTCTTCATACATGCTCGCCGGTTATGGGTGCTCCTAATATCTCCCTTTTTAAGGAGGTCCGCAATCTTTTAACTTTTATCCATAAAGACTGAATCCGGCCCCAAGTGAATAGAATACCTCAAATCGGACACTTAAGACTGCCATATTCAGGTCGCAAGAGTGAATATACGTTTACTTACGTTGTTTACTAACAATCCTGCAGACTGATCTACTAAATTGGACTCCACCACTCCCATTTATAACCACTTAATTCTGTTTTCCGTCTTATTTGTGTTAGCTTGAGAGGTTGGGCGGATAAGTCTCAAATTAAAGAAGCAACAGATGGAAATATCTGTTGACAGTCAATATATGTAAAACTAGCTGCGCCCCAGGGCTTCGCTCCAGTGGGAATTTTGGGTTAAAAAGTACCCTATGTGCTATTCCCGGTATTTTTCTACCCATGTACCAAATTTCATCAAAATCTGGCCAGTGGATTTTGCGTGATTGAGTAACAAACATCCTCACAAACTCACATCCAAACTTTCGCATTTATAAGTAGGATACATATTACTAATCAGTATTAAGTAGGATTCTTACGTTACTGACTGAGAGACTGACAGACAATGCAGTCACTCAAGTCAGTAAACACAGCCTAAACTACTGGGCGTAGGAAACTGGAATTTAGCATGTAGGTTCCTTATGGTGTGTAGGGAGAGGTTTTCCCAAAATTTCCACGGGAACAAAGTCCCGGGCCCAGGCTAGTATGAAAAAAGTGTTCGAGGGGTATACTTCCATGCAGACGTATTTTGCTGTGTCAAGTCTATGGGAGAGAGAGACCTATACTATAACCAGAGTGAATAGGCTGCTCCTGGGCAGTACTTATATTAATTCTGTGTCCTGGGTAAGCTCGCTACACCGTACACCTCATCTCTTTCGGGCAAGATTGTGGTCAAGAGCAAGCCCGTCTTGGATTAAAAAAATATATCCTACATTGGACTTATGATGGTGGCTGCGGCTTTCGAAGTGTTCTTGTTTTAAATGTGAGAAATTTTCATGGCAAACACCGGGACGCATCTAGGCAGGATCAGTTTATGAAAAATAATGATGCGCAAAGACGATGCGTTTTATTTTACTTTAAACAAAAAAAATTAAAACATTATTTTTTTCAATTTACGAACGTCGGGTCAAAAGTGTAACTACTAAAATCTAAGTCGAACGATGACGCAATAATATGTATAAAAAAAATATCAAAGCGCGGCCAGTTTTTGTAAGTGATCATCAATATAAGGACCACCATTCGGGGCCCCTGCTCGGTTCAATGGATCGAGCATTCGATGACTCATATAGTCATTTACATGTATCATTATTCATTCACATAATCGATAAAAATATTAAAGCTGCGCCCAAAAGCTTCGCACCAAGTGGAAGTTTAGTTAGTCGTATGGCATGCATGTGTCCAGAGTCGCTTTTCGTAATATTTAACTAGTAGCTATAACCTAATATCTAAACTCTTAGCCCATTGGGCTGCGTTCGCATCCAGAGAGAACAAGTCCAGGGAGTTGCCACCATATTTTCTTTTTGGGCAGTCGTGGATGATGTGGTGGACAGACTGCACGGGTGCACCACAATCGCATGCCGGTGAGCTTCGCATATGATACCCGTGTTCCAAAATTTGGAGCGCCTACCCCATAGAATATAACTATCGGCGGTGCTTTGACATGTCTAGACATTCACAGAAAGGATAGAGTACATTAGTTTTACAAGGCACATCATCGACGAATTAATTTAAAAAAAAAGTTACTCCACAGATAACCTAGCCGAAAACTGCTGAGGACCATAAACCAAAATTTAATAAAAATGGCAATTAAAGAAAGATTGCAACAAATACAAACTTTTGCATTAATAATGTTCTAATCTTCAGAGGGAAAAGGCAAACTGGGGATTCCTCCACTTTTAGGCGGTGGGCTAGCAACCTGTCACTATTTCTGAATCTCCATTCCATCACAAAAGCCCACTATTCAGCTAAGCGTGGCCTTCGAGTCTCACGACCCTTGGTTCTGTCTACCCCGTAAGGGATAAAGACGTGATTCTATGTATGTAGTTTTTAGAATATTTTTTTATTTCTTTTAAATATTCCTTCAAATACTTGGTTGACTTGAAATCCCTTTCTGAGATAAGTCCGCCATTGTACGCCTCTCTTGTTGTTTCACAATCTTTTTAATTTTTCTTATGTGTATGTGCAATAAAGAGTTTACAAACAAACAATATTACCAATAGATTCGTCGCACAACTAAATTCTAATTTACGGTCATCCTTTAACTATGAATATAAGGCAGAATAACAGTCAAATTAACCAGCGTAATTAACCAAACTAAAACTGTCATGGAAGGAAACAATAGCTGTAATTTCACAGACATAAATAACAATTTAAACTAGTATATCAACGTAATGAGAGTACGGAATATACCAATAGGTTATGCGTTCCACAATGTGACTGACTCGATTGGTGCTTTCATAAAATTGACGACCTCCGTGGCCTAACGGTCATCACGCCCCGCGGAGGTCCCGGGTTTGATCCCCTGTCGGGTCAAGATGAAAAAAAATCTTTTTCTGATTGACCCGGGTCTTGGATGTTTTCTATTTGTTATAAAATATAGTATCGTTGAGTTAGCATAGCATCCCATAATAATCCCAAATCTCGATCGAACTTACTTTATCGGGCTAACTCAGTCTGTGTGATTTGTCCGTATATATTTATTGTTATTTATTAATTATTTATGAAAACACTGAACTTTTTAGGGAGATTATAATGAAACTTCTGCACCTCTCTTCATTGAAAGCAGTTTTAGGCCAAGGGATAGGTGAAGTTTACCGTAGTGAGAAGAAAATGGTAAAAATGTGACACTCATCACTTTCACGTTCTTCATAAATGCTCTCCGGTTATGGGTGCTCCTAATATCTCCCTTTTAAAGGAGGTCCGCAATCTGGTCGTTCTCCGAGGTCGACCCTGACCAACTCTTTCATTCCTTGCCGCTGATTTGTCGGGATAACATCTATCTTATTCGATTAATTTGACATTTTGACGATTCTCGCAAGATAGATTGTGATATATCGGTATTCTTAAGCGTACAGACGCGCGTTATTTTACACTGTGTGTGTATTGAAGGTAAAACGGAAATAATAATCCATTTTTAGTCTGAGTTATACCGTATATAAAGTATTTAATTACGAATGTCTAAATTAGTCCCTAAAATACTCTCATCAAAATTAACTAAACTTGCTGATGTGTGAATTAAGTAGACGCGACGTTTCCTTAGTGATACGGATCTAAACATTCAAACATATCAAATTGTACCAATTCATTCCAAATTCACCTCTGTTACACTGAAATAACTGTTTTGCTATAGAATACATAAAATTATGCTACTGGTAACCCAAAAATAGTGACAACATAACTATTGCTACCAGTAACCAAACTAAATTATGTAATTTATTAACACAACTTATTTATTTAATATTTACCAACTGTATTTGTAGCATATAACAAAACTATTTTGTATTATTCAAGTCTATTGAAAGTTGCTAGCAGCAAAATAGTTTTATTCGTAATAGACTACTTCGTTTGATATTTATTGTCAAACAGTTTGGTTAAATACTGCTTAAGTTTTTGTAGGTATATGCTAAACATTGTGATTGTTATATATAACCTAACTCTTTTGTTATTTTTAACCACACTGTTATGTTACTATATGTGAATTAAGGGTTCAAATTTTAACCAAAGTTATTATGAACCGCAACTCCGTGGTCATTCAAATCCTAGGAAAACACCACTAGTTGATACTTAATAAATTATTTTAAAGAGATCGTAAGGCAGTCAAGCAAGTTTAAACTGTAGTACAATTTACTAACGCACTCGTAACTTGTACCTATATAAACTAAATAATTATACGAATAAAATTACTGATGAAACTGGTTTTTATAATAACTTTGGTTAATTATAATTAAAACAATTGGATGTCATTAATAAAATTAGTTTTATTATATACTAATTATGGCCTGTGGTGTGGCCATAGAATAGCACCAACCCATCTCCTCCCGTGGGTGTCGTAAGAGGCGACTAAGGGATTTAAAACACCGGAGGATGGGCAGCAGCATCTTTCCGCGTACTATGCCATCACACTGCGATCGCCAACCCGCCTGCCAAGCGTGGCGATTACGGCAAAACCCCTCCATGGATAAAATCCTTGGGGGAGGCCTTTGTCCAGCAGTGGACGTCTTTAGGCTGAGAGAGATATACTAATTAAAGACATAATCATACTTTGACAGCAGCAGTGTACATTCGAAATATTTTGGGTAGGTTATTACAACTGCACTCGCTGTGTTACGTACAAATTACCATTACGAGCAATACTGACGTGATTAGATACATGCGACAATAAAGACTCATAAAACACATGTAGTGTACTTAATACTTCTGGATATTCTACTTGAAAACAATTCAAATGATAATTAAAATCAACCGTTGCCAAAAGTGTACATTTAAAAATAATTTTGTTTTCGTTATAGGTACATTATAACTTTACTAACACTCATAAAAATAAAGTCACTAAAATTATTGTAGTCCTCACCAATATCACGAATAAGAATCATCCGGGTTTATACAGCGTACCTTTAATTTTTACCCATGAAACTGGCTCCATGTCCGTATTGTCCGTGCGTTTATATTTCGCAACTCTTTCAGTTAACAAAAACAAAAAATGGGAACTAAATAAACTATCCGGTGTTGATATATTTACTTTAGTGAGTTACATAGTTTTAATAAACGCTTGAGTTCTTGATGAAAACTTCACTCACGCACGACGGATTCACGAAAAAATGGCTGGTCGGCGCGGGAGCGGTAACAATAACAAAACGTTTCGTTATCCACAACATTTTGTTTGAGTAAATAATAACTTCTAAATTGCTGTTAATAACAAATGCTTTATGCTGCGACTATCGTAAAACAATTATGTTGCTTGCGACAAAACAGTCGTGTAAAAAATTAAGAACAGTATGTTTATTTATAATCTATATATATTTTTGTTGGGAACAACCAGATCGCTAATTGATAACCATTTACATAACAGTTTTGAAAAGGGTAACACAACTTAAATAGCCTAACTCGTTTTATTCGATGTAACTCAATCATATTGCTTGCATTTAGACTGACTTTGACTACGAGTAAACAAAGTTATGCTATATTCATAATAGCTAAACAGTTTTTGTTAATTAGTTTTTTCAGTGTACATAAGAGCTTCATGTACATCATACATCTTGTTGTGAGGTCGACTGTACTTGAAACTAAGCATTATAAACGCACGCGCAACTTGTTGCGAAATGGGTTATTAATTCAAGAATTAATTATTCGACGATAATAATGGTGTTGTCACTACATTTACAGTACTGGTAAATGTTCAAATTGTACCTTTCAAATGTTTTCATTTCAACCCTCAGCGAATAACAAGGGTTATGGGTGGTCCTAAATACTTAGTTTAACACTAGGTTTCGCGGCATTTCACCCCCTCGGGGGTGGAATAGATAGATAGATAGATCAACACTTTATTGAACCATTTATAGAAAAAAACATACAAAGTAGTAACAAAATGTAAATACATAAATGAGCGTAAAGACGAGCTTATCGCAAATGCAATTTCTTCCAGCCAACCTTTGGATGGAAAGAGATATAAGTAAAAAGTATAGGGTGCAGTTTCCAAAAGTTCTTTTCGTAGTACTCACTTACGTTACATAAACAAACTCTCTGTTAAATTTTAAGTTTCCACGTTCGTTAAATTTTAAGTCTCTACGTTCAGATGTTTTGGCTCTGCGTTGATATGTCAATCACTCTACGTCCTCTTTCAATATTTTAGAGGCCTGTGCAAAAAAAAAAATTGAATACTCACGCTCGTGGCCTAAATTTCATCTACATCGTATTAAAAATTAAATTTTCCCATCTTTCCCGCTGTAACATATAGGACAGTAAACCTCTTTAACGATGCAACCAGTCGAATGACGATACCTTAAAAGGGCCGCCTGTGAGAGCCGGCATACGCATGAAGTACTTTCTAAAGTACACTCAAGAGAACATCAAACTACCCAAATTTATTGGAAATTAGCTATTAATACCAGTGCATAGGGATCATTGAGGGTATTGACATACAGTTGATTGTACATAATTCACACTGGGTAGGATAAATAAACCCTAGTTACAGAGTGAAAATTTTGATTATGTGGTTTTGATCGTAAACGTACTAATATTATGAATGCGAAAGTCTTCTGTTTCGGCATGGTAAATCATAGATAGGTATAGGTAAATAATTTGTGCCCATCTGTGCCATAATTAGATTTAAGAAAGTATTTATAATTTTTAAGTAATCGCGTTGTCTCTGAAATCACGAAAAAAAAGTTTTTTTCCTAAACTACAGGACGCACAAAAGTTTTATTCGCGGCACATCTACACTAGACTACGCACAACGTTTTGGTCCCACTCGCTTAACTCCAGGAGACACTTTCCTGCTAGGGTTACGCACACGTGACAAACGCTAATAAAACTGATACCAAACCATACATTCTCAAGCCTGCTTATATATATAAGCTATAACCAGCTTTTACAAATGAATAGGGTTAAATATTTTACTTATCGGTTCAGTACATTTTGCGTAACATCCTAACACACATCGAAACTTACGCACTTATAATCTCTCTCTCATCTGAGCGCTTTCCCGGTTGCATCCTCAGCATACGCGTCGGAGCCCAGGGTCCTTCCCTACTTTTCTTCTCCACTTAGCACGGTCTTCGGGATTCTTAGTTGTGAGACCACGCTTATCCTCCTTGACGACTTTTATAATATTACTTAATGGGATTGGTAAATATTCAATTTTCACTTAAATCAATAAAATCGGAGGTTTAATTCGAAAGGTTATGAACTAACCGAACTGACCTTTCGTGCTAGAAATTGCATTAATTCAGATAGGAAAATCCAATTTGTTGGTCGTCTGAACAGAACACTCCTGTTGGCTTTGATTTTTTTTAAACTTTCGATTGACTTTAGTTTTTATTAAAAGGCACTAAAAATCAACTAGCAATTCGGAATAAAACGTATGCCGTATTTTATCTTTACCACAGTTTTACTCTACGAACTAGTGTAATGTACCAAAATTCATAAAAATCAGCCCTAATTTGAGGTGTGATTTGTCAAATTTTAAACTGTCGCATTCATATAATAACATTAGTAAGAATAAATCAGAAAAATAATAAATGTTCGGTTTGTAATCGTGCACTAAAAACTTTTAGGACCTTTAATATTTTATTTTTCCCTATAAGTATACCTGATATCATTAGAACTTGTACGCAATATTGACGCGAGCGAATGTGCGGGCAAATTTTATTTATAACTTACTTAACAATTCTGATTTTTTAATTCTGATTTAATATCGTATTTTTATCCAGAAAGCCAAGGGTGATGGACAATAGTCTATCTATAACTTACTACAGAATAAATAATCTAAAAAAAAGTTAATGAATACAGTATAGCAATATCTTGTCCAATTAATTCTTTATCAGCTAAAATAATATTTACCGAACACGCTCAATCGATAGATAACCATTCGACAAGGTTAAAACGGTTAAAACGACACAATTCGGTTATAGAAATGAAATTTAACGTTGGATATTACACGTTTAATTTTATTGATCTTAGCTCAAACTTGTCCTTATTGAAAAGAATTCGATGGAGTCATACAATAAAGTGCCATTCTTATCGTACACATTACTGTGATCTCTAAGAAAACTTTAAAAAAATGGAATTAAGTAAGTAGTATAATTACTTAGCCATTTAACTTTTAAAAAAGTAAACATTTATTTTTATTTTTACCGAAGTCTTTCCTCAGAAAGTTAAAAATTAATGCTGAAATTCCCTTACGAGTAAATAAATAATAATGTAACTTAACTAATTAGATAAATGATAATCAAGCTATGTAGCTTTTTAAAAAACTGCATTTTTTTCGTGTAAATAATGTTATTTACACGAAAAAAATGCAGTTTTTTATATTTTAGGTGGATAAATTTTCTAACTTGCCAAAACCACTCAAAATAGACGAATTAATAGATGAAGATTTGTAGAGATCGTGACAGAAAATCATCCTTTACCCTGGGCGGGAAACACCATTAAGACAACCTAATCATCATGTATTCCGCCTCCATGTGGTTTGTCTCATCTCGCATAATCCTATCACATTGAATTTCAAATCAGTGCACTTCAAAGGCTGGTTTGATGGGCAAATGACCTGACTCTCTTCAAAACCAGAGTGAATAGGCTGCTTCTGGGTAAGCTCGGTACACCGTAGACCTCATCTCTGTCCTCGGGCAAGATTGTGGTCGAGAGCAAACCCATCTTTAATAAAAAAATAAATAAACGTAGCTAACCTGTACCTTACAACTTTACGATTATAAAATTTAAATTTAAAATAATACTAGGTAATTTAAAAAAAACTTATGTCTTTGATAAAGAATATCCCAAAAAATCTATCTAACGAAGATTGAGATACTTTTTCGTTGCGGTGGGGAGTATCGGAAGTGCGGTTCAAAAAAAAAATTAGGTAGGTAGCGGAAGAAAATTCATTTTTTAGCAATTCTATTGGTCGCTAGGTCTACCAATAGAATTACTTTCTTTTTCTCGTGGAAAAGCAGCCAATGGGAAACTCCAAGTAGCTCTCCGAAACAAAGTCGATCTAACAAATAAAATCTTGTACAAAGTCGAAAGAAAGGAAATAGTACAAAAGGAACGCCCGCTAAAGCTATCAAGAATGCAAATAGGTAAAACGATTACTTGGCGATAAGTGATTTCGTGGTTCTCGACATCCATTATGGTGCCTAGTCTAGACACAGACAATCTGGCTATAATAGGATAGGTTAGGCTGTTTGATAAATAGACTCGATTTCATTTTTTTTCAGTAATGAGCGCCCTAGCTTGGTCGTGGTTAAGACACGAAACGTAATACAAATGTCTTCTAAATTATCTTTTTCGTGTTTGTTAGCGGCCAGTACCCTACCGTGTCAGGTCTTCCAAAGAATGGAGGAGATGGTGATAACTGTTAACTTGCTTCTCTATCTAGTCAGCCATTCGCTGAGAAACAGACTGTGAGAGTAGACGACCTGTCTGTCCCAATAGTCCCATTGATCCAGTCCCACGATGGGGCAGGTGGGTGTTTATGTCCCATGGGACAAATTAAACTTATATTTTAATTTGTAGCAGAACAACGACGTCTTTGCTTAGAATAATTTAAAAAAATATTTTTAATAATCTGCGGCCGTAAACGATTCCATTTTCAAAATTCGTTTCAGCAAGCTACATATTCGTAATTAAGTATAAAACCAGGGCTTCCCTTGAGGGAAAACAGAATTAATTGATCTATTGCTACGATCCAGATCTCTCGCTTCCTTCACACTCATCACACTCGTCATACACGCTGTTTCACATGAACACTATTATTTTGGTAGAGGACAGTGCCCACGACGTACCCGGACGTTATATTTAGACCATGCATTTCGTGACATAACCGACGCCGCCGTATATTTGGTAACTGCAATAACCGTTGAGGGAAATTTCGACTGAATTTTGTTTGCGTTTTGTTTACGCTTGGTGCATTAAACTGTGAAGCTTTGATAATGCAATTATGTTCATTCGATACCGTATCGTTGTTAAAATTTATTTTAATCGACATATCCGTGTGACGAATTAAACCGGCATGATGTTTCTGTAGAGCATTAAATTAAATAATTCTTCCTTACCTTTTCTTTTAATCTGATTAATAATAATAAAGAAATTGATTTCATTAGCCATACATGCGTATGCTGATTACCTATCAACAAATTTATCGATACCATTTATTTTTTTTCATTGTCTCAATATCTGGGCGTATTCTAGTGAGTCACATTCGTTTTTCTATTACATCTGGAATAGGGACAGATGACGAATATCAGTTTACACGGTCAATTATCGAGTCGGGCCGAATAGCTGTTTTTTTAATTGAAGCATTTGGTACAACAGGCAAGGATGTTTAATTAAATGGCTACGGAATTTATGACTACACAAATTAGAACTGGCATCTTAATTCCTTATTTGAATTTCCGAACGATCCAGCTTTTCCTAAACATTTTATCCCATTTTCTTTTTATTTATTGTGTTAGTGGCCAGTACTTGTATAAATTCATAAAATCAACGATCCTGGGAAGTGATGCCACAGTGTTCAATTTATTTTTAGACATGGCAACCCTATATGTAATGAAAATCCGCTCATCTGTACACAAAGTCAGTGTAACGCAGTGTATCTAATTGTTTATGCATGAAATGCTGACCACTGCTGTGGAAAAAATGCCCTATAACCTGCCTAACATACTTTATTTTTGGACATAAAATAATGCGAGAGCCGGCCGCAATATTTAACGATTATTGCTAAATAAAATTAACACATACTCCTATAGAAACTGGAAACTCAGGACTCCTGTCCAGAAAGGATAAAATGGAGGGATTGCCTAGCAGTGAGACAGGTCGTCAGGTCGAAAAAAAAAACATGGAACGCAAATCCTACAAGTGTAGTTAATTTTTAATTTTGGTATATTTATCATTGCATCCGGTAAGTTATTTCAAAGACTATTTGTAATAGTTATTAGCAAATCAAAAAAATTTAATATGATAAATAACCATAACTAAGTAGGAATAAATGTTTACACACTAGGCTAGGATCTAGATATATTGTTAGCTAGAATCTAGTTACAGTATAAAAAAAATCCAAATAATGTAAGTAAATACGTGAAATCATAAAAATATATGTGTAATAAAGATGTACGCCTCTTACATCACAATTGGCACAATTTAACACATTTTGCAAACAAACAATCTCCGTAGAAAAAGACAAACACAAACTGCTTAGCGTAAGAGCTAAAGACAAATTCAAAATGGTTCTCCTGCCTTGCTGTAAAGTTGCTATTTTTATCAAAAATACTGTTATTATTACTGTATTGAATCTTCCATTTAATTGATGACATTCAATGAGATGGTTTGAATAGGAATAAGTACAAAATCAGGGTTTATCTAAACTCTGCCCTTGCTATACATGCTATTTTATTTAAACCTTCGTCATAACCCCAGTCGATTGATGAAAATCCTTTGTTGTTTTTGAGTTTATTGCAAACAGACAACTGCTGAGGACTTTTTTATTAGGTTAGGGCAGTTACTGTATGTATGTGTAGGTATTGATGACAGAACCACAATTTTTGCTAGCCAAAACAATATTGCAACAAATGATTTAAATAATGACCTAGTAAGGTATTATTGTCAAATTACAATACATGTGAATGAATATTATTAACAAATTAACTGCCAACTGGACAAATAGATGTGGCATTATTGCGTTTTAATTTCAATATGCAAGTTTTTTTTAAAGGTTGTTTTCATTGTATATTGAAAAGAATTTTTGTTTTGGAGCTCAATTTTAATTGACGAATGGACACATATGGATATGAGTAAATTATTTTTTACTGTAAATGAATTGTTTCAAGCCCCTCCTATAATGTATTGGCCTCTAAAGTCCTTCACATTAATTTTAATTTAGGGAAAAATACTTAATTAATTATTACTTAATTGAATTATATATTAGTCCCTAGTGAAATTAACATTGTTCATTCTGACATCAGGCATGTTTTGTAAAAAAATTAATTAACATTATCTTCAATAAAGACTGATTGATGTTTTCTCATTGATGAGTGGAAGGGAAAGCCTTTGCCTAGTAGTGAGACACAATACATACAGGCTAGATTAAAAAAGTTTTCTCATAAACACAGTTAAAAAATAAACTTTATTTATGGAAATTCATCTGTCAATCATAAACTTATGAACAACAAAACAGGAATATACTGAATACCTATAAATAACAATTTATCCTTTTTCATAACAAAAGTATGATACATTGCCATTTTACCGATTGAGTAGTTGAAATCTTTCATAAACACAAAAAAAAGGAGGAACTCATTAACAGTTATTTTTTCTTTTGTGCTTTAACAAATATTTTCTTTGCCTTTAAATGTATTAGATTGGAAGAATATCGAAGGGTCTCATTTAATGGATTTTTGTTACTATTTTGTTTTGTATATTTTGCAATTTTTTTTATGTTAGGTTCTCCTATTTTCAAAAGTAATTTACTGGGTCAGATTTCATATAAAATTAAACACACAATTTACACATCAATTTAAAAGAATGATGAAGCAATATGGACTGCCTAATAAGATTTTTCCACAACTTATTTTTATATTTGATTGTAATATAATTTGGTGCTAATGGTAAAAATCTGAAATGGTAAATCGGATGACATATCCACATTAAATAGGTGGCTTTATTTTATATTAAATACTTAGGAATAAGGATGTTTACTGCATTTTGTATTATTTCCTTGTATTTGTTGTGGAAAAATGGCTGAGTATCAAAGCTTTAACAATCCTTTTTTTGATATCATGCAAGAAATTATTCTTTTCCATTTTTCATCTGCAGTTTTACGCTGTCAGTATTTTTTTTATTGTAAGCTCCCTAAAAAATGCTAAGAAACCTCACTAAATCAGCATTAGGCAGGAGAACCATGGAAATCATAGATTACATTATACCAGTGTAATAAACTCCGCAATATTTTCGTCACAGTTGCGAAAAAATATTGCATCAAGGGTCATTGCACTAGGACAAGGCAATTTATGAAACATTATTGAAGGACTTACCTTGAAGATGGGCCTGGGATGCCTCGGCTGGGAAGGCGCGGCTGCCGCCGTGGTGGTCGCAGGAGCCGCCGCGGGCGTCGTCACATGGTCAGCCGGCAACGACTCCGGGACAGTCTGAAGGGTTGGCCGCATTGTCGTCGACATTTTCACCAGTTCACTTGATCAAACACTTAACAACTCGCTAGCCCACCCTCGCCACTCGCATCCCCGCGGCCGTCCCGACTTGCCCAGGCCTTCACCAGCTCGCCTTAGCTCCACCGACGGACCAACAACGCCCATCTAACCGCTTTTTCTACCAGAAAAACACATCGCGAAGTCCTACGACTTGAACTATGACACGGTACCGATAACTTCGACACTTTCACGTATATGCTAACGATCTACGAGATGGAAAACGGAAATAGACACGCAAAAAACTATTAGAAAGCTTACGGTGTCCTCTCCTGTCACATAAACACTAGTAAAGAATTCGGCGTTAGGGCTTTGCGGTGCACGCAACGCGGTTCTCGTTTAGCGACCGGTCCAGAATACTGTGAGCAGACGCGTCGTTCAAAAATGTTCATCCATTTAATAATAAAATTACTAAAGATATTCACTTATCTCCGATAAAAGTCCTCACATTCTTGAATTCACTCTCAAGATGGCGGATTTTACCTACCTCGTAAATGGGCACAAGGCTGACACGAAAACATCAACCGGCTCTCTATCAATCCCTTTCTTTTAATATGTTATGAAACGAGATAGTAATATGTGAACAAGTTCAACGGCGTTTTGAGACATCGAGGATACGTCACACAAAAAAAACTGCCAATGGACATGCGCAAAAATAACGAATTGAATGAACGCACTGGATGGAACGCACCCAAACCAAATGTTTTGTTTTTGCCTCGTTCGTTTACGATCGTGCAGTTATTAAAAAAAGTTCGCATTTAAAAAAAAATCGTTCTAGTAACATGACATGGGCATATTTAGTACGGGCAATATAAGCAATGAGCCAAACCTCAAAATATATAACCACTATAGCATAGTTTTGATTTTTGGCACAAGTGTTCATTAGAGTTAGAATCCTAGAAGCATCTTCTCAAAAGTACCCGGCCCTAGGGTACTAGTTGCCCCCCCTCCCCCCCTCAAATGTGTCCCTGTCCCTGATCGTCGTTTTTCTTTATTTTCTAAAAAACTATCAGAGATAGACAATGATATATTATAATACAGATATGTTACGTTCATAGTAATTTGCGTTTTAGGTCTGTTCCGAGCAATCCAAAACTACACACATCGACAAGTTTTACTGATAAGTAAGACAAAAGATACAAAAGAGCATGCGAATGAAAGAGATAGCAATAGTTTTCAATGATTCCTCGTCAAATGTTTCTTATGCATAGAGTAACATTTTTTGTTGTAGAGAGGACACTTATTTGAAAAGAAAGTACATGGGTAAGAAATAAAACATCTTATAAAAGTAAATCATATATATTGAAATATTTAACAATTCAGTGTCGGAAAAAACTCGGAAACCTAATTGATAAAAAGAAAAACAATAGTAATCCTCAATTATCAGTATAATGTATTATAATAGTAGAAAATCGAATTCAGTGAAACTATTTTAATGTTTATTAAATTAGTCCATTACACACATTAGATAGCTATTATAATAACGAACAATAATAAAAAACAACTAAACATTAATTTTAGGCATTGAAGTCACCATCAGTATTCGATTCTGCACTAACTAATCTATGTCCGCAGCGCACGCATCCTTGTCGCTCTCACGTCAAAACTAGAATCTCTCTTTCTTTGTCTGAACATGGCGTCAGTGATTAGATTATTTGGAAAAATAATTGAAATATACTAAACAATCAAACTATTTTTGCATACACACATGTGATAAGAGATCCCTTGTACTTTGTTTAATTTAGAATCATAATTGGTACACTTTCGAAACACACACGATGGAATTTTTAATATATTTTGGTAAGGACACAGGAACTTACGACGCGGTACGCTCGACGAGGCGCTGGGCGCAGACTGATTACAAGAAGTTCCAATTGGGTCGTATTCGAGTCTTCACAGCGCGCGCGCCTATAACATATCTGCCTCTTGTTTATATAGTATATCATTGGAGATAGAAAAAACTGTCAATGACAAAAATGAACATCATCAAATTATCCATAAAATGGTTTATAGTTTATTCCGATAGGACTGATAGTTTTGGATTTATGTCTATATATCCTACACGAAAAAAATGTTTTTTGCAAAATCTTGGTATTTGTATTGATTTTATACAAAAACCACTGAAGTTATGATAAAGTGGTATAGAGGAGAATTAATGTTAATGAATTCATCTATAAAACAAGACTCATATCATTGTTGCACGTGCCTTAGTTCCTGAATGTCACGATGTCTGGCATCACATGTTACTCTTTAGCCTCTGTAGTGGGAGTGGGCCAGCTACGTAAAAAATAACCGCAAATAGAGATGGGCGCTTGGATAAATTTCCGGAAGGTAAAAATGGGAAAGAATGGGTAGAATTGGTAAAAAATAATTTATACCCATTTATACCCGATATTTTTTATTTATACCGGGAAGAAATTAAAATGAAAGTAAATTATCCTTATTTTCTTTAATACTGATAAAATAATAATTAAAGTATAAATATTAGGTGTGTTTTAATTATAAGGAAGATAAATAACTAGTTGTTTTTGGTTCAAATATTAAAAAAACATAAACAACAGATTTAAAATCATATGTATTCAAATAATATTTTGAAAATAATGATGCATTTTTAGTATATGGCTGTTTAAAGTAGAATTAACAAAAAAATCAAAACATCTTCAGTTGTATTAGAGACTAACTTTTGCCCGCAGCTTCGCCCGCGTGAATTTCCTTCGGGAACAGTGCTTTTTCCCGGGATGAAAAGTATCCTATGTCCTTCTCAGTACTTCTAACTATGTGTAT
Organism: Ephestia elutella; assembly: GCA_018467065.1. Lineage (NCBI taxonomy): Eukaryota > Metazoa > Arthropoda > Insecta > Lepidoptera > Pyralidae > Ephestia > Ephestia elutella. Next base: position 3,920,552 of record CM031594.1, read on the forward strand.
GTGAAATAGGAAGATTGGTTGAGTAGATAAAGCGTGAAGAGGTAACAAACAAACTCACTTTCACATTTATAATATTAGTTAGGATTTGGAGGTAACTTCGCAATATTTTTCTATCGAGAAAATTTTATGCAAGCGTGTTTTTGAGAGAGTTAGTAATTAAGTTCCATAACGACCGGTCCTGCGCTGCCCGCATCCGGTCGTTATGGAAATCCTTGGGGGAGGCCTTTGTCCAGCAATGGACGTCTTTCCTCTGACAGAGAGAGAGAGAGTGTAATTAAGTTGGCTGACATTCGTGTAAGGCGGGCCTTACGATTCGATGATCGCCTAGCCGTTCTATAGAATTCCGGCATTTGGCAAACTTGTTCGTCCCCCCGGCATAACATTTATCGTCTAAAACCAGTTGGCTGCGAATGAGTCAGAATAAAGATACCTATATCTTGTCAGGTCTTTTTGTAACCAAAACGTAAATTGTACACTTTTAAGTACTTTTATACACAGTACTTAATTTAAAAACTAAATATGTGCTTATTTCATAATAAATCTTAACGATATATTGTAAAATATCGTAATTACAAACATTTTAATTGATTTTAATTTTTACCCGGTATAAATTAAAAATTCCTGCGAAAATATGGGTATAAATGGATAAATTTCCGAGTCTCGGAAATTTATCGGGTAAATGCCCATCTCTAACCGCAAATCGATTTACTATATTAAAATTTGGTACACGGGTACGTTAGGTGAAAACAAAGATTTTAAGTGGTAGTTTCTGAAAATCCCCTGAGGTGGGAAGAAATGACGTCATCAATTTTTTTAATTCTTTGTATGGGATTTGATTTTTTTTTCTTCAAAAATATATCATGTGTGGGATCAAATGAAAGGGCTTGACAAGCTGGTTCTGAAAATATACTACACTATTACCTTTAGGCCACCTATTTTCTAAAATTTCAAGAAAACCAAGAAAAATTCTCATAACTCGTACCAAATATGGGCTCCTCTTATGAGGAGTCTGCTTGGTAAATTTTTGTTAAACAAACGCCAAATATATCGAAATATACTCATAATTGTAACTTCGAAACCATGATTTAGGACATAAAAGAGGGGGAAAGGGGGTAACATTTATTTCTTAAAGTGTTTCCATCAATATTAAAGTACATATATGCCAAGTTTCATGCTTTCTTCCGGATGGGACGGACCATAAAATCGATTTTTGTTAGGGCAAGTAGCCGTACCTTTTTATTTTAGTGTTTTGCCACAGACTTATAATAATATGTAGTATTAAAAAAATACAAATATTTTTGTGGTTCTGATTTTTTTTTCTTAATAAGCGATTTTCTGACAGTTAAATTAAGAAAAAAAAAATCAGTACAAAAAAGTCTCAACAGATAGCGTGAATATAATATAGCGTGATAGAAAGCCGTATATGGCTGAACCTATATGGTGCGCTTTTTCTTGTCAACTAGAGGCCACAAAAATAAAAAAAAAATTAAATAATAATTACTTACCTACTATTATTATTAATTAATTTACTATTATTATATGTCTGTGCTAGAGGCAGATAAAAATTATTACTTCCATGGAAAAAAATCACCTAAAAGTTTGACAGTTACACAAATCACAATATTGATACTTTTTAGATGTTTTTTTTACTAAGTTTTATTTTTTTTAAATGCAAATCCCGTGAATTTTTGCTTTTTGTATGGACTCACCATGGAAGTAATAAGTACCTTTACTTACTACTTCCATGGGACTCACCATGGAAGTAATAAGTACAAAGTACTTACTACTTCCATGGGACTCACCTTTAACTTAAGCGCCATCTATGAAGTCATCTGGAACTCTTTCTTTTTTTAATTTGGGTCTCGGAAAATCCCTCATTTAGCTGTCAGAAAAATCGCTCATTAATTTATCATGGCATGAACCATGATATGAACGCATGAACGGCATGAATTCAGAATTTCCTTTTATTTCGAATGGCAATAATGAAAACGCCATCTTGCTAAAAGGCTGCCTTGTTGTTGGCGATTGTTGGGTGCTTGTTTGGAAACTAATGTTTATTTCTTTCTATTATTATGAGTTCAGTTGATTGTTTGTGCGAAACATCGTGTAGTTTGTTATTGTGTTAGAATTAGTGATATGTTTTAATCTGCATCTAAGCTATAATACGGTAAACTGAAGACAACGTAATAGCTGTTGGTTCGGGCAACGTGAGTTTTTTTCAATAACGTAAGCCTTCTTTGTTTCTGTACAAGTAACTCTTTATTATCTTGCGCTGCTATCTTGTGTATGTATTTTTATTAATTAACGTTTGTTTTAATGGTATCGTTATGTTATTTACATACCTAAGTGACCTTTATGTTGATGGCGCACAAAAATTTTTAGCTGGCCACTATTGAATGACTTGTAACATCTAGAATACTACATGTTTTAATATTTTTCTGAGTTTACTGACGATAAAATTATCACCAATGTAATGTATCGTTAAATTTGAGTATCACGAACTATATCTACTTTACCTCCGTCATAATAATAGGTGAATGAACCCTTTAGAAATCCGAAAATAGTCCACAGGAGACTTCCTTTTTTATTTTTATGACGACTCGTGTTATTATTCAGTTCCATACATATTGTGGTATTTTCTGTCATTGCTAAATTATTGATGGTCATTTAAAAAATAACACATCAAAAGCTGTGTTTATACATTCCATACATAAACATACATACATACTTCAACCCTAAAACATAAGTTCATTATTTAGAAAGCCAAGTAAAAAAACACTCAGCATAATAAACAATTTGTGAAAGTTGTTATTTAGGATATTTGCTAATCAAGCCTATAGCCTGATATGTGTGTCAAATTCCAATGATATTCATTATGTGTAATCGCTGCCATCCCCTGTTTTTAATTCCTCGTCTTTGATACAGATTAGGAAGACTGAGGAATTCATACAAGAAATTTCTTGATATCTTCTATTTTCTTATATCCGGGTTGCTACTTTCTCTCTCTCTCTCTCAGCCAAAAGACGTCCACTGCTGGACAAAGGTCTCCCCCAAGAATTTCCACAAGACCGGTCTACTGTGTAATAACTAATTTAAAACTATAATATTTGATATTTTGATCATACAGCAAATTCCATATAGTGCATCCAAATATTAAAAAAGTAACAAATAGCATAAAATCGCTAAATAAAAAAAAATTCAAAAAAACATTGATTGAATGGTTGTATGATAAAAAATTCTATTGCATTAAAAAGTATATGGACCATGATAGTGAACATTGAATAAATTTTTATAACTATTTTTTTTTTTCGTCTTTGTCTTCATATTTATTTTATTTTATTAATTTTAATTAAAATGACTTCATCAAGTAACAAGTATTGATTAATAAATTAAAAACTTTAATTTATCGAATTACTAGCTTTTGCCCGTGGCTTCGCTCGTGTGACTTTCCCACAGTAACAGTGCTTTTTCCCGCGATTAAAGGTACCCTATGACCTTCTTAGGACTTCAAACTATATGTATGTGATATTTCAGAAAGATTGGTTCAGTAGATAAATGGTGAGGACAAATAAATAAACAAACTGACGTTTGCATTTATAATATTAGTTCTTTAGGATTATTGTGTGCTCAATTAATTCTATATATATATATAGGTAATGTAAGCATAGAGTAATGTTAATGTAAACTACATATAATTTTTTATATTTGCATGCCTGCATGCAGGTTGATTACATTTAGACCTACGAAGGTCTAAATGTATAGGTTGTTGTATGTAAATATTATGTAATCTATGTAATTCAATTATTCTATACTATATTTACATCACATGAAGCTGTACACTTTACTTCAAGTTAAAAATAACTTCCTTTTCACCCACCCTTCTTAATGGGGTAGTACAGTTTATTAATAGAAATTTACTTAGAAGAGCTTACTTTTCCATTAAATTTTTGAAGGTTGTTGATTGTTTAATCCTCTTATAATTCCTTTATCAGCAAAACCACAGATAACTAAAAACTATACCCTTTTAACTACTCATGTGGCTAAACCTTCTTTTGTGGGTATTAATGCAGGTTTATTACCCAAATTACCTATCTATGTTTTAAATTTTTTTGAAATCCGCTCTGAACTTGAGGTGTGTGTGAATCTATCTATACATACATGTAATAAAATTGGACACTTATTGGTATATCAAGGCAGAGACGAAACCGGTGAACATAGAAACTTAAACGCTAACTAGATATTAGGAGCACTTATAACTGGTGAACATGTATGAAGAGAGTGAGTATGGATCGTAGAAATTTCAAATAGGTACTTAATATAATCCTTTCAGACGCATACGTAACCAAAGGTTAATAACCAGTCACGAACAGGAATAATTTGACTTTGTATGATTTAATATTAAAAACTAACAGAAAAATAACAAAGAAAATAAGTACCAACTATTTAGTTATAAGATGATGTTTCCAGGGAAGGAAAACATCGTGAGGAAACCTTCACTCTGGTTGATGATTATCAGCTAGTTACCACCACTCCATTAACACTGCCAAGATAGTGTGTGTTTCATTCCATATAATGACCACATGCCTCAGTCATGAGGAATATTACTAAAGGAGGAGTTGTAAGATATCTCTCTCGTTCACAGAACAGCAATCAGCCCCAACAGAAGCCCTGTAGGAGAGCCAAGCCAATGAGTACAAGCCAGTAGGAGCCAACTATGTCCAAGATGTGGCCGGCGTCGCAGTACTCGCACACTAACCACAACAACCCAAAGACAAATGAACATCAGAACCAGCAGAATCTTAAGACGCTGGGGATGACCTCCGCTATTTCTATGGCTGGTAAGTTAATCTACTTCTTTCTTATCGAGTGTGTTATTACTAACACTGGTGTCAGATTTTACTCAAGTCGGCAGCGAAGCCCCGATGCGCAGTCAGTCATACTAATGTTATAAAGAGGAAATGATGTTGAGTTTGTAAGGTTAACCGTTTCAAAAATTGTTATAGCAGTAGAGAGCATAATGTATATGCCTTATTGACATACAGGGTTACTGGTTATTAGGTGCGAATCTCTCAGGGGGTTGTAGGTAGTGTTATTGAATTGATTTAAACCTATAATGGGTTATCCAAAAGTTTACCGTTTTCGAGATATTTGATATTTTAATGTTTTTTTCCAATTAAGTTCCAATCTTTTTTTTTTAAGTATTCGTCAGAATCAGTTTATTTTCACAGTTAATAAAGGGTGATAATTGAGCACTTATTATCAATCATAACATCATAGAAATTCTTAACCAGTTCGGAACAGGCGTACAAAACACAAATTTTCTGAAAACAATCACTAGTGTTTAATTGTGCAGATTATTAAAAAAACATCTACATTTTATCAGATTTTTAACGAGATAAAAACAACTCATTGAAATTGTATTATCTCAGAAATTTACGATAAAAATCGAACCGGGTGGACTGCTTTGAGAATACAAATTATGAGCCTGCCATATCGGTCCTCCCTGTGCGATACATTTTCTTATCGATGATAGACATCATAATGACAGAAGGCTCAATTAGATCATTAATTTTAATAAGGTGTCTTTTGTATTATTTCATCAAAAAATGCGATTTTTTTTTCATTAGTATTTTGACTTGATACTACATTCTCTCTTTGTAATTTACGATTTTCGTACCAATGTCCAATTAAATTAATAATTAAGTTTTTTATACCACGTTGGAAAGCTGATAAAATGTAGATTTTTTCTAATAATCTGCGCAATTAAACACTAGTGATTATTTTGACAAAATTTGCTTGTAAAAAGGCATTTGTTGCACACATTTTCGTTATGTTTTGTACTCCTGTTCCGAACTGGTTAAGAATTTTTATGATGTTATGATTGATAATAAGTGCTCCATTATCACCCTTTATAAACTGTAAAAATAAACTGATTGTGACGAATACTTCTTTCTTAAAAAAAGATTGAAACTTATTTGGAAAAAAACATGAAAATATCAAATATCGGTAAACTTTTGGATAACCCATTATAGGTTTATATTAATCCAAATAACACTACCTTCAACCCCCTAAGAGATTCGCATCTAATTACCAGTAACCCTGTATACAAGGTACAATTTGTGTGTATCCCGTGCGAAGCCAGGGCGGGGCGCTAGTTTTAATATTGATCGACATTTATTTGATTTCAGGCCCCAAACCGATTGACATAGAGAAGACAAACGAACTGAAAGACTCGCTCACACCGTACGGAGTCTTCGAATCTGAGAATGAGATGCACCACCGAATGGAAGTACTCGGCCAGTTGCACCGACTGGTGCGACAGTGGATCCGGGACGAGTCTCTCAGGAAAAACATGCCGCCGAGCGTGGCTGATACCGTCGGTGGGAATATCTACACGTTTGGCTCTTATCGGCTTGGGGTGAGTTAAACGTTCCACTCCTATCAGCTTGGGGTGAGTTAAACATTCCACTACTATCGGCTTGGGGTGAGTTAAACATTCCAGTTCCAGCTAATGGGTATAGACAGATTGGGGGAATGTACATTTTTGGCGCCCACAATAGAAGCGGCTCAGGCCTGGGCACGCACACTTTGCGCCATGCACACTTTGTGCCTAAGCTTTGTGCTAAGAATAATCAGTCGGACCTTACGACAGGAGTAGATGGTTTAAGACCAGGGACAGTGATGAAGGTAAGAGGTGGGGAGGCTTCTGCCCAGCAGTAGGACATGTAGTATTAAGTACTACTTGGAATCTGAAAATGAGATTCACCACCGAATGGAAGTTCTCGGTCAGCTGCACCGACTGGTGCGACAGTGGATCCGGGACGAGTCTCTCAGGAAAAACATGCCTCCGAGTGTGGCTGATACTGTTGGCGGGAATATCTACACGTTTGGCTCTTATCGGCTTGGGGTGAGTTGAACGTTCCAGCTAATGGGTACGGAAAGAAGCGGGAATGTACACTTTGTGCCGGGGTTACAATGCGCCAATGCACATTTTTGGTGCCCTTATTGTCCCACATAGAAGCGGCTCAGGCCTGGGCACGCACACTTTGCGCCATGCACACTTTGTGCCTAAGCTTTGTGCTAAGAATAATCAGTCGGACCTTACGACAGGAGTAGATGGAAAAGACCAGGGACAGTGATGAAGGTGGGGAGGCTTTTGCCCAGCAGTAGGACATGTAGCTATTAAGAACTACTTGGAATCTGAAAATGAGATGCACCACCGAATGGAAGTTCTCGGTCAGCTGCACCGACTGGTGCGACAGTGGATCCGGGACGAGTCGCTCAGGAAAAACATGCCTCCGAGCGTGGCTGATACTGTTGGTGGGAAAATCTACACGTTTGGCTCTTATCGGCTTGGAGTGAGTTAATGACATACTACTTGGGTTCCAGCTAATGGGTACAGAGGAAGGGGGGGCAGCAAAAACAGCGGCAGGTGTCGTAGCAGTAAGTATGGGCACGGGATACATAGGCTTCTTGAATAAATATTATTTCATTCATTCATTGGCGTCTCGCAGGGGCGGATTTAAGGGGGGTAATGACCCCCCCTCGGATCTAGAATTTTGAGTAGTTACCTATAGTACACGGACTCGACCTTGTGACTCCTCCCTGACGCGAAGGCTTGTTCCTTGCCAATGCACGTGAGTGACCCGTTTATAATACTTACATATAATGTCTTCGATTACTGTTGAGGAATTCATTTCCTTTAATTCTAGGTCCTTGTCATGATTTAGCTGTCGTGGTAATTATCAGAGGCTGTTTATAAACCGATTGACCTATATGAAATACAATGGTTAGTTACTGTTCAAGCGACAGTCAAAATAATGGGTTCGTTTCGTCAAATAAAACATTGTTGAACCGTGCATTCACATACGTTATTATTATATATAGGGCAAGATTATTCCTATTCATTAAATTTCAATAAATTTTAAAAAAGTACAGTGTATTTCAATTAAATATAAACAAAGTTAGTAAAATCTTGTAAAAATATTTTTTACAAGAGCATAGTGGCAATTTATGTAAAAAAAAAACTTTTCATACACTATAGTATAAACGATATAAATCTGGACAAAAGGTCATTGACGTCTCTCTACCAATGTACACCATTTTTGGAAACGATACTATACAATGTCTTACAAAATTATCGCAAATACGTCTCCTTGCGAATCGCAGTAGGAGGCGGGGTGAGCATAATGACCTTGTCAGACGTCACAAACATTTTTTTAAAGACATTAAAATAAAAACAAACCCAATTGGTATTTATGTATGTGGGGGTGAATATAACGTATGACAGGTTGTGCAAAAGGAACAAAAGTACCTATGTAAGCCTAAGGCGCAGATACGTGACTAAAAAAATATTCAGTATTTTGGAGAATAACTTTTATTGTTACAATAACAACATATTTAAACATATCAGAAACCACGATCATATCTACATAATGTAGATAATAAAACTGTAACTGGTCTGTGTCTGTACTTAGACATATTTATTTACCTAAGAAAAAAATATGGGGGTCTTTATGCCAATAGAAGCCAGAACAATTTTTGCTCAATCAAACAAAACAACTAATAAACTATTAACATTAACAAAAACAAATAGAGAAACAATAACAATCAATAATTCACAACTAAAAATAACCTGCAAAAGCATATGTCGTACGAGACCGCGGTGCCGGGCGGGCGTCGAGCTCGTCAAAACCGTAGACACAAGAAAGAAAGACACAAGTGTACAAATTCTATCTATGAGTTTCGCTGCTTATATTATTTGTATATACTGTATTTATATATATACTTATGTATTATTTACATATATATTTATTTACCTCTATATAAATATTTATTGTGGTATTCGTATTTAATTATGTATGATATTATTATTTACTTAAGTATATGTACTTAGTAATAATATCTTTATTATACACCCACCTAAAATTTTCTGTATAACCCAAAGGTTGGCTGGTAGATAATGCTTTAGCATTAAGCTCTACTATTGTACGTTTACTCTGTATTTTTGTACAATAAAGGTTAAATAAATAAATAAAATAACCGCCAAGCTAAAGGTGCCGCACTTCTGACTAGGCGGAGCGAGTCTGACATCACACGAAACATTGCGACTTGCGACAAACCGATATAACTTGATTTTTTACGAATTCAAGGGCCATTTATTTTATTTGCTTTATTAAAAATATTAGGTTCTACAGTTACAGATGGAATTGAGTAAAAGAAGGCATTTAATATATCATAATAAACTTCGAAACATAATAATAATTAATATTTCCTATAGATTTCACCGTTATATTACGTGACGTTATACCTCGACTTTATTTTATTTGGAGTTACGCCAGTGTAGCTCAACTACCTTTACGCGCCGGTACTAAGATTTCACGAGGGACGATAGTTTGCGATACCAATCTATGGTAAGCGATAATTATCGCAAAATAAAAATGTCTTGTTGTAGGTGCCAGGGCAATGACCTTTTATTTTTTCTTACACGATCCAGAGTATAGCTCTTTTTTTTTCAAAATGGAAATTCGTTTCAGAAACGCTAGTTTTGCTATTTCCCAAGAGACCGGAAACCTAATAAGGTAAATAGAAACTAAATAAACTAGGCCGCGGCGACTACCCTCATTTAATTCAGAAGGGTATCCCAATTTAAATGCTAATTCGGATTTGGGCCCAGCTGAGCTATAAAAACCTATTGTATTTGTATATTTCTATCCTCCATTTGGGTTCAAAATTATTATCTGGATTAAAATCGCTTCTGAAATCTGATGATTCTTTTTTTGTTATAAGTTACTTTGTGTATGGAAATGTGATCTTGTGTGCTAATAAAGTATTCTTGTCTTGTCTTGTCTTGATACCATTCTAAAGATACATCCTATTCCTAACTATCCTGAATTTATTTATTTGTTGGTTTGTTACCTCTTCACGCTTTATCTGCTGAACCAATCTTCCTGAAATTTTGTATATACATAGTTCGAAGTCTGAGATATACTTCCCATCACGTAAAAAGGCCGCTGGTAGGGTGAGGAGGGGATGAAACTTGCGCATGGGTACGACTGACGAACCAATCGCGCGCGCCGGACGAGACCCGCCCGACCCCCGCTCACCGCATAGACCGATATATCGCCTACTGCGCAGCTTAACCGCCATCGGCCTTTTTACGTGAAGGCAACTATACCCATATTACCCATAGGGTTTCATCCCAGAAAAAACCACTGTTCCCGTGGGATATTCACGCAAGCGAAGCCGTGGGCAATAGCCAGTAAAATAAATAAATGAAACCCAGACGGGTGGCAGCCCTATACGTAATAATGGACGCCCCCTAATCAAACCGTTTGTTTCAGGTGCACCATAGAGGGGCGGATATCGACGCTTTGTGTGTCGCGCCGCGCCATATAGAGAGGACAGACTACTTCCAATCCTTCTACGACCTTCTGAAGCAACAGCCGCAGGTGACTATAGTTTATTTTACACATTACAAGAGTTTTTCAGCTGCAAACAATCTATCTACTCATAATGACAATTGTATTTTTGTATATTTTGTGCTAATATTTGTATCTATCTATATCTTTGTATATATATAACTCAAAGATGACTGACTGACTGACATAGTGATCTATCAACGCACAGCCCAAACCACTGGACGGATCGGGCTGAAATTTGGCATGCAGGTAGATGTTATGACGTAGGCATCCGCTAAGAAAGGATTAACGCGAGCGAAGCCGCGGGCGCCAGCTAGTTTTTGTATATTTTGTAACAATACTTGCATGCTATTGACAATGGCTGGACAGGAGATATATTTTGTAAAACCACCTATTATGTGTACCCTTTTCAACCCACATAAAGAATCATTCATTCATTCATATTCACCGAGCGAACGAAGCGAGCGAGGTCTCCATTTCAACTTACACAAAAATGCTTTGGTACGAGTATATCTGTGTGTTCTCTAAAGGTCGCATTTCTCAACCGATTCCCGTTAAATTTTGGGAGCTTCGATAAACATGTGAAAAGCTAGTCGAGCCGTTTTTTGGATTTTTTTTTAATTGGCGGAGTTGTACAAGGGCACAGGGCGGGCGCTTCATAGAAACGGCGCGTCAAATATACCTACGCTACTACTAAAGTACTCTCATATAGAAATAAGATATGGTGAAAAAATTCCATGCGAGCAGGACTTGGAATTGGATATGGTGAAGATTTTCGATGTGCAGGATTGAAATGCTCAGTTGGAAGAGCAAGGTCGTTTAAAGTCCTGGTCGCGGGTTCAAGTCCTGCTCGCATGGAATTTTTTCACCATATCTTATTTCTATATGAGAGTACTTTAGTACTAATATTGCATCTGAGATGCTCAAAAATAAAAATAAAAAAAAGTTCGCTACTACTACAATTGAAACTGTATATCCGTGAACACGCCAGTAACAGGACAATGTGTGCGTTTTCATAGTCAAAATGTCCCACCACCACACAAGAACGGGGGAGAAGTGCGGGGTGTGCCATATTACGGGAGGGGCAGGGAGTTTCCTTTCTGTACGTAGTACTTATATTAATTCTGTGACAAGGGCCTTTGGATTTTATGGCTCTTGCGACCATTTTGTGTTTCGAGGTCTACAGCTCACAAAGCCACTAGTAGTTACTGTCTCACTATCTCAATTAGGGTGCAACCACAGTGATCGAGCCGATCGATTAGCTGCCTTATTCCGTTGACTTAAAGAGTTTGGCTGCCGCATTGATTTACTTACAGCTAACTTTAAAAACTAAAGTAAGTAAAGAACAAGCGGTACCATTATAAAACATTTGTGTCTTATCTATCTAGCTACGCCCCGGGGTCCGTACCGTGGGAATTTTAGAATAAAAAGTACCCTTGTTAGTGGCCTTACCATTTGTTATTCCAGGCCTCACTACCCGTGCACCAAATTTCATTAAAATTCGTTCAATTGCGTGAAAGAGAAATAAAACATCCTTTCTATCCACGAAGTATGTATGGAGAGGAGGTGCGCATAGGTATTTTACATATGAAAGACAGTGTCCGCATTGGGAGGGGAGCGGGAGACGTATACTTACCGTAGACAGAAATTAAAAAATGAACTCTTATAGGATAGACATACGAATTATTTTATCTAATTTTACAAACTGTATGGCCACCTATTGGCCAGTAGCAGAATTATTTTCGCAAACTGTTTTATTAATTCTCTTGAGTTCTGCTATTACTCACTAGATGGCTGTACTGACAGGCGCGTATCCACCGCTGTGGGAATAATAACGTAAAAATACTTACGAGTGAAAATATATACTTTTATCGCGTGATTCCTTGTTGTGTGTGTTACTTTTACACCCCACAATACAGCACTTCATTGTTAATCAGCACAATCTAAAAATTCGCGTAACTTCGACACATCTGCGGCACGCGTTGACACTGTGAAGTGAACTCCGCGAATGCGACAATAGTGACGTCTGGTGGCAAATAGTTAGAAGCCTCAAGTTGGTCGACTGGGGACAGGTCTACTAGCTTATGAACAGCTCTTCTTCATATGTGCTCTGTGTTTCTATCAAACTTTCATATAATTATTTATATATTCAGGTGCGGGACTTACGCGCAGTAGAAGACGCATTCGTACCGGTCATCAAGATGAATTTCGACGGCATCGAGATTGATCTGCTGTTCGCTAGACTGGCTTTGAAAGAGATACCAGGTACTCGTAAGTGGTGACTTTTGGCTTTTTAGGCACGAAACATAGCAAGCGCCCTGGACGATGTAACGTAAAAAAAAGTCCAGACTCAAGGTCTGCCAAAGAGCCATGGAACGCAGCATATTGGGCTTACGTCTTATAGACAAAGTAAGGAACACCAAACTGCGCTCCTTAACTAAAGTGGCGGATGTAAGTGCAAAGACTGCCAGATTGAAGTGGGACTGGGCGGGACACGTTTATCGTATGCGGCCAGAAAGGTTTTTTTTTTTTATTGAATAGTAGACAAACGAGCATGCGGGTTGCCTGATGGTAAGCAATCACCGCAGTCCATAGACACCAATGACCCTAAGAAGGTCACTGATGCGTTGCCGACTTTTTGAGAAAGCGATAGGCTCTTTTCTTGAAGGCCCCAATGTCGAACCTATTCGGGAACACCGCTGAGGGAAGTTTATTACATATTTTAGTACAACGCAGTAAAAAGCTGCGCTAAAAACGAGCGGTGGTTGAACACCAGCCATCAAGGTGGTGTGGGTGGTACTTCTGCTTAAGACGAGGTCCAACCTGAGCTGCAAAAAACAAAATTCATATGCGCTTAACCGCGCCGTGTGCGCGTTGTAATAAGATAGTTTTTTGCACAACACAATGTTCTTCTTTCGTTGGCAGGATCGAACAGATTTTGTACCGATTTAGCAACTATTTCTCAAATATCTTTAAAAATATTAGTCTAAAAACAAAACTGCTCGGTTAAAACTTTAATATAGTATATATATAAACTAATTATATAAAAATATATATATGTTATCGCTGAAAATTGTAAGTTCCGTGACTTGAAAGCTGAAATTTTTTCTAAATTTTCGGTGCCTTTATGAATTAATTAAGCCGAAAATATGTATTTTTATTAAAAAGTACACGATTTAAACCTTAATAAACATCATAATCTATATCCTGTATTATTTTTCCACTTCATAATTAAACTCTAATTAGGAAAATTTCTTCATGAAAAATTACAATTTTTTCGAATGTGTGCTACGACATGGCCTTAAGGCGGGTGGTACGGTGGTGGAATAGAGCGGCTGGTACAAGGTTGAACAGCTCCTGCGAACACTCCCCATTATAAATGCGATAATAGATTCAGAGGGACGCGACATCTCTGCGTAATGCCAAAGGGTCCAAACGATCTGTTGGCGACGGTCTTAGTTTTAGTTAGGTTTAAGAGTTAATTTGTATCTAGGTAGGAAAATAAATCATTAAAGCACAATCTTTTATTTTAGAAATAAGGTACATAGATAAATATATAAGGCTGATTAGATTAAGTGTTATACCAATAAAGATTTAAGATTGTTGTTCGTTTATTTCCCCTTAGTACATTAAGTGAAAACAAAAAGAGTTTACAGACACGAGAAACCTATAGTTTAGTATGGGCTAAAGGTACCATTGCAAGAGTTTACCGTAACGTAAACCTATGCCCAAAATATATGATAACTTTGTAAATAATGTATAGATTTCGATGATTCCTTTTGTAAAATAATTTAGAAAGAATATTAGAAATATGTAAAATATCAAACATTGTAAAACTTAATGCCTTCATACAGAAAAATAGAGAAATAGGATTAAGCTAGTTTCTAGACTCGCCACTAGAGGCGCTTGTGTAGCTGTTACAGATAAAAAGAGATAGAGCTACAAGATGAAAGGAGAAAGCATGAAAATAGTGCCGTGTGCAAAAAGTCGAGGGTCTGATTGGTCGCAAAAATAGATAAAAGAAAATTCGGTTTGTATGGAGGCATTCAGTTCAGTTCCGGCAGTGTAAAGAAAAGGAAGAATAAAGGATCCAGTCTAGTGGTGAAAAATAGTGTTTCATTCAGTGCAACCCCTGGTCGAACCCCGGGCGAACAGTGTAGTGGCAGTCCTGGGCCATATCCAGCCAGCGTTCCCGTTCCGGCCCAAAACCCATACAGTCCACTACCATTATAGTGGCATCCCTCGCGGCGCGCCCTGCTAGGCGGCTGGCTTACCCTCCCCGCCTACCTTGAAGTGCCAAGGCTCGCTCTGGGTGCTGCTATCGACCACATTTCCTGGTCCTTCGAGCCGGATCCTCGGAAGACAGGATGCCTACTACGAGATCGTCCGCAACAGGGAAAACATCCACTACGGACTGGAGCTTGGAAACACCGGCAGAAACAGAAACAGACGTCTCTAGTCGGTCGACGCTAACAAGACGAACGCCGCCGCCCGCCTTTAGTGAAGGGTCTACCGTCGCGCCTGCGTCTCCTAACCGCGCCGTAGGAGAACGCTCCGCGTCCGCGCCTCCCGCGAGAGAGCGCACCCGTTCGCTATCTCCTAATCGCGCCGCGCAAGGAGATCGTGTTGCGGAGGAGTTGACACTGCACGCGCAGCGCCTCCCCTGCCCCCCGCACCCGTCGAAAGTGGGCACATCGCCGCGTCACGCTCCGGTACCGCTGCCGTAAGAGCCGATTCGCCCGCGCTTCGAGTAACGCGTTCGATGGCAAACAAACTAGAGTTGGTAACGCGCATCACTGAAGCAGAGAAGCGAAGGATATTAAGGAAGGTCGACGAAGAACAGTCTGCTATGAAACCCAGACTAGGTGCTCGACCAAAGGAAACGCGAATCGAACTGAATCCCGATACACAATCGGTACGCTCGTCGAAGAGAGCCGCAATAGAAGCAAAGATGCAGATAGCTAAGCGAGAATTGGAAATAGCTGAAGCTAGATCAAAAGTAGCATATGCCGAGCTAGAGTTGCTGCAGTTAGACTCAGAAGAAGAGGATTTTGTGGATGAGCACACCCATCGAGATAATGTGGAGCAATGGCTGGACAGGGCTGCCCCTACACACAAGGACGTCGCACCACCGCCGCCGCCGACGCCTCCACCTAAAGAAAAAGAAAAGAGTGATATAAAGGAGTTGGCTCGGATTATCACGAAGATTTCACAGAAGTCCACGGAGCATAGCATCTCAAAGCACATGATAGAGCTACCTAACTTTAATGGTGCCAGCGAAGAATGGTTAGCATTCAAGAGATCCTTTGAAGACACCGAGCAATCGTTCACGCCTACACAGAATTTGGCTCGGCTGAGAAGGGCACTTCAAGGAAAAGCAAGGGATGCAGTGAAGAGTCTTTTGTTCACCGCTGAGACACCACAAGAAGTCATGAAAGGATTAGAAGCTCGCTTTGGGAGACCAGGGGCTATTGCACTGACTGAATTAGAGAAATTGAAGAGCTTACAAAGAATACAAGAATCTCCAAGTGATATCTGCGCGTTCGCCAGTCATGTCAAGAATTCTGTAGCAACAATAAAGGCGCTTGGGAAAAGCCAATATTTAAGCTCACCGGAGACTATGAAGGCGCTGATCGAAAGAATGCCATCAAACATGAAGTACAGATGGTTTATTTATTATAGAAGCCAAAGGGATAATGAGAAGCCGGAACTAGAACTAATCAACGAGTTTTTGGAGATAGAAGCTGACATGTGTGGAGACTTCGCTCCCCCTGAAGTGTCCTGGGAATCTAAGAGGTCAACAGCCAGGAAGAATGTAAACACTGCGCAAGATACAGAAGCTCAACCGCAGACAAAGAAAACAGAGTGCCCTGAATGTAAGGAAGAACACTGGATTTATGAATGCAAGGCGTTCAAAGAAGGAAGTATTGAGAAGAAATGGGAAATGGCCAAAAAGGCAAGACTGTGCTTCAAGTGTCTTCGCTATCGACATTCAAGGAGGATATGCAGAGCTCCGCCTTGCAAGAAGTGTTCGAGATGGCACCACATCAATCTCCATTCAGATGTGCCACCGGCTACGATTAAGAATCAAGAAGAGAAGTCTAGTTGTAATACGCTCAAGTGTGAGAAGTGTACCGATGAAATCATATCCTCAGTACACACCTCTACAGATGGAAGAGCTTATTTAAAGGTGATTCCTGTGGACTTATATGGACCAAAAGGATCAGTGCGAGTGTTAGCATTGATGGATGAGGGCTCCACCGTGACACTCTTAGACTCCTCCATAGCTAAGAGGATAGGAGCAGAAGGAACTACAGAGCCAATCACAATAGAAACCATCGGTGGTAACGCCTTCAAGAAGGGAGACTCTCAGAAGCTCAAGATTAAAATAAAGGGAGCCCATCGCAGAGATAAGAAAACAATCGAAGTCAGAACCATCGACAAACTAAGATTGGCGAAGCAAGAAGTCGAAGATGAAATTATAAGAAGGTGTGAACATCTCCAACCGCTCAAGAATCAGCTAGTATTTGAAAAAGAAGAGCCACGCTTGCTGATCGGGCAAGATAACTGGGGACTAATTGTAACGAGAAGATTGAAGAAAGGCAAGAAATCAGAGCCAGTCGCTTCACTTACAAGTCTGGGCTGGGTCCTTCATGGATGCGATAGCGGAAGCAACGCGCCAGTCAACTTCGTCAACCACACTCGTCTGGTAGAAGATGAAACTGAAGCCTTAGTTCGACGCCACTTCGACATTGAGTCTATGGGAGTGACACCAAATCGCCCAAGCAATGACGCCGACAAGAGAGCTATAGATATCCTAGAGAGAACAACGAAGAGACTACCAGATGGAAGATTCGAAACAGGACTGTTGTGGAAGAGTGAGGAAGAGACGCTGCCAAATAACTACCAGCAAGCGTACAGGCGCCTCATCAACATCGAAAAGAAACTAGACAAAGATCAAGAATTGAAGACATCCTATGAAGGACAGATAAATCAGCTGATAGAAAAGGACTATGCAGAGAAAGCTCCAGCTGAAGTAAAACCTGGGAAGACTTTCTACCTACCTCATTTTGCTGTGATACATCCTATCAAAAAGAAGCCAAGAATAGTTCTCGACGCTGCTGCTAAGTTTGAAGGGAAAAGCCTAAACGACGCCCTACTACCAGGACCAGATCTTCTGCAATCACTCTTCGGTGTCCTGATAAGATTCAGAGAAGGACCAGTCGCCGTTGTAGCAGATGTCAAGGAGATGTTTCTTCGAATCCAAATGAGAGAAGAAGACAGAGATAGTCTCAGATTCCTATGGCGAGGAAGTGACAGGAAAAAGAAACCAGAGGAATATCGAATGAAGTCTGTCATATTTGGAGCAGCATCTTCACCCTCAACTGCGATCTTTGTGATGAATAAGAATGCAGAAGACTTTGAAGAGGAATATCCAGCAGCAGTAAGAGCCATCAAGACAAATCATTATATGGACGACTATCTGCAGAGCTTCTCAACAGTGGAAGAGGCTAGGGAGACGGCAAAAGAAGTGCAGTACATCCACGCCAAAGCTGGTTTTCATCTAAAAGAGTGGGGAAGCAACAAACCTGAGGTGTTGAAGAGTATTCAAGACGAATCAATAGAAAGTGTCAAAGAATTCTCGTCTGAAGAAAAGACTCTTGGACTCAGATGGCTCATTAAGGACGATACTCTAGCCTTCAATGTGGGATTTCGTAACACACCACCAGAAATCCTCAGTGGGAGAAAGACACCAACGAAAAGAGAAGTGACAAGTGCAGTAATGTCGACATTCGACCCTATGGGATTCGCAGCACCAGTTCTTATCCAAGGGAAGAAGCTAATACAGAACATCTGGCGCTCGAAGATTGGTTGGGACGAGAAAATATTACCAGAACAAGAAGAAGCTTGGGCCAGATACCTGCAAGAAGTAGCCATCCTAAAGAATCTGAAGATACCTAGATGCCTGTCTCCACATCAGAGAAAAGGAGAACTTCACACTTTTACGGATGCCAGTGAAGAAGCCTACGCCGCCGCAGTCTACTGGAGGACGGTAGAACATGACGTCCACATAACTCTGATCGCCGGCAAAGCTCAAGTGACTCCAACGAAGCCTATCTCGATACCACGATTAGAGCTTCAAGCTGCATTATTGGGAAGCAGACTGGCATCTACTATCGAGAAAGAAATGGATCTAGAGGTCACGAAGAAGACATTCTGGACAGACTCAAGCACAGTGCTTCAGTGGCTGAAATCAGACCCAAGGAAGTTCAAGACTTTCGTAGCGCATCGTCTAGCCGCGATAGAAGAACTAACAAGTCACCAAGACTGGCGATGGGTACCAACAAAGGATAATCCAGCAGATGACGCCACTCGAGGAACACCAAGAGAGTTTGACTACACAGCAAGATGGTTTAGAGGTCCCGCCTTTCTATATGAAGACGAAGAGAGTTGGCCAGAGAAGCGTTTCGACATCAAAGTCATCGAAACTGGTGAAGAAAAGAATACCCAGACAGTCACGATAATCTCCGAGGTTCCGCAACACACACCAGATCCAGAAAGATTCTCCAGTTGGACACGACTACTTCGAACTACAGCGCGTGTATTTCAGTTCATAGATATACTGAAGAAGAGGCGTCACGAGAAGAAGCACGTTCATGCTGCCAAAGACGATGACTGGAAACCATATAAGCGCACAGCCAAGAAGAAAGTGAAAACTATACTTCCTCCAACTAAGCAAGAGAAGTTGTTCGAACCTCTGGAAGAGATTCACTACAGAAGAGCCAAACTGGAATTAATCAAAAGAAGTCAGAAAGAAAGCTTCGCGAAGGAAATCGACTGTTTGAAGAGTAATAAGTGCCTAGAGAACTCAAGCAGACTTCGCAAGATCGACGTTTACATCAGCACAGACGACATCCTCAAGCTACGAACACGAACTAAGAAGATTCAAATCGAAAATCAAGAGAAGAATCCAATCGTGCTTGATGGGAAGAGCAAGATTTGTCGTCTCATCATAGACCATTATCACCGCAAGTTCTATCATGGAAACACAGAGACAGTGATCAACGAAATCAGACAGAAATATTGGGTCCTGCGCCTGCGAACTACGACGAGGGGAGTTCTACATAATTGTCAGTGGTGTACGGTCCATAAAGGCACTCCTCAAATCCCGCCTTTAGGAGACCATCCTGTAGAACGTCTGCAACATCACCAACACCCTTTCACATGCGCAGCCGTAGACAATTTCGGACCAATGCAAGTCTCCGTTGGAAGAAGAACAGAGAAACGCTGGGGAGTACTCTTCACCTGTCTGACAACGAGAGCTGTACACCTAGAGCTATCTAACTCACTCAGCACCAGCTCTATGATCATGGCTCTAAGGAGAATGGCGGCCAGAAGAGGGACACCTAAAGTGATCTTCAGTGATAATGGGACAAATTTCATAGGGGCAAACAAAGAACTAGAGGAAGCAGCCGCTCAAGAGAACATCAGATGGAAGTTCATCCCGCCTGGAAGTCCAAACATGGGAGGAGCCTGGGAGAGAATGGTGCGCACTGTCAAAACTGCGCTCATGGTCGTTCTTCACACCCGAACGCCACCTGAAGAAGTCCTGCATACACTCCTGGTAGAAGTTGAACATATAGTCAACTCGCGTCCACTCACTCACATAAGCGTTGACCCTAACGACGAGGAAAGTCTCACACCCAATCACTTTCTACTGGGGAGGTCCTGTGGAGCAGCGGCGCCGGGCGAGTTTGAGGATCGAGATCTCATTGGCAGGGCGAACTGGAGAACTGTGCAGCGGCTGACTGACCACTTCTGGCAAAGATGGATCAAAGAATATTTGCCCACCCTGAAACTAAGAAAAATCAGCGGGCGACAATCCGATGACCCACAAGTCGGAGACATCGTCCTAATCGTCGATGCGATAACTTTGTAAATAATGTATAGATTTCGATGATTCCTTTTGTAAAATAATTTAGAAAGAATATTAGAAATATGTAAAATATCAAACATTGTAAAACTTAATGCCTTCATACAGAAAAATAGAGAAATAGGATTAAGCTAGTTTCTAGACTCGCCACTAGAGGCGCTTGTGTAGCTGTTACAGATAAAAAGAGATAGAGCTACAAGATGAAAGGAGAAAGCATGAAAATAGTGCCGTGTGCAAAAAGTCGAGGGTCTGATTGGTCGCAAAAATAGATAAAAGAAAATTCGGTTTGTATGGAGGCATTCAGTTCAGTTCCGGCAGTGTAAAGAAAAGGAAGAATAAAGGATCCAGTCTAGTGGTGAAAAATAGTGTTTCATTCAGTGCAACCCCTGGTCGAACCCCGGGCGAACAGTGTAGTGGCAGTCCTGGGCCATATCCAGCCAGCGTTCCCGTTCCGGCCCAAAACCCATACAGTCCACTACCATTATAGTGGCATCCCTCGCGGCGCGCCCTGCTAGGCGGCTGGCTTACCCTCCCCGCCTACCTTGAAGTGCCAAGGCTCGCTCTGGGTGCTGCTATCGACCACATTTCCTGGTCCTTCGAGCCAGATTCTGGAATCGCCGACAATTCGAGCAGCTCTTCGTTGAATGCGGTCAAATGGGCGGAGTTGATAGGTGGGCGAGATTGGCTACCTTCTGGTTACCGGACGGCCGCAGTGGACGAGGTAGACCAAAAAGGAGATGGCGGGACGACATAGACAATTTTTTACCTGAGTGGCCAGAACTTGCAATGGAGAGAGACGAGTGGAAGAAACAGGGGGAGGCCTTTGCCCAGCAGTGGGACGCAACACCAACAGGCTAGTTAAAAAAAAATAGTATGTTACGAAACATAGCAAGCGTTCGAGGTGCTGCCGCGAAAGAAACGCGCGTCCTTCTTGCGCCCGAGACGCTCGTTTGTAAACTCAATTTTTTCTTAATTGTCCTATTATGTAAACAATCTTAACAGTTCTTTTTGTTGAATTTTGTTGAAAATAAATTAAATATTAGTTCAAACCTAAAAATTCTAAAGTAAAACATTTTTTTACCACGAAAGTTATTTCTAAAAAGTCTATTTTATTTTTATATTGTTGTAAAATCATAAAAAGATATGGTAAGATTGTTTACATAATAGGACAATTATGAATAAACGGATTTTTCAGGATTCAATTTGATGAAACATAGCAAGCGGATAGGGCGTGCGTTTTGTTCGGTAACCATGTTTGATACTAAAAAATTCATATATGAAATAGAAAAAAAAAAAAACGGCCAAGTGCGTGTCGGACCACGCATAAAGTAGGGTTCCGTAGTTTTTGGTACCGCGCTGTTTTGCATTTCTTGCAAGAAAAAAGTATATTTTTTTATTTTATTTATAATTTCAAAAGTAATTCATCACAGGATACCCCAAACAATTTTAAACACCGCGCTGTTTTGCATTTCTTGCAAGAAAAAAGTATAGATTTATATTTTATTTATATGTAATTTTAAAAGTATTCATCACAGGATACCCGAAACAATTTTAAATAAGAGTTTCCGCGCCTGTTTCTTTACGGAGTGATTTGAAGTTTATAGGTTCAAGACTTTAGAAATTACAGGGGGGGGGGGGGGACACCGTGTAAACGACTTTGGCGGGCTATATCTCGCAAATGGTCAAGCTGATAAAAAAGTGTTGTATGAAAACCCTAACATGTATGGGGAGGTACCCTTAAAAAGGGGTAATTTTAATTTTTTGTATTTTTAAAAACGAAATCTATATGTGAAGTATCCTCGAACCAAGTTACATGCAAATCAGTCCATAAACGTAGAAGATATTCTGCTGTGACAGACTAGGACGGACGGACTGAACGATCTTAAAAGGGTTCCTTGTCGGACTACGGAACCCTAAAAAGGCCATTTTTAGGTCGCGGTGAACGCGCGCCTTCCCAGCGCCCCGGGCGCTTGCTATGTTTCGTGCCTTATACATCTATATCTATACATATAATAAAACAGTAAAAATATTTTGTCTGTACATTTAGTATTTTTTACTAAAATGGATAGAGGGACACTTAAAAAGAACAATAGAAAGCAAAAAAATTTTTTTTGAATTTCTTGTCTGTCTGTATGTATGTACGCGTTTCACGCAAAAACTACTGGACGGATTTGAATGAAACTTTTTTTGTTGTATAGCTATTAAGCCTGGGCAACATATAGGCTATAATTGATTTTGAAAACTGGAACACCTGATAAAGAACCATAGCAGAACAGCTAAAAGAAATATGGATATGGTGCCTTAACAAAAGTCGTTCAACCTGATGAGCATTTTCTGCTGACGTATAAAAATTGAAGATCTGGGACATCTAATGAATAACTCCAATAGACCAGCTACGCTATAACATATATGGAAATGGCGCCTTAGCAAACCTTGATTAATCTGATGAGCATTTTCTGTAGACGTATAAAAATCGATGATCTGAAACAGTTTGGAACACAAAAAGACTTTTCGTCTAAGCGAAACTCACGCGGGCGAAGCCGCGGGCAACAGCTTGTACATTTATATAAAACTAGTCGCGCCCCGGGTCTTCGCTCCTTTGGGAATTTCGGGATAAAAGGTACTCTATTTGCTATTCCCGGCATTCTACTCGTATACCGAATTTTATCCGTCCAATAGATTTCGCGTGGTTGAGTAACACATATCCTCACAAACTCTCAAACTCACATCCAAACTTTCGCATTTATAATGTTATTTTAATTAATAAAAAAAAAAATTGTACAATTGGATTGATGGATTGATGGAACCGCCTTTTAAGCAAAGGATATGCCTGTGCCAGCAGGCTCCGCTCTTACATAACTTCATTCATCTTTTCATTCATCCTTCACTCATTCATTTATTCATCCTTAATTTATTGATTTATTCCCCCTTCTTTCATCCATTTATTCATCCTTCACTCATCCAATCATTCATCTTTCATGCAGCCATTTAACAATCCTTCATTCATCCATTTCTTTCAATTATCATTTTCCATCTTGACCTGACTGGAAATCGAACCCGGGACCCTGCGGTAGGCAAGGACTTATCCGCATAGGCCAGCAAAATCTTTTTTTTTTATTAGAAATTTGAGTGCGTTTGACCTCAATCTTGCCTGATGGGAAGCAAAGATGAGGTCTAGGGTGGTACACGCAAACTCAAAATATGCCTATTTACTCTTGCTTTAAAAACCCCTAAATTAATTTGTCGGGAAACACCCGTGGAAAGAATTCCATAACTAATAATCTAGCTGATAATCTAAATTTATTATCGATTTTTTGTATAAGGTAAATAAGGAAATAGTATTTAATGCCATAATAATATTTATTACCATGTGTACAGCAATAAAAATTCATTCATTCAATGTATTTTTTCAGATTCCTTTGACCTCAGAGACGATATTCTCCTCAAAAACTTGGATCAGAAATGCGTGCGTTCCCTCAACGGTTGCCGCGTCACTGACGAGATTCTACGATTGGTGCCGAATATTGACAACTTCAGGCTGACATTGAGAGCTATCAAACTGTGGGCCAAGCGTGAGTCTTCACATCAGTTTAGAGATTTCCATGGTTCCGTATCCATACTTATAAATACGAAAGTAATTTTACTAGTGGTTCGCCGCGAACTTGGACCACGCGATTATTATTTTAAAAATATGAGAATCATAAAAATGCGTATATCTCAAAAACGGCTGGACCGATTTTGTTGCGCAACGAACTTAAAAATTCTATGGATAGTTGCTACACGTATTCTTAATATCATCGAAATTAATTCAACGGTTCGAGAGTTATCGCAGAACAAACATACATACAAACAATGTGTTTTCGCCCCAACTTGAATAAATAATACTTTTTTTACATTGCAAATTGAATACCTTATTCCTTGTTTCCACCAGGTCACGGCATCTACTCCAACACACTTGGCTACTTAGGAGGAGTATCCTGGGCTATGCTGGTAGCCCGTACTTGCCAATTATATCCCAACGCTCTCCCAGCCACGTTGGTGCATAAGTTCTTTCTGGTCTTCAGCCAATGGAAGTGGCCACAGCCCGTGTTGCTGAAGCAACCGGATAATGTCAACCTTGGGTTTCCTGTTTGGGACCCCCGAGTGAGTATTAGATCAATATCATACTCTCACCGTCGAATTGTCGTTTCTGTTTATACTGATTTTCAGAAAGCATTTGATAAGTTTTATCACGAAATGTTACTAAATAAGATTGCTTTTAATGGTATTTGACGTAACTTGCTTGATTGGTTTTAATGTTACACCAACAATGGAACTCAAACAATCGTAATCAATGGTTACTAATCCAACATGGTACGTGTAACCTCTGGGGTGCCGCAAGGGTCTATCTTGGGACCTCTTTTTTTTACCTCTTGTATAATGACATGAATTTCCCACTTTTCCCGCAGGTAAACCTGTCAGATAGGTTCCACCTAATGCCAATCATCACGCCCGCCTACCCTCAACAAAACTCCACGTTCAACGTTTCCGCTTCCACTCGGACTGTCATCTGCGAGGAGTTTAGACTTGGTAAGACCTAATGACGACTTGTCAAGAGATAACTTTTTTTCTTTAATATTGTAATGGGAAAGTGAGTTTGTTTGTTACCTCTTCTCGTTTTATCTACTGAACCAATCTTCCTGAAATTCAACCTTTCATCCCGAGAAAGAACTCTGTTCTCGTAGGAAACTCACGCGGGCGAAGCCGCGGGCAAAAGCTAGTAATAAATAACTTAGATTGGCTCTTCCGTTTCCTCTATATTTGCGCGTTTCCGGTGTGTTTTACTAAAACCACGGAAGGCTGCAAAATTCTCGAAACGTCAGCCGTTATAAATAAATAAGGTTCGTGCTTAGTCCCATTAAAATCATCGTTATATGTTTTAGTTCGAATTATGAGACACACATTGGCTGACTGTTTAGTTTACTAGTATGTATACGGCTACTGCCACTAGATGGCGGTAGTCGTAAAAGTCATGTCAGATGCCTTTAAGCGACTTGAATAAAATCTGACACTAGTATTAGTAATAACACATTCGATAAGAAGAATTATGAATAGGACCTGATTAATAACATTTCACTATGAAATCAATGCTGTACTCGTATTTGCATCACTTTACTTGAAAATTAAAACTATTTATTAACCTGTTTCATCCAAGACTATATATAAATCTTCCATATATATTTTCATTCTCCAACGAACCTATTTCACAACAGATATTTATCTTTACAGGCCTAGCGATAACCGATGAGATAATGCTAAGCAAATGCGGCTGGGAGCGGCTCTTCGAAGCTCCAAACTTCTTCTCTCGCTACAAACACTTCATAGTGCTCCTGGCTTCGTCTGCAAGTGGCGACGATCAGCTACAGTGGTGTGGGCTTATTGAGAGCAAGATACGACATCTCATCAGTAAGTATACAAACTTCTCTCGCTACAAACACTTCATTGTGCTACAGTGGTGTGGGCTTATTGAGAGCAAGATACGACATCTCATCAGTAAGTATACAAACTTCTCTCGCTACAAACACTTCATTGTGCTACAGTGGTGTGGGCTTATTGAGAGCAAGATACGACATCTCATCAGTAAGTATACAAACTTCTCTCGCTACAAACACTTCATTGTGCTACAGTGGTGTGGGCTTATTGAGAGCAAGATACAACATCTGATCAGTAAGTATAAAACTTCTCTCGCTACAAACACTTAATTGTGCTACAGTGGTGTGGGCTTATTGAGAGCAAGATACGACATCTCATCAGTAAGTATACAAACTTCTCATACAAACTTCTCCCGCTAGAAACGCTTCATAGTGCTGCTTATTGAGAGCAAGATACGACATCTCATCAGTAAGTATACAAACTTCTCTCGCTACAAACACTTCATTGTGCTACAGTGGTGTGGGCTTATTGAGAGCAAGATACAACATCTGATCAGTAAGTATAAAACTTCTCTCGCTACAAACACTTAATTGTGCTACAGTGGTGTGGGCTTATTGAGAGCAAGATACGACATCTCATCAGTAAGTATACAAACTTCTCATACAAACTTCTCCCGCTACAAACACTTCATAGTGCTGCTTATTGAGAGCAAGATACGACATCTCATCAGTAAGTATACAAACTTCTCTCGCTACAAACACTTCATAGTGCTGCTCGCTTTCTCTGCGATCAGTTACAGTGGTGTGGGCTTATTGAGAACAAGGTACGACAGCTCATCAGTAAGTATACAAACTTCTCTCGCTACAAACACTTAATTGTGCTACAGTGGTGTGGGCTTATTGAGAGCAAGATACGACATCTCATCAGTAAGTATACAAACTTCTCATACAAACTTCTCCCGCTACAAACACTTCATAGTGCTGCTTATTGAGAGCAAGATACGACATCTCATCAGTAAGTTTACAAACTTCTCTCGCTACAAACACTTCATAGTGCTGCTCGCTTTCTCTGCGATCAGTTACAGTGGTGTGGGCTTATTGAGAACAAGGTACGACATCTCATCAGTAAGTATACAAACTTCTCTCGCTACAAACACTTCATAATGCTGCTCGCTTCGTCTGCAAGTGGCGACGATCAGCTACAGTGGTGTGGGCTTATTGAGAGCAAGATACGACATCTGATCAGTAAGTATACAAACTTCTCTCGCTACAAACACTTCATAGTGCTGCTCGCTTCGTCTGCAAGCAGCGACGATCAGCTACAGTGGTGTGGGCTTATTGAGAGCAAGATACGACATTTTATTAGTGTATTACTCGCTATTTGAACCTCATACAAAGTATTGTTTGTGCTATGCTATTGTGTCTCAATGGTGTTTTAAGAGTATTGAGTTTTTACACGGTTCTGTTACTTACATATAGAAAAACACTATAATTATGGCCCAGTGGAAGTGCGCTGGGCCCATAACCTTAAATCGCAAAACTGTGCGAAATAAACTTACTTTTATTTTAACTGAGCATGCAAAGTATAAACAAAAAATTCTATAGATGACAACACAAGTACATCCTATTATCAATGTGTTGTTTACTAGTTGGGCCCCTGGGCTACGCTCTCATGGGAATTTCGAGATAAAAGATTTCATCGAAATCCGTCCAGTAGATGTTGAATGATTGATTAACAAACATACATCCAAACTTTCGCATTTTTTGTGAGGTATTTTCCAATACTTTATATATAGTTATAGACACACTGTGATATTTTCCAACACTTTCCATTTTGTTACAGACACACTGTGATATTTTCCAATACTTTCCATTTTGTTACAGACACAATGTGATATTTTTCAACACTTTCCATTTTGTTACAGACACACTGGAGCGCAACCAACACATAACAATAGCACACGTGAATCCGGAATGCTACAGTTCAGTTCCGCTCAATACTAACAACGGACAGCCGCTCGCCTTGCCTCCAGGTCAGTATCCTAATCCTAACTAATATTATAAAAGTGAAAGTGATTAAGTGAGTTTGTTTGTTGGTTTATTTGTTTTTTTGTTACCTCTTCACGCTTTATCTACTGAACCAATCTTTCTGAAATTTCGCATACACATAATTAGAAGGACATAGGATACCTTTCATCCCGGGAAAAGGAACGGTTCCCGTGGGAATTTCACGCGGGCGAAGCCGCGGGCGAAAGCTAGTTTATAAATAAAGTAAAGTAAAAAGTCTTTATTTGCCTGAATTAATCTGTACAATTAGGTAAGTACATATATTTATGTGTGTATACAAGGTGGACGCAAATTACATACATACTTTTATCACGCCTTTTTCTCGTGGGGATAGACAGAGACTAGCGATTTCCACTTGCTACGAAATAAATTAAAATTAAATTAACTACATTTTTTTTCAGGGCTAATTACTGATATTATTTAGAAAGGATATCAGTGGTTTTTTCAATTTTCTACATGCTAGTTTTCGAGGAAAATTAACGTTAATGTTTTTCGAAAATCGTAACATTAGTACGATACTAAATGTACAAAAAAAATAATAATTAAGGTATCGATTTTTAAAATTTTGTCTCCAACACGGATAGGTAACCTTAGAAGTCAAAAAATAATAATTCCCAATATACTAGCTCCCCGGGGCTTCGCTTCTGCGGAAATAATTCAGGATAAAAAGTACCCTATGATTCCTGGTATTTTTCTACCCGTATACCAAATTTCATCGAAATCCATCCAGTAGATTTTGCGTGATTAACAAACATCCTCACAACTTTCGCATTTATAATATTAGTAGGATATGCAATGTATTCAATATGCCATTTCAGGAGCACACGTACCTACAGATCCCGCGCCGGTTCTGGAGAAGAATGAGAACGTAAGTATTTTTTTGCACATTTTACTATGTATTATTAGATTTTTTTTATGATCGATTTTAAAATATTAATAAATTTTTGATGCAAGCAATGGCTATTCAATATATCATTCTGTTTGCTAATCCTAGATAAAAATAAATTTTTGATGCAAGCAATGGCTATTCAATATATCATTCTGTTTGCTAATCCTAGATAAAAATAAATTTTTGATGCAAGCAATGGCTATTCAATATATCATTCTGTTTGCTAATCCTAGATAAAAATAAATTTTTGATGTAAGCAATGGCTATTCAATATATCATTCTGTTTGCTAATCCTAGATAAAAATAAATTTTTGATGCAAGCAATGGCTATTCAATATATCATTCTGTTTGCTAATCCTAGATAAAAATAAATTTTTGATGTAAGCAATGGCTATTCAATATATCATTCTGTTTGCTAATCCTAGATAAAAATAAATTTTTGATGCAAGCAATGGCTATTCAATATATCATTCTGTTTGCTAATCCTAGATAAAAATAAATTTTTGATGTAAGCAATGGCTATTCAATATATCATTCTGTTTGCTAATCCTAGATAAAAATAAATTTTTGATGCAAGCAATGGCTATTCAATATATCATTCTGTTTGCTAATCCTAGATAAAAATAAATTTTTGATTCAAGCAATGGCTATTCAATATATCATTCTGTTTGCTAATCCTAGATAAATCTAAAAAAAACCTTTACAAAACAAAATTAACTAAATCTACCTATGTAAAAGTAATTACGAAAATTTACAAGATAAAAATATATAAAATCTATGTAACGTGGTAGGTCACCACATAAATGTTCTGGGTTCAAAAATGCCTTTGAATGCCGTTGAGTTATATTATAATAGTATCTTGGGGGAGGCCTTTGTCCAGCAGTGGACGTCTTTAGGCTGAGAGAGAGAGAGAAATACCATAACACAAGTTTCGAACTTATTTTGAGGCCAACTCAATCTGTGTGATTTGTCCGTATATATTTAATTATTTTTTTAAATTTGACAGGGCGAATTGATCCCGAACCACTGTTCGATGTGGTTCATCGGCTTGGTGTTCGAGAAGACGAACGTAAACGTGGACCTCACGTACGACATACTGTCGTTCACTAAAGCGGTCCACTACCAGGCGGACCACACTAACATGCTTCGCGAGGGCATGACTATCGAGGTGAGAATATCGGGAATGATGGGAATTGTGGGAATGTGATTTGGTGAGAGGCGGTGCACTACCAGGCGGACCACACCAACATGCTGCGTGACTATTAAGGTGAGAATATCGGGACACAATTCCCGATATTAGGAATAAAGAGAATTGTAATTGGTGTTCGAGAAGATGAACGTGAATGTGGATATACTGTCGGTCACCAGGCGGACACACGGTATGACTATTGAGGTGTCAATATTGGGAATTGTGGGAATGCGATTTGGTGAGAGGCGGTGCACTACCAGGCGGACCACACCAACACGCCTGCGCGAGGGCATGACTATTGATTGAAGTGAGAATATCGGGAATTATGGGAATAAAGGGAATTGTAACGTACGATATACTGTCGTTCACCAAGACGGTGCACTACCAGGCGGACATACGGCATGAGTAATTGAGGTGACATTATTGGGAATATCGGGAATTATGGGAATCTAGAACATTTTAAGTGCCCAAGGATGTATTCTGAATTATTATTCTTATTTTCTATTGCTTTTTTAGGGTTCCGAAGTAAACAAGGAACCCTTATAGTTTCGTCATGTCTGTCCGTCCGTCCGTCCGTCCGTCCGTCCGTCCGTCCGTCCGTCCGTCCGTCCGTCTGTCTGCGGCTAATCTCAGAGACTACGAGTACTAGAAAACTGTAATTTGGTAGAGATATACATATTTATTACGCGGAGCGAACTGTAGAATAAAATTAGGAAAAATGGGGCCTCCCCTAAACCTAAAGTGGGGATGATTTTTTTTTCTTTCGATTATACCATCGTGTGGGGTATCATTTGATAGGTCTTTTAAAAATATTATGAGTGTCTGAAGAACATTTTTTGATTTAGGGATCCGTGTGCGAAATATTTAACTTTAAAGTGATAAATTTTGTTAGAGTCAAGTGTCCCCCCCCTCGAACAAGAAAATGGTGGAGGGTGGATACATGAAACAAATTATAATAACTAGCAAATATAATGAATTTAAAAGGAAAATTATCACGGCTATGTAGACTTTACACGTTAATGAGTAATAGACGATAAACTTACAAAATTGGTTTTAGTATGAAAAATATTCGTAGGAACAATTTTCATTCTATATGATGGTATATACTTAGGTTATTTTCATTAGGTATATAAAAGTGGAAGTAAATATAAGTTCATGTGTCCGCATTTCTACAGGATAGGTACCTTCGGAACCCTACATTGTTCGTGGCCCGACACGCACTTGACCAATTATTTTATCATTCGCAGGCTCGCCACGTACGCCGCAAACAACTCCACCAATACCTCTCGCCGTCGCTTCTCAAGCGCGAGCGCACCTCCTCCTCGTCCAAGCGCAAGCCCGACGCGGCCGCCACGCCCGCGCCCAGCAAGAAGACCAAGCGGGTGTCTGAGAGCAGCGTGAGTTGTGTAGGCTATCAGTTTGTTATTTTTGTAGTTGTGGGAATTATGGGAATTGTGGGAATCATGTGTTGGTGAGGGAACCAAGGCGCTGTACCAGGCGGACCACACCAAAAAGTCGCTCAAAGACATAAATATGAAGGTGAGAATTTCGGGAATTGTGGGAATTTGGTGTTGGTGAGGGAACAACTCCACCAATACCTCTCGCCGTCGCTTCTCAAGCGCGAGCGTACCTCCTCCTCGTCCAAGCGCAAGCCCGACGCGGCCGCCACGCCCGCGCCCAGCAAGAAGACCAAGCGGGTGTCTGAGAGCAGCGTGAGTTGTGTAGGCTATCAGTTTGTTATCTATGTAGTTGTGGGAATTATGGGAATCATGTGTTGGTGAGGGAACCAAGGCGCTGTACCATGCGGCCCACACCGGTAAGTCGCTCAAAGGCATAAATATGAAGGTGAGAATTTCGGGAAATGTGGGAATTTGTGTTGGTAAGGGAACTAAAGCGGTGCACTACCAGCCGCAGCATGAACGCATCACTATAGAGGTGAGAATATCGGGAATTATGGGAATCTTTTAATTTTCATATAAATTGGTTCAGCAATTATACAAATGCCATGATTATTCTGTTTAAAATATCTTATAGTTCGCAACAAACGATTACACAAAAAATCTATTTCTTTCTCTTGTTCCAGACGGACGAAGTCAGCATTCTGTCCTACAACGACGACTCCAACTCCTCAAACATGTACGAGGTCCAACTGCAGAATGGGACGCACACGGACAAACAGACAGAGAAGCCGGAGCCGTCCAGCTCTATAGCTGTCTCGTAGCAGTACGAGACGTGGAGACAACGGTTCATATACGGAACCGGCAAGCGGAAATTGTGAACTGTGTAGTGTTAGTGACTTGTGAAGTGTTTAGTGACAGTGAACTGAAGCTGGAAAGCTTGGTGAGTATGTCGGAAACTTGTTAAGAATGTTGCAAATTTAAGGTTAAGGATGTTCAAGACAATGTCACAACTTAAAGACACATGCTGCTAGTGTGTTCAAAGATAAATGACTCAATTGAGCAGACTTGTTCAAAATCTTATGGTATTCACGTGTACGTAATGGCTCCAGTACACTTGCAACGATTTCGGATGATCACGCAAGCTTGCGTGATCGTACATTTGTGTACACAGGTACACGAGGCCGATCACCGGCGTTTGCCGCTCGTGTACCTGTGTACACAAGTGTACAATCAATGCAAGTTTGCGTGGTGTACTGGAGACATAAACCTCATTGATCAATTGAGATTTGATGTAGCTATGGAGATCCCACTGATATTATAAATGGGAAAAATTATGAGCAAAGTTACTTCGTGAAGGATTCTAGAAATTAATTTTGGTACATGGGTAGAGTAAAATTCTCTTTCCCGAAATTCCCACGGAGGCGAAGCCCCGGGGCGCAGCTTAGACATAAATTGCTGGGTACTTATAAAATTAAAGTCCTTGCGTGTGTTTCGTCCCACTCTCCTAAATAAATAAGAGATAAGGGTGTCTAAATATCTTACTTATAAATTAAGGTAACATATTTGATGTTTGATTGGGTTAGGGCTGCCATCAAGAATTTACTGGATTTGAAATATCCAAAGTATTTCACTCTTTAGACTGAGAAAATAACTCAATGTCCGGAGTTGGCAAATAAAGTGGTGGTAGCCCTAGATTGTCAAAGTTCTAATAGTCTTCTACTATTTGGTAGAAACTACATAGTCACTTGTAACATATTGAATTTGGCAATCTAAAATAATTTATTGTCAATATGATGAAGTTTACAGTTAGGAAGCGCAAAATTTTTGATTGAAGAATTTTGAAATATGTACTGTATGTGCTCGAAATAAGGATCAATATGTTTTTTATTTTGAATCCTTACATTGAAGTTTTATATATTGTATGGGAAAATGAAAATACTTGATACAAATTGACTGACAGAGGTCCTGAAACATTGAAATGGAATATAAGAAAGTACATAACTTTCTGTATAAACTTAATATAAGCAAAATATCTTCATTTTAAATTCGTTCTATCAAAGTCTTGCCGCGATGGTCACTTGAATGCACTATTTGTTACCAAAAATTTAAAAATATCAGGCTTTATTAATTAATGAGGAAGGAATACCTTTTTTGTACAATATAAATCCACTAGAATGGCTAATCTGAACTGTTGAACTTTTTGCTCACACAGGGGGGTGGACTTCCCCCCCCCCCCCGCTCTATGCCAAAATTCGCTACTTATGACTAAGTTCAGGACTTCCCTTATATAATTCGAATTATATCATAGACTGAAAATTACCAATTATCTAAAATGATCTTACTACATTTCAGCTGTCCTTTATCTATGCTTTTCTCTGTCTAACGTAACCTCAAAAAAGTAAGCAATATCTGACACAAATAATAAAAATACAGATATTTTTTTAATTCAATTATTCAATTGGTATTGTTCTTATAGGTTAACGACTTGACATCGTACCTACGTAAGTTAATGTATAGCTATAGTGTGATGCATTTCTATATATGAAAATTATAAAAAAATATATGTACTTGTAAATATTATTGTAATAATTGATTTAGTTACGACCCGACGTATATTCGGGGTATTTTTGGGGTCGCTGATTCTTTTTTGTAATTTTTTGCTTTTAAATTTGTACGTCATTGGACAGCGTTCAGAAAAATGTTACTTAGCCCGAGCCTCTTTTCCAAATTAATTCTCTGGGACAATGATAAATCAGGGCTATGTTTCTACTATTTACAAATGTACTATATCGCACGACCAGTAGGTAAACCAGGGGGCTGATTCTACTCATTACAAACGTAGATTTCGTGTCTCCAGAGCCAAAGAAATTGAAATAAAGTGACAAGATCTCTGTAAGACTTCTATGTTTTACTAGCTTTTGCCCGCGGATTCGCTCGCGTTAATCCTTTCTTAGCGGATGCCTACGTCATAATATCTTCCTGCATGCCAAATTTCAGCCCGATCCGTCCAGTGGTTTGGGCTGTGCGTTGATAGATCACTATGTCAGTCAGTCAGTCACTTTTGAGTTATTTAGATATAGATTACGATTTCTTTGGCTTTTGAGACACATCTGAGGCACGACATCTACGTTTGTAATTTATAGAATCAAGGGCCAGGTCAGATGACATTGTTTGGATAACGGGAAAGCGATGGATGAAACTGGCCCAGGACTGAAGAAGTGACGTAAAAAATGAAGGCCTATAACCCAACAGTGGGTTGATATGGGCTGATTATGATGATATAGTGCCTCAGTTGTCTCAAAAGCCAAAGAAATTGTACTACTGCTATCCACTGCTGGACATGCCTCTCCCACAAACCGCTTTGATTTTATGACTGAAAATATTAAAATAAAACAGAATCAGCGATTCCCAAACGGTTGAAACGGATAGTTTAAGTTCGATAAGCGCTACATACATACGTATGCACCCGTGTTTGCTTGCAGGTCGCGATCGCCGGGGGCATGTAAGTAGAACATTGGTTTTTCAGTAAGAGCTGACGGGGAGATATAGTAAAAGATTTTTTTAACTCGACTCTGATTAGGTACAGTCACAAGCATTAATATGTAAACACATTGGACCCTAAAACAATGTAAAAAGATCTAAAATTGTATGTATCAATGCTCTCCGTACTTTACCAACGGATTTACCATTTTGGTCAAAATAAAGCGACATTTTATTTATATTATTTCTGAGCTCTGAATCCTTCTGTTAATTTAATTCTGAAGCTTTTTTATGCTAAAATCCAAATCGCTCAAAATTCACTCTTATATTTTTCATTTTCCACACCACTAAAACCAAAGGGTTATTCAAAACCACAATACACACCTGAGATTCCTTGACATCTCAAAATTTTAAAACTCAGCCGATGCCTGTCTCTTCCGCGTCAGCTTTTACCACACCTCTCCTCTTATATTACTACTGACATTGCAAGAAATATTATTTAATTCAACATTTCGCTCAACATCATATGAATTCATTAGAATTCATTCATATGCATGTATGCTGCTCATATACAATAACAAAATAAACATATTCTACAGGGTACGAATTTACTTACACAAATTACTTAGGTACATACATAACGGGACATTGTTTTTATATAAGGGGATTTTTTTTCGACGAAAAAATGCGTGGAATATATGTTTTTAATCGCGCACTCCCCGACACAATTAAAATAATTTTAGTGTTAAGGTCTCGTGATACTAATGATTCTGAAAATCCTGGGAAGCCCAGTCCAAAAGTTGTAAAAACAACAGAGAATCTATCTTCATCATCAAGCAGTGATATAGAGATTACAGCTGCAACAAAGCCGAAAGCGAAGAAAAATCAAATTCTAAAAGAAACAAAGACAAAGCATCTATCAGTGTCATCAGGCAGTGACATAGAAATTGTTACTGTCAAGAAATCTACCAGAAAGTCTATCTCTAAAGCTACTGTTTTTCAATCTTTAACAAGCGATTTAGAGAGTTTAGCTGCAGAGAAATCCCCAATATTAAAGATTAATACTCCATTAAGATCTCGTGATACTAATGATTCTGAAAATCCTGGGAAGCCCAGTCCAAAAGTTGTAAAAACAACAGAGAATCTATCTTCATCATCAAGCAGTGATATAGAGATTACAGCTACAACAAAGCCGAAAGCGAAGAAAAATCAAATTCTAAAAGAAACAAAGACAAAGCATCTATCAGTGTCATCAAGCAGTGACATAGAAATTGTTACTGTCAAGAAATCTACCAGAAAGTCTATCTCTAAAGCTACTGTTTTTCAATCTTTAACAAGCGATTTAGAGAGTTTAGCTGCAGAGAAATCCCCAATATTAAAGATTAATACTCCATTAAGATCTCGTGATACTAATGTGCTTACTCCTGAAAATTCTGGGAAGCCCAGTCCAAAAGTTGTAAAAACAACAGAGAATCTATCTTCATCATCAAGCAGTGACATAGAGATTACAGCTGCAACAAACCCGAAAACAAAGAAAAATTAAATTCTAAAAGAAACAAAGACAGCATCTATCAGTGTCATCAAGCAGTGACATAGAAATTGTTACTGTCAAGAAATCTACCAGATCTTTCTTCCTAAATTCAGGTTTCACTGGGCCATCATTGTCACTTGTTGAAGATGCTGGCAATAAGTTCTTAGAAGACTTTCTATTTCTGACTGGGCTGGATTTTTTAGGAAGTCTATCATTAGTAACCTTCTCCAGTTCCTCATTCATTCTAGTATCCACTGGTTTGGAAGATTTATATCTACTTTGTTTTGAAGTCACATCACTATTCACTTTTGCTATGTTAGTTTCCATGTTGAAAGTGAAGTTTGTTTGTTTGTTTTCGGGTTTTACCAACAGGGTCTAATGTGGGGACTGTAGACTCGTTATTTCTGGTGGATGAAAGGAAGCATTTTTTGGAGCGATTTTGATGATTTTACTGGTTTTGATTCAACTTTTGCAGCTTCCTTCTTATGGGCATTGTTTTTAGTTGCTTGGGATCTCGTTACTCGTCCTGATGTGCTAGGCGCTATCTTTGTTAGGAAGCAGTGGAACATTAGTTCCACTGCTTCCTCCAAAGATAACGCTAAGTGAGTTGTGAGCCACTCCCACTAAAAATGGCTTCTTCTTCTGTGATGCAAGCTCTTTCTTTCTTTTTTCTTTTTCCTCCATTTTTCCAACTGCTTTCTCCTCTGTTTGCTGACACTGCTCAATGACATTGATAGATGCTTTGTCTTTGTTTCTTTTAGAATTTGATTTTTCTTCGCTTTCGGCTTTGTTGCAGCCGTAATATCTGTATCACTTGTTGATGATGAAGATAGATTCTCTGTTATTTTTACATCTTTTGGACTGGGCTTTCCAGGATTTTCAGGAGTCAGCACATTAGTATCACGAGATCTTAATGGAGTATTAATCTTTAATATTGGGGATTTCTCTGCAGCTAAACTCTCTAAATCGCTTGTTGAAGATTGAAAAGCTTTAGAGAGAGCTGCAGAGAATCCCCAATATTAAATATCAATACTCCATTAAGACACTGAGCACTGTTCGCATATTGAACGCCATTTTTAGGAATATGTTCGGGGTTATTCTCCAAAAAATATTTTAATTATAATTTACCATAAAAAAACATTTCACCACGAAAGTTACGTAGAGAATAATTTTTGGAGAATTACCTTGAGTCAATATTATGTACACATTATGGAAGGAACTCCACCGACGAGAGCTTCGCTCTTAAATTATATGATGATGATTATTTAGGTATTAGTTTTCAATGATTAATAGTAATGTTAGGTGCTGTCAATTTTCAAATTACATTTTTACTGAATTATTTAAAGAAATTGCGACGTACTAATTTCCTTTATCTCACTATAATATTCCGTAATATTATTTTTGTGAATAAAAAATATGCCACCAATGTTATTTTGTTTAAATAATTCAGTAACATTTAGTTAAGCTTAGTAATATTCAGCTTTCGTAACATATTTAAAACACAAATGTTGCCATTGTAAATAACATTGTTTTTGGTAAATTGATAATATTTCTTGCAAATGATAATAACTGGTACAAAGTGGAAGAAATGTCGTAAATTATATTGTGTAGTGATGTTTTTTTTACCTTATTGTTCGCGTTCGCTGAATGATATCGCATGGAGTCTAAGTTAGTACATGATAATGTAATTTATTGCGAAATAAATATGATAGTCGCTCCGGGCATAAGTCATATTTGGAGCCCCCTCTTTCGCAGCACTTATTCAATCTTGTTTAAATTCTAATGTATGTTTTTTATAGATTTCCCTTCACAAAAATATTTAAAAGTAAAAAAAAAGTGTAGCATAATTAAAAAGGGTTTTTCACTAACAAACCACACTTGGCTGGTCAGCAAAATGGTCTATTGGTAAATAACCCAATTAAATTAACCTTAAATTCGTGCGAACGACCAACTTCGGTAATCCGCTTTTTAATGATAATTGAAACAATATCGTGTTAGCAATTGCAATGTCGATTGTTTATTGTATTTTTAATACTTTTATATGAAATTTATGTGTCCATTATGTTTTTTATTGCTTTCCGAAATCAGATTTTACGGCACATTTTTTTCATATATGTATTTAATAAAAGTATATTGAATAGCCCGAATTAAATTTGACGAATGGTTCTCTGTGTGTTTCCTTCCACGTAGACATTGACAAGAGCGTAGCTCTTAAATAAATTAGACATAGAAATGTCTATGTATAGCAAACTATTTTCGACTCCATGTTGAATTTTTAATCTGCTGTGCTGGCGTGTATTTCTATGGGGCAAAGAGGGGCTACACAAATGCTATTCGCTAGCTATCAAGGGCTAGGGCCGGCTCTATTTAATAACCTGAGAATATGTACGAAAAATTTGTGTCGTTTAATTGTATTTACGGAGTTTATTCGTGTTATTATGTTATCGGGTTCAGGCAAATATGTACTGCCGAATATTTGATTTATAACTATTAAGAGGCAAAGAGATTTCTTCTACTTTCAAAATTATTTTCTCGTTAGTAAACGTATATTTTCTAAGCGTGTGGCGAGTACACGGTTTTCTTAGATGTTTAGATTAATTAAACAATGATTCCACCTAGTTTTAAGACTCAAATGTAGCGTCAGGACATTCGTACATTGTAAGTTGTATATAACGATAGCCAATTGATTATATATAAAATATATATCTCGAAAAAATAATTTAAAATTGAACAAAAAAAGCGGAATAAATGTACATACAAAAGGATTTGTTTTTCATTTCACACCGTTGACCCCTTGATATAACAAAATTTGGTATTCGAATTGTTCAATGCTATTAGAAAAGTATGAATTTTTGCTGTATCGTCTTAGACACAGATTTTTTTTTAAGTATCGATATGGCATCTGCGGCCCTTCAGTCACTATTTTACCACTTTATTGTTAATGAATGACCTTCAAGGTCTTTCATTGCCGTAAGAACCGAGGTACAGTCTCAATTTTCCTGATAGAATTTTTTTATGAAGAAAACATAAAAAAAAAAACTGTAAAAAAATATTTTTTATTTAAAAAACAATACTGTTTTCGTAGATAAATAATAACAACTTTGTGTATGTGTGTGATTTTCACATAATTTTAACAACACTATACATTTACAATTAATATAATTATTTAGTAAGATTCTATTATCAGTCGAATACCGCATCATGTACTGCAAGTTATACCTGTAAAAAGAGAATAATATAAATACAACATGACATCAGCATCTTGATTGCAATAGGGGACCCGACAAGTTATGAGAATCATTAAAAATAAGCCTTTCGGATCAAGAAGGTAAGTATCAAAATGTCCAGTTGTACAAAATTACTGGATTATTAAAATTACTTTACATAAAGAACTCACTTTAGGATATTGCATTATGCATTGTCATTTTCTCAAAATATCTCATTCTGAAAAAAGGACATACATAATGCTCGTGACCCTGCAATAAAGGTTGGCCCTAAAATGCTACCTTGTGGAACACCAAAAATTTGCACTAACTAATATCTCCTCACTAACAAAATCCTCTTTTTTAACTAATTGTATGCGATTTGTCTGATAATCGCAAAAAACATCAAGAGCATTACCTTACCTCTCACCAATCCTTTCTATTTTTTTAAGCAAATGGGTATGCTACAGTGTCAAAGGTCTTAGACAGAACTATATATATTTTTTGTTCTTTTATCTTTTTGAGTTATGTCAGCCCCATCGTACCTTTCCCAAGCGATTCACATCTGGGGAGATGTAAAGAAAATTTTAAACAGGACTAGAAACTTACATTACACTTGCAACTCCAAGATTTCGCTCTGGATGGCCACGCTGAGCTCCTGAATGGGCACCGGCTGTGTGTCCCACAGCACTGCCTGGTGGCGGGTTGATCTGTTTCGCCGCTTGTGGGGTTTCAGGTGCACCTGATTGATAGATTATTTATTATATCATTAAAATAAGAAAAGTCACGTACTTTGGTGATATATTGAGAAACACGCAATACCATCACCTTCAAATCATCATGATGGGAAAGATTGCTGGAAAGCGTAGAGTGGGAGGACGGAAGATGTCTTGGCTCAGGAA
The DNA here is from genome assembly GCA_018467065.1 of Ephestia elutella. Classification (NCBI taxonomy): domain Eukaryota; kingdom Metazoa; phylum Arthropoda; class Insecta; order Lepidoptera; family Pyralidae; genus Ephestia; species Ephestia elutella. The sequence continues at coordinate 3,960,979 of CM031594.1, forward strand.
GATCAGAGAGTGGACGGGAATCAAAACAGTGGAACAACTGTTCAGACTGGCTTTGAACGAGGCTAAATTTAAGGAGCTGACTGCCAACATTCAGTGATGAATAGGCACATGAAGAAGAAGATTGATAGATACATTATTTATTTCTTTATAATTAGCAACTCAATGCAAATAGTTGCAGGCGTGCAGTGAGCTAAAATCATCATCAATAAATAAATAAATATATACTGAGTAATCACACAGATTGAGCTAGCCCCAAAGTAAGTTCGAGACTTGTGTTATGGGATACTAACTCAACGATACTATATTTTGTAACATGTACATATGTATATAGATAAACATCCAAGACCCAGGTCAACCTTAAAAAGATCATTTTCTATTTTGACCTGACCAGGGATCGAACCTGGGACAGGGTGTGGCATGATACATATAATGAAACTGTAACTGGTCTGTGTCTGTACATTGATACAGACCAGTTATTCCCTGGTGTTGCAGTAGTCCATGGGCAGCCGTGATCACTTACCATCAGGTAAGCTTACTCGTTTGTCGCCACATGTTATAAAAAATAGTACATTGTTACCCTAGGGGTGAAAGTAACTTATTTAGTCCCGAGACGGGGTTTTGCGCCCGAGCGTAGCCAGGGCACCAATGGTTCGAGGGACTAAATAAGTCTTTAACCCGAGATAAACACTGTGCTTTTTCATTACGAAAATTAAAATTACTAAAATCATTACTAGGAAAGAACCTGAGGAGCGGGTAGAAAATAAAACTTTTCAGCCCTAGGGAGTTAATACCCTAGGGAGTTTTAGTTGTGAATTTTTTTTATTTATTTATGAATATAGGGAGAATCGTTTGTTTGTTTGTAAACTTTTTATTGCACATACACACAAGAAAAATACAAAAGATACAAAAAGAGAGGCGTAAAATGGCGGACTTATCCCAAAAAGGGATTTCTTCCAGTCAACCAAGTGTTTGAAAGAAAAATTTTAATGAAACAAGAAGGGTAGCATAATCTTTTTCTACTTACAGCTGTCAAATTATGAAAAAATAGTCATAAAAATGTCAGTACCCGCTCCTCAGGCAACTACAGACCCACTTTCTGAGTATGAGTAATGAAACAAGCTAATTATTTAAAAATAAAAAAAACACGACTGACAACTCACATAGCCTATGTCACTCGGAGGAATGCAAGAAATTAACAATACCTCTCACATCAAAATCTGTTAAGCCGTTCAGGACTTATGGTGGAATAAAGAAACTTACATACATACATACTTATATACATGAACCCTGAAAACATAACACTCCTTTTTTGGTCAGTCGTGTAAAAATATGATACCTTCTTGATGTGAGTGTTGACCATGGAGCGGAGGTGGAACAGAGCGGGGCACAGCGGGCAGCGCCGCGTGGGCACCGTGTGCGCGCACAGCGCGTGCTGGTTGCGGCGGTTGTCGGACACGAAGCCACGTCCGCACACCTAGGAGACATGGTAATACTACATTGTTATCCTAGGGGTGAAAGTAACTTGTTTACTCCCGAGACGACAAGGGGCTTAAATAAGTCTTTCACCTGAGGTAAACATTGTGCTTTTCATTATGAATACAAGGAAAATAAAAATAAAAACATGAATTAGCTAAACAAAAAATGAGTGAATTATACGGAAGCATAAACAAAACTCTACAACTCAAACCAAATGAAGATCGGATTGCGGCTTTAGCTTCCAGCGTATTTTTTTTCTGTAGCCGGCCAACTATTTAGTTATTAGATCATTTTAATTACCATCATTGAAAAAATTTAAAAAAATCTTAATTAATAAAAAAATAATACTTATTCTTTAATTGTATGTTATTTCAATTTAACATAGATGTTGAATGGAAAGTTGGAACATCATTCATGAGAATAATGTGAAAATAGAACGAGTTATTTTTAATAATTTAACAGCTGCCAGTTGAAAACGATTCTCCCTAGGGCTGTAAAGTGTTACTTTCAACCCGCTCCTCAGGCAACTTCAGACATACTTTCCGAGTATACTCTGAAAGTAGGTCTGAAGTTGCCTGAGGAGCGGGTTGAAAAAAATACTTTTCAACCCTAGGGAGAATCGTTTTCAACTGACAGCTTTCAAATTATTAAAAAAAACTAAGTCGTTAAAATTATAGTTGTAAAACATACATATTATCACGCCTTTTTCCCGTGGGGGTATCGGGAGTACAAATCTCTCTCTTGCTTCCTCTACACTCATCACTCTCTTCATACGTGCTCGCCGGTTATAGGCACTCCTAATACCACCCTTTTTAAGGTCCGCAATCCGGTCGAAGTGATATAAAACATCTTGAACGAAAATAGAGAAGTAAAGTAAACTTACATCACAAGTATATGGCCTCTCATTTGTGTGAAGTCTGTTATGCCACACCAGCGCCCTCTCTCCAAGGAAAGTTCTACCACAGGTCTCACATGTAAACCTTTTTCTGTCTGTCTGTCCTTCTGTGCTTTCCTTTTTTAGCTTTTCCGGATGTTGTCTGGATGAAAAAAAAAGACAAAATATTGATAAGTATAAGTAAGAAAAAATATCCGGCTTTTTAATTCCACTGAGCTATGACCTTTTTTTTGCTGCAACACACACATTTATTGACTATGGCAACATACATAACCATGTTTTCTTTTTCTTCTTTTCTTGTTTTAAATGTCTCATGTACTACTTATCTTTGTTTGTGTGTGTTTGTAGCATCAAATATAAACAATTTATCTATCTGTTTTTCTAAGACGGTATCAATGAATGCATTGCTTTCAGCATCTGTATGGTTAGATCTTCTAAACTATGCAACTGACTTTGATGCAGTTTTCACCATCGTGCACTACTATGTTTTATCCTAATCCTAACTAATATTATAAATGCGAAAGTGAGTTTGTTTGTTTGTTTGTTACCTCTTCACGCTTTATCTACCGAACCAATCTTCCTGAAATTTCGCATACACATAGCTGGAAGTAAGGAGAAGGACATAGGGTACCTTTCATCCCGGGAAAAAGCACAGTTCCAGTGGGAAATTTACGCGGGCGAAGCCGCGGGCAAAAGCTAGTGGCAAATAAATGAATTATGTAAGTACTCATTAAATGAGCAACTTTTTGTACCTATGGGGCGGACTCTGATATCTCAAAAAGAATCATTTTGGGCGAGTAGGTATTGTAAAATAGAATGGAACAGCAGATTTTTTTTTGAGATTTCAGTACAACTTCAGTTGCTTTCAGTGCTCATATTCATAAGTATACTCACAAGTGCCTATAATTTTGAATTCACCTGTGAGTATTTCTCAAAATAAATGTACGTAACGAAAAAGTTGTTACGAAATAGTGTTACAAAAAAGTAATATGATGTTACGAAATAGTAAATAAGGGCTTGTTATACAATGGTCCAATTTTTTTTAAATAAATTACCCTACTGCAAACGTAGAGATATCTTATTCACGTGTATCTAGATATACTCTTCTTATAATATTTTTAACAAAGTTTTCCAAAGGACTATGGGCGGAATCGTCCCCACCCACCAACAGAAATGAAACATAGGTCAATCGACATATCTTGGCAAGCTGATATTTTTTTACTATGGGGTCGTTGCCCAAATGTATGGAGTTTTCATGGTATCGAACGTTTTACAAATATTTATCCCATACATTTTTGTATGGAGCCCAAATATTTTTACAAAAAAATGTTTTTTTTTAATTAACCCCACTGATTTATGAAAGAAATAGGATTTTAATGAAATAGAAGATACTTTAGGAACTCTTTGGCATCAGTTTCATTTGTATTGCTAGATCCCATACATTTTTATATGGAGCCCAATTGTTTTTACAAAACTTTATTTTACCCCACTGATTTATGAAAAAAATAATAATAGACATTTTAGGAACACTGGCATCAGTCCCATTTGTGTTGGTGGGTGGGGACGGAGCCCATACATTGGTGCCCTATGTCCTTTAAGGAATATTCAACATTTTCTTTTTAATATGATTGAATATAAACGTATAACTTCTTTATTTCGCGGCACACTTTTTTTTCCAAATGTACACTTTTTTTGAGAAATACTCCTGTATATTATTTCAAAAATAATAGTAAAGTAAACAAATCCAGCAAACTCACTTTATCATTTTCGCCTTCATAAAGTACTTCTCATGTTTCTCTATATGCTTATCAAAACTAATCTTCCCTTTGTACATCCTCCCGCAATAATAGCATGTAAAACCCATAGAATGCTTCCTATCGCAGTGCTCTTGTAACTCCTGCTCATCACTTGTTATCTCCCCACACATTTTACATACATGATTCGTATCTGTGTTCATCTTGAATTCATGCCATTTTAAGTGTGCGATCATGGTTTCGCGTTTGTGGAATATTGTATCGCAAAATTCGCATTGATGCATGTTTGTATGCATCTTTAGATGTTGCCGGAATTCGTCTTCGTCCTCTATGAGCGCTTGGCATATCTGTAACATGGGATAAGTAATTTGCATTATCCGAATCTAATTGTAAATAGTTTTTAAGGTCTTTGGCAAACTTGTAAAGTGCATTTCATTATAAATTATCGTGAATAAATGAATATGAATAGAATGGTAATTCTAGGGTTCTCGGCGTCCACATAGATGGTCCTTTAATTGTCCACATAGATAGTTCTTTAATTATATATAAGACACCATATGTTGTAAAATGACCTCTTTGGAGAAAATGCAGCAGTGGAGTTTGTTGCACCACCTCTACTCCACTTGCGCTTTGGAAGCAGCAGTAACCTTAACTTTAAGTAATTAGGGTTCCGTAGTCCGACAAGGAACCCTTATAAGATCGTTCAGTCTGTCCTTCCGTCCTAGTCTGTCACAGCAGAATATCTTCTACGTTTATGGACTGATTTGCATGTAACTTAGTTCGAGGATACTTCAGATATAAATCTCATTTTTAAAAATACAAAAAATTAAAATTACCCCTTTTTAAGGAGTATAATACACATGTAAAGGGGGGGGTGAATAATTTTTTTGAGTGCACCCCCTTGTGTGGGGTATCGTTAAAAAGGACTATGAAAATAAGGTAGGGTTTTCATACAACACTTTTTTATCAGCTTTACCATTTGCGAGATATAGCCTGTAATTTCTAAAGTCTTGGACCTATAAACTTCAAAGTGCTATTTTTAAGCCTATTTAAAAAGAAAGTTAGTTCAACAGGCTTTCCATCCTGGCCTATTTACAAGGCAAAGAAACAACTCTGCTGGAAGCACTACCCAGCAAGATCTGTGTAAGACACCAACACAAGTCACCACTGAAAGTGGCGACCTACTGTCACCGGAACCTCCTGACTGGCAGACAGTGCCCGTGGCTAGAAACAACAAAAGAATGAGACCTTCTGACTCACCACCTGAAGCAGGAATCACGACTAAGAATAGTTTCAACGGGCTGCCCTTGGACATAACTGAGGAAGAAGCAGAAACTCACCCAAAGGAGAAACGACCATCTAAGCCACCACCTATTCTCTTATATGGTGTTAAGGACATTAACAAATTAACAGAGCTTTTACGTACCTCAGCCAAAACTGATAGCTTCACCCTGAAGATTATAAATAAAAATCAGCTCAGAATAAGCAGTGAGGACATTGAAACATATAAGAAAATTATATCTACAGTTCGGGAATATAAACTTATAGGATATACCTTCAACCGTAAAGACCAAAGGTGCTATAGAGTGGTCATTAAGAATCTACACCATTCTACTCCTCATGCAGCCATAGAGGCAGAAATTGAAAAAACTGGCAACAAGGTACAGGGAGAAATCATAAATGTTAAATATGGTCCGGAAAAGATACCAACAACTACATTCTTCGTAAATATCGCTCCTGGCCCTAATAACAGTGCAGTAAAGCAAATTATGAAAATCCACCATCAAGCAGTTGTACTAGAGGATCCCAAAAAAAGGTACACGATACCGCAATGTCAGAGATGCCAACAATATGGTCATTCCAAGAACTACTGCATGCAGCCATATCGTTGTGTGAAATGTGCCCAGGGCCACAAAACCTCGGAGTGCCCAAAAAAAGACCGCAGTACACCAGCTGTCTGTGCACTCTGCCAAGGAGAACATCCTGCAAACTTTAAGGGATGCAGCGTCTATAAAGAAATTCTAGCCAGGCGCAAACCTAGACCAACAAGGATACCACCACCTCCCAAAACAGTGACTCCTCCAACACAAAGTGCACATAAAGCTCCCTACATACAACTCTACTCTAGTGAGAAAACAAAACAGACAACACACAATAAAGAAACCAAAACACACACCAATGAAACTCCAGGAAAAGTACTGTACTCTGATATCCTTAAAACCACTGAAGAATCAACTCAATCTAAACTAAACAACTCATTAGAAGAACTACTTAGAAAACAATCACAACAATTTGACCTCCTCCTACAACAGATGAGCTCTCTTATGAGTCTCTTGACGACCATAGTCAGCAAACTAAAATGATGACACTAAGGATTGCGACCTGGAACATCAATGGTCTAGCTCCAAATAAAAACGAATTGGAACTCCTTATTGCTACCCACAAGCTTGATGCTGTCTTAATATCAGAAGCTCACTGTACTGAACGGATAAAAGTAATAATCAAGGACTATAACACATATGTTACACATCATCCCGATGGAACTGGCCATGGTGGGACAGCAATTGTAATACGCAAATCTATAAAACACCACCTACTTCCAGAGTACAAAACAGATCAGATTCAAGCTACCACTGTAGCAGTCGAAGACAAATGCGGATACTTCAACTTGTCAGCCATATATTGTCCACCACGGCATAAGATTGATTGCGCTACATACACGGCTTACTTCTCGACTCTGGGGGGTAGATTTGTTGCGGGAGGCGACTGGAACGCCAAACATACCCACTGGGGCTCACGATTAACCTCAACTAAAGGTAGACAGCTGAAATTGTGCATGGACAACAACAATCTCACTGCTATCGCAAGCGGTGAATCCACATATTGGCCGACTGACCATAAAAAACAGCCAGACCTTATAGACTTCTTTGTAACAAAAGGCCTAGGTAAGCACTACACAAAGGCAGAATCTTGTTATGACAGCAGCTCAGATCATACACCTGTCCTTCTAACAATAAGCACAAATATCATCTCTGTTGAAAAACCAGAGTCTCTCTATAACCGACGCACTGACTGGGAGGGTTTTAGGGACCACATAGAAAAAAACCTGAAGCTAAATATGTCATTAAAAATGCCAGAGGAGATTGAGGATGCCGCAATGCATATAACAAATATGATACAAGTCGCATGCTGGGAAAACACTCCTCAAAACAATAGGTGTAATGCAGTTAAAAACGTGCCAATGGACATAAAGTGTAAAGTCTTAGAAAAAAGACGACTTCGCCGCATCTGGCATCAAACCAGACACCCTCAAGATAAATCCGCCCTAAACAAAGCCATAAAAGAACTCAAGGATATCCTGACAGATGCACAAAATGAGACAATTCGATATAGGCTGGAAAATCTCACTGCAACGGCTTCGACCAACTACTCACTGTGGAAGGCCACAAAAGATCTGAAAGGACCCCAAGACATGAAGTACCCATTGAGGACTGATGCTGGATGGACAAAGACTAGCAAGGAGAAAGCTAATGTCTTCGCCAAACATTTAGCCGAAGTCTTTAAGCCTAACGAAAGCAATGATGTTGATTTGGAGAAAGAGGTGGATGATATATTACAACAAGAGCTCCAATTATCCTTACCGCCCAAGCCCGTGACAGCTTCTGAGGTGAAAAGAGTAATCAGGGCACTTAAGAGTCACAAATCTCCTGGTTTTGACTTAATAACCAAAGAAGTCTTAGAACAACTGCCAAGAAAGGCTATAATCTACCTCACAACACTCTTTAACGGCATACTCAGAGTGCAATACTTCCCGAAACTATGGAAAGTTTCCATAATTACAATGGTTCATAAAATAGGTAAACCACCACAAGACGCAGGCTCTTACAGACCAATCAGCCTCTTACCTACTTTGTCTAAGGTATTCGAAAAAATTCTCCTTTCTAGGATAATACCTATACTAACAGAACGTCAAGTTATTCCGAAGCACCAGTTTGGTTTCCGACAATATCACTCGACCATAGAACAGGTACACCGAGTGTGCGAAGTGGTTAGACGCTCTTTTGAGAACAAAGAGTACTGCTCAGCAGCCTTTTTAGACATCCAGCAGGCATTTGACAAAGTATGGCACAAGGGTCTACTCTGCAAAATTAAAAAATCACTTCCACACAGCTATTACCTATTAATGGAATCATATTTCTCAGACCGCATATTCCAAGTAAGAGTGGAAGGTAAATCGTCGGAATTTCAAGAAATTAAAGCTGGCGTCCCGCAGGGATCTGTGTTGGGACCACTGCTGTACTCTTTGTTTACCTCGGATCTACCTGAAGCACATAATGTCACCACTGCTACATTTGCAGATGATACTGCTATATTAGCAACTGACAATGAGCCCCACAGAGCATCCGCCAAGCTCCAAGAAAGTCTCGACAGTTTGGACAACTGGCTTTACAAATGGCGAATTAAGGCCAGTTCTTCTAAGTCGGTACATATCACCTTTGCACTAAGGAAAGGAGACTGCCCACATGTGAAATTGGGAAATAACTATCTCCTACAAAAGGACTGTGTAAAATACCTCGGCATGCATTGGACCGTAGGCTTACATGGAAAACCCACATAAAAAAGAAAAGGGATGAATTGAATCTCCGATATAGGAGCATGTATTGGTTAATGTCACGCAACTCTGTATTGTCTATGGACAACAAGCTCCTAATATACAAGATCATGCTTAAGCCTATATGGACATACGGACTCCAACTGTGGGGAAGTGCATGCAACTCTAATGTAACCATAATGCAAAGATTGCAAAATGGCATCCTAAGAAATATAGCTAACACACCATGGTTCATAACGAATACCGAAATTCATAATGCTTTACAAATCAACACTGTTATGGAAGAGATAAGGCTCTCCGCTGAACGCTAAAGAAATCGGCTCTTAAACCATCCTAATGAGCTAGCATGCAAACTGAACAACATTAGCTACAATAAACGGCTGAAGCGACACGACATTCAGAGTCTAAATTGTAGACATTGAGAAAGGCAGCAACCACTGGGGAGCGCCTTTGACCGGACATATCCCCCACCTAATCCGCTAAAAGTCTAACCTCCTCAGTCCTGATGTCCCGTATAGGGGACAATTTTTCTGTTGTCTCCCTCAAGCGGTTATTTGCAGAAACTTCCAAATAATTATTGCATTAGATTTAAAATAGATGTCGCTTTATAAAAAACAGAAATGATATGCTTCTGCCGGCCATGTTAAAAAGTTTTGCCATTACGAAGTTAAGTGATCTCTGATGTTCGAAAAAATGGCTGCCCTAGGTAAGTTTTAAATGATTTAAAATTTAAATGATAAATGTAATAATTAAAATCGATGTGTTTTATATTGCTTAAGATATTTAGCATGGAATAAAGTCATTTGGTATGAGTTTTGAGACTCGGTTTGATCATAATGGTATCTGATATGAAAGAGTCCCCTATAGGGGACTTCAGGTCTCAAGCTTATATTTTTTGTATGTTTTTTCTTTTTTTCATATAGATTATTACAGATACTATACTCAAATTATTTTGTTTTCCTGGTTTGTTTTATCGAGAAATAGATACAAATTTAGCGTCAAATGCTGAGGACTTAATTGTTGATGGAATTTCTGATGATGGTGACCCTCCATTGCTCCATACAATGAGGAAACTCATAAACTGAGTAGATACAATATTTCGGATAAATATTCAAAAGATAATGATGTGCCATAATCTACTTTAACTAATCCTCAGACTACTTATCCAACTTCTCAAGTTAATCAAGCCAATACATCAACCACCACCAAGAAAAATCTACACCATCACCTCCAGGAGTTCACTGCCAATCGTTAACTGCCTCAATGGGAGATTACAATACCTCATATGAATTTTTAACAAAATATATTTTAGAAGATATTTTTTAATTAATAAGCATCTTTTTAAAGTATAAAATATATGAATTTACCGGAGAAAAACTAAACCCTTGTGGCATGAAAATTTTTGTACGCTCTACTCCACATGGTATGCCTTTAGAATTTTGTTTTATGAGGGTAAATATGACACTATACTTGAGACAAACGAGGCTGAAAGATAATATAAAAGGAAATTACAGGTTTCTCAACCCCTTCTACAATTGTAGACAGATATAGCAGGTCCTTTGGCAATGTTTGATGACTACAGGTGCCGGTTCACTGGTTGCAAAAGCAAAAAATCAAGAGTTTATTGCTTCACATGCAATATACAAATTTCTTTTGCAGTAAGGAGTGTTTTCTGCAAACAGTACTATGTAAAACTTTAATTTTCTACTGAAATAAATTTATTTTCTTGTATTTATTTTTATTTATTTTACTTTTTTTTGTTGGCTTTAAGACCTGGAGTCCCCTATAGGGGACATGCTATATAAAAAAAAACATGTATAAGTAGATATATAATTTATATATTTTTTTTATCTGTGGAGGCCCCTAAGTTCGTTTTATAAAAATCATATAAATAGCTTTCGAAATAGGGCCTCGGGACTGAGGAGGCTAAAGACTGATCGCAGATATAATGACAAAATAAAAAAAAAAAATTTAAATAAAACATTCATTATCCATTTCTCATTTCCTAAATATTTAAAATGAATAATAGTAAATAGTACAAACCTTGCAGGCGTGCAGAATGATACCATGCTCAGTTCTCATATGCTCCTTCAGCTTAGCAACAAATCTATATTTAATTGGGCACCGGCTACATTGTCTAAACAGCATCGGTTCTCTTTTCTTCCTCATTTTCTTCTCCGTGTGAACCTCAGGGGGTTTCTTATTCTCCAAATTAATCTGGACGAGACTTCCATCCACGAGAGGTTTGAAAAATGTTTGTGAACCGTCTGCATCCTTAATTATAATAATGTGGTCTTCTTCACTTTCCTGTTTCTCCTTTTTTACTACAATTTTAGGAAATTCAACTTCTACACAACCCTGTTTCAAAACACCGTCTAAACTGAAGTCAAAATCTGGAGTCAACGGAGTAAATTCAGGTAATGATATACACAGGCTATCCAGGGCTATAGAGTCAGGTAGTACAACAGACTTAATATTGCTCTCAATCTCATTAACATAAAAAGCCAATATTTCATTGTTGCGCTTGGTTTTTAAATAAAAACTGTATGCATTTGAGGCATTTTGAAAACATTCAAGACACACTAAGAAATTGTCTGTTTCTTCACACTGAAATAGATAGGTAAATAAAGTTTGACACAGTCATTTGCAGTAACATAATATAAAGTACATGCCAAATGAAAAATAATATAAATTGCTTGGTAAAGGTAAAAGATGAAATAAATCAGTAGGTACATTAAATACTAACCTCAATACCACACAATTGTTGTAGTACATCAGCTATACAATATTCTTTATCCTCTTTGCTTATCCTAGTGAAAATATTTTCACAATATTCAGCAAGAGGTTGCAAACATATTCGACACAAATTCTTCTCAAGATCTCCATTCAGAAGGTGGTTTAAAACCAACTTCAGGTCCAAGATGCAGGCCATACCTATTCCGTTCGTGATTATTTTTTGTATTACTCTTTGGACAGGCAATTTGCTGCAACTCCTGATTACCTACAAAAGAATACAATTTTGTTTGAAACATTTTTTCCAAACTTCGAAAATAATATGTACACACTATGTTTTTGATCCTTTACCGCTTAAATTAAAAGATGCGTTCTTCTTTCTTCCCAAAATACAGCCAAGAACTTTGATTTTGTTTGATTCGATAACGTATAGTGATTTTTTCTCTGTGGATTTGATACTCATTAACTCATAACTCAATGCCAGAGAGCTCAATGCCTGCTCTACACACACGAATCACACGATTAAAATAGTGTCAGTGTTTTGACAAAATACCAAAAAGTTGTGCTGTCAGTACTAAAAAATACTAAAAGCAAAATTCCAAAATACCAAAATTATACTAACATTTTTTTTAGAAATATGCTACGAATAACACACATTTCAATAACAAATCCGAATAATCGTTTCATAATTTTACCGAGGTCGCGTACCGGACATTTGTATGGAGGAGCAAAGATAGAAAGCGTACGGGTAGTCAAAGAACAAGCGGAAACTTTCTTGGAAATATTGAGAAATTTCTAAAACCCGAGGAATTCCGAAATTTTCTAAGGAAGAAATTTTTGGGAGGGAGGGAGGGAGGTGTTTTTACGAGAAAACACGCGAAAATACAAAAATAGACAAAATAGTTAAAATTCTACATAGCCCCTTTTAAACCCCAGTTACACGTACCGAGTAAACGGGCGAGACAGTAAATCGCCGAGTGAATTCCTAGTACTCGGTGCGTCTGAACACTACGCCGAGTGCGCCGCCGAGCGTTTCGCCGAGCAAATGGGCGAGACAGTAGCTCGGACCCTGTTCTACTTACTAGGCCGAGTGAACGGCGAGTGACCTCCTCCCGCTTCCCCGCACTGTCTCGCGCGCTCACTCGGTGCGTGTAAACAGACTGTCTCGCCACTCGCCACTCGGTCACGCTCGTCATATCGCCACTACCGCGCATTTTTTCACGTCCGCACTTTAGCCTCGCTCGATAAAACTGCACTGTCTCTCCTAAATGCTAGATGCGTGTAAACAGCTACTCGCTTATCTCACGCCGGGTCACTGTCTCGGCCGAGTAGCGTTTACTCGGCGGTTTACTGTCTCGCCCGTTTACTCGGTACGTGTAACTGAGCCTTTACACGTACCGAGTAAACGGGCGAGACAGTAAGTCGCCGAGTGAATTCCTAGTACTCGGTGCGTCTGAACACTACGCCGAGTGCTCCGCCGAGCGTTTCGCCGAGCAAATGGGCGAGACAGTAGCTCGGACCCTGTTCTACTTACTAGGCCGAGTGAACGGCGAGTGACCTCCTCCTGCTTCCCCGCACTGTCTCGCGCACTCACTCGGCGGCGCGTGTAAACGGACTGTCTCGCCACTCGCCACTCGGTCATGCCCGTCATAACGCCACTGCCGCGCAGTATTTCACGTCCGCACTGTAGCCTCGCTCGATAAAACTGCACTGTCTCTCCTAAATGCTAGATGCGTGTAAACAGCTACTCGCTTATCTCACTGTCTCGGCCGAGTAGCGTTCACTCGGCGATTTACTGTCTCGCCTGTTTACTCGGTACGTGTAACTGGGCCTTTATCAATCGGATATCCAGACGCACAGCGGGCTATCATCCCTTCTACCCCAGTTACACGTACCGAGTAAACGGGCGAGACAGTAAATTGCCGAGTGAATTCCTAGTACTCGGTGCGTCTGAACACTACGCCGAGTGCGCCGCCGAGTGTTTCGCCGAGCAAATGGGCGAGACAGTAGGTCGGACCCTGTTCTACTTACTAGGCCGAGTGAACGGCGAGTGACCTCCTCCCGTTTCCCCGCACTGTCTCGCGCGCTCACTCGTCGCGTGTAAACGGACTGTCTCGCCACTCGCCACTCGGTCATGTTCGTCATAACGCCACTGCCGCGCATTTTTTCACGTTCGCACTGTGGCCTCGCTCGATAAAACTGCACTGTCTGTCCTAAATGCTAGATGCGTGTAAAAACCCCAGTTACACGTACCGAGTAAACGGGCGAGACAGTAAATCGCCGAGTGAATTCCTAGTACTCGGTGCGTCTGAACACTACGCCGAGTGCGCCGCCGAGCGTTTCGCCGAGCAAATGGGCGAGACAGTAGCTCGGACCCTGTTCTACTTACTAGGCCGAGTGAACGGCGAGTGACCTCCTCCCGCTTCCCCGCACTGTCTCGCGCGCTCACTCGGTGCGTGTAAACAGACTGTCTCGCCACTCGCCACTCGGTCACGCTCGTCATATCGCCACTGCCGCGCATTTTTTCACGGGTTATAGACTGCTTTTGGGTAAGCTTGCTATACCGTAGACCTGTCCCTGTCCTCGGGCAAGATTGAAGTCAAGAGTAAAAGTAAACCCATCTGTTATATAAAAAAATATTTTTAAAAAATCATACTATATAATTATTATTTTTTAAATACTTTTTTGGTAATATTTGCTTCGGGATGAATGAAGAATACATTTGGGTTGACAATTCAATATATTACAACAAGACAATATATTATTATAAAGTGTTTTGTATTGTATCATTATTTGTATTGATCAAATTTCGTCATAACATATTTATTTTAATTTTTATATAATAAAAGATGATTCAAAGGGTTCACTAATGTTTCACCAAAAAACCTTTCACAAACCATCACTTTATAAACTATCACTTAATAGTACATTACGAAACAAGTGTGCAAAGTTGGTCATTACGCACAAGAGGCGATATTGGCTAATAAAGCCGAGTGTTATAAATGTTTTACTCTACAAATGTATTGAGTATAAAACTTTTATTTTATAAAGTTTTATTTCCTCAAATAACTCTCTTGACAAAAACATCATTTTACAAACGTACTATAGGTAAATTACACTGCGTTACAATTTTTTTTAAATTTTTAGTACCCTCGAAGCTACCAGGGTTTTTTGATAGATCTATATGTGTAGAATATAGGTTTCATAATGAACTTCCCTCCTATCACGTAAGATTTCAGAGAAAAATTGTGTCAACAATTTAAAACTATTTTTTTCGCTAATATTTTGAGACATCATTAAAATTAGTAGTTCTATAATTTTTAACTTGCTTTATAGCTGTAAATATTATAATACTGTTCATTATTACAGGGCAATTTAATTTTAATTATTTTTGTTGGTCTATCCCGCAAAAAAAAATTGAAAGTTGTGTTAATTTCTCCATACAAGGACTAGAACCGTAAAATATATGGAGAAATTAACACAACTTTCAATTTTTTTTTCGGAATATACAAACTAAAATAAATTAAAATTAAATTCCTCTGTAATAATGAACAGTATTATAATGTTTACAGCAATAAAGCATGTTAAAAATTATAGAACCACTAATTTTAATGATGTCTCAAAATATTAGCAAAAAAAAATAGTTTTGAATTTTTGACACAATTTTTCTCTGAAATCTTACGTGATAGGGGGAAAGTTCATTATGGAACCTATGTTTCACACATATAGATCTATCAAAAAAACCTAGTAGCTTTGGGGGTACCAAAACCGTGTAACGCAGTGTTATTAATCAAGGCTGGCAAGGGTGGTCATAAAAAAAATAACCTGAACCTAACTTTTTTCCGCCTTTTTAAAGTCTTTACGGGTGGTCATAAAAAAAATAACCTGAAACTAATTTCTTTTCCGCCCTCAAAGTCTTTCTGGGTGCATAAAAAAGAATAACCTGAACCTAACTTTTTTCTGCCGTCAAAGTCTTTCCGGGTGGTCATAAAAAAAATAACCTGAACCTAACTTCTTTTATGCCCTCGAAAGTCTTTTCGGGTGGTCATAAAAAAAATAACCTGAACCTAACTTCTTTTCCGCCCTCAAAGTCTTTTCAGGTGGTTATAAAAAAAACGACCTAAACCTAACTTCTTCTCCGCCCTCAAAGTCTGTCCAGTGCCCATAAAAAAATTTACATGAACCTAACTCCTTTTCCGCCCTCAACGTCTTTTCAGGTGGTCATAAAAAAATAACCTAAACCTAATTTCTTTTACGCCCTCAAAGTCCTTCCGGGTGGTCATAAAAAAAAAATAACCTGAACCCAACTTATTTTCTGCCCTCATGTCTTTCCGGGTGGTCGTAAAAAAAATAATCTGAACCTAACTTCTTTTACGTCCTCAAAGTCTTTCCGGGTGGTCATAAAAAAAATAACCTGAACCCAACTTCTTTTCCGCCCTCAGTCTTTCTGAGTGGTCATAAAAAAAAAATAACCTGAACCTTACTTCTTTTACGCCCTCAAAGTCATAAAAAAAATAACCTGAACCTGACTTTTTTCCGCCGTCAAAGTCTTTTTGGGTAGTCATAAAAAAAATAACCTGAACCTAACTTCTTGTCCACCCTCAAAGTCTTTTCGGGTGGTCATAAAAAATATAATAACCTGAACCTAACTATTTTTCCGCCCTCAAAGTCTTTCCGGGTGGTCAAAAAAAAAATTACCAGGTCTCCCACCCGGTGTGACATAATCAAATCAAATCATTTATTATGATAAATATAGTATAAGTGCTGGAGTCCTGTGCTAAGTAATGAAAACTTGTGTTACAGGTACTCCATACTTATAAAACTTAACTAAAATACATAAAATAAAATCTTAAAACTAGGTCACACGTATAGTCGGCGACGTGAGGCGCGCTGTATCAGCAGGCAGCCGTCCGCGGAATTTCCGGAAAACGACTCCTGCGGCCAGAAGTCCTCCTTCATGAACTTCTCCAGGTGAGGGGTCGGCACTCTCACCACAAATGAATTGAAATTCACCTTAGAGGAGGGCGCGGTTGTGCGAGTGTTAACATCGGTCTTATAAATAAAAATTATTTTTAAATAGAATTAGTGTAAATTTCAACATAAAAACATAATTTTCCTATAAATTACTTTACACCGTCCTTATAAAAGTGAAGTCAAATAAATTCTCCGTAAAAACCCAAAAACTGAATATAAATAAAAGTGACTTGTTGTGAAAATTATTGGTGTGAACATTTTGAACAATTTAGTACCTAATATAAAGGAAACAGACTGACAGTGAATAAAGTGCCTGAATCTCAGTGACTTGGATCAATTATAACTCAACTTAATCAATGTTATAACCTGGTTTTAATTACTATTTGCATAACCTTAAAATCATAATGAAGAAAATACCATACCATTTTCAAGACCTACCATTGCCATCTCTACAATAAACTATTAACTTCATTAGCGACATCTCATAGAAAAAATTAGCACTAGTTTGCACTGATATTACCTACCTTATATTAGTGAGTCTTCGGATCACCACTAGAGGGAACAGTATAAAATACAAAGAAAACTCAAAATGTCATCATCATTCAGTGCAGCTACACCAAAATGTTCGAGATGTCGCCACCATCTTCCTAAAAGAGAGTTTTTATGCTGTTCGAATTGCAATGCCATGTATGATTTGGATTGTGCTAATGTAGGCATTAAGCGATTTAACTTAATGGATAGAGATAAAAAAACGGCATGGCGATGCATAGAATGTATTAAAACCAAAGTCAATATGAATACCCCACTCCGACCATGTACACAACCTGTATGTGACTACACAAAAACTGAACAACAAACAATTGGAAATACAAGAGTAACAACAAGGTCGGTTGCAAAAAATAAACAGATCGACACCTCCAGCCAAAATTGTGATAATTGCTGCGGGTCTGCAACTGATCTAAAAGAATACTTAACTGAGTTATTTGATAAAAAAATGACAAGTGTTTTAGAAGCCATAGAGAACTTGAACAGTACAATAATAACACAAAATGCGCAGATTCAACAACAAAACTCTCGAATTGATCAACAAAATACTCGAATTGAAGAGCTGGAAGCTAGGATTAACACTCTTGAAAATAAGGATTTTACGGCACCTTCATTGCCCTCACATACGAAAACTACAATTGAAAATACTATTTCTCAACTCCAAATAGAGATATCTGATCGAGACCAAGCGCTGCTCTCCAATGACGTAGAAGTGGTTGGTTGCCAGGAAACTACCAATGAGAATTGCACTCATCTAGCTATTGCAATTGCACAGAAAATTGGCGTAGAAATAGATGAAAGAGACATTGTAAGTGCAGAACGAGTTGGGCCCCGACCATCCGGCCGGGCCCCTCCCGCCTCCGCTGTGGAGAGCGGCGCGACGACCCGCCCCCGCCCGCTCGTCGTGCGTCTCGCACGCCGCATCACACGGGACACTCTACTACGCGCCGCACGAGTTCGACGAAACGTCACTACAGATGGACTTAATATACCCGGGCCATCTAACACTCTATATGTCAATGAGAGACTTACCAAACATAATCGCCTGCTGTTTAGAAGAACCAGAGAACTCGCACGCGAATGTAAATTTAAATATGTCTGGACGCGTGACGGAAAAATCTTTGTGCGACAAGACGACGGTAAAACTCGCCATCTTATACGTTCAGAATTAGATGTTACCCAGGTTTTTGGAAAATACTGAAATTCGCTCTGAATATTATATTTCATAGATTTAATTTAACTATTTTTATTTTACTAATGAGTAACATTTTTAATAATATGTTTGTTCATATCATTTGTTTCAACCGTGCTATATTAGTATCTAGTTTTTTTAATTTTTCCTTACAATTTAACTTACGTTATATAATCTGTGCAAAACACTGTGCAATACCTGGTACTCTGAATGTTAACTTATATTTCATTGTCATACTGATTTTTATTTTGTTTGATTTCTTTATAGGATATACATTCTATATTATTTGCTTTAAAGTTCATTGTGTAAATATTTTATTTAAAATTACTACAGTTTATTTCCATGTAGCATTTTTTGTAAATTTATTTTTCATTTTAATTTCAGACGAATTTAGTATACTTGTTAGTGCACTTCTATTATTGGAATTGTATGTTGAAACCATGTTGCATTTTTCCTCTATGTTTTTTCAAAATGTTTATTCGTACACAAAACGTGTGTTTATTACCTATACGTATGCCTATCCATAAAATATTACTTTATTATTATAACTATACAATATACTTTACTAGAATATTATTTTATTATTATACATATAACTTACTTCTTTTCTATATCCTGTGTATATTATATTTTTACTATCACGGATTATCATGGTTTAATAACGTATTATATTGCTCGTTCATCCTAATATTTTTTAGCCATTGCCTTTGCCTGGAGATTTTATTTCATTGTAGTGTTTTTTACCTCAAAAGTTTATTTTATATTGTTTTTATAACAATCGTTTTTTGTACGCCTTATCTTATATGACGTACAATAAATACTTCAAAGTTGGTCTATACAATCCAGGCTCATTAGGCACTCACCATGACGAACTAATAATGGCAGTACCACAACATGAAATTGACATCTTAGCAGTAAACGAAACCTGGTTAAACCCTAACGAAGATGGTAAGGCACCAGTAATTCCTGGTTATAGGCTACGTAGTGTTCCTCGTCCCAAAAATATACGAGATGGAAAAGGAGGCGGACTTGCTTTCTATATCCGCAATGGTATACATGTCCGAACTTGTGACTATCCAGTATGTTCACAAGTGGAACAAATGTGGATAAAATTAAATATAAACGGCAAAAAGGTAGTTATAGGCACGGCTTATCGACCACCCCGGTTAAATTATTCAGTTTTATTAGATGCTCTTGCTGATTCTCTACAGTATTTTGTCAACTACGATAATATTATACTTCTTGGTGACTTTAATATTAACCTGTTAGATACAAAAAGTCCTGAATCTGTTAAACTGCTTGAGCTTATTGAACTTTCAAATTTAAAACAAGTAGTGAAGTCCCCTACCCATTTTACCGATCATAGTGCCAAGCTTATCGATGTTATCTGTACTGATGCTCATGTTCGAAATGTAACAACAGATGTTATTGGCAGTAAATTGTCTAACCATGCTTTGATTACTTGCGAACTAAATTTCAAAAAAGATAAACCACGTCCAAAGTATATTGTTTTTAGACCTATAAAAGACATAGACATGGCTATATTCCAGCAGGACTTAAATATTGTTCCTTGGTATTCAGTTTCAGATGCAAGTAACGTTAATGACATGGTTACTACTTTTAATAACATTGTACATCAACTCTTTGATAAGCATGCACCCATAAGATCAATTCTAATTAAGGATCGCTCTTATCCCTGGATAACAGATAACATAAAGTTAATGTTTAAACTTTGAAATGAAGCCCATAATAGGTATTATAAATCTAGAATGGAAAGCCATTATGATTACTATAAAAACCTTAGAAACTATGTAAACTCTGCCATCGAAAGGGAAAAAAAAAAGCATTTTTTGAGTTCGACATTAACAAACATATCAATTGTCCTAAAATCCTATGGAAAAACCTTAAAACAAATGTACTTCTTCCTAAAGTTGAAAGTGATTTACCAGGTCACCTTTCCTCTCCCGAAGAGATCAATAAACATTTCATTAACCCCCTTCCGAATGCTGTAAACCACCAGCCTGATTCATCTTCATATAAGATTACCATACCAGTAAATGATAGATCCTTTAAACTTAAACCTGTGAGTACATGAAAACAAGTAGTGAAGTCCCCTACCCATTTTACCGATCATAGTGCCAAGCTTATCGATGTTATCTGTACTGATGCTCATGTTCGAAATGTAACAACAGATGTTATTGGCAGTAAATTGTCTAACCATGCTTTGATTACTTGCGAACTAAATTTCAAAAAAGATAAACCACGTCCAAAGTATATTGTTTTTAGACCTATAAAAGACATAGACATGGCTATATTCCAGCAGGACTTAAATATTGTTCCTTGGTATTCAGTTTCAGATGCAAGTAACGTTAATGACATGGTTACTACTTTTAATAACATTGTACATCAACTCTTTGATAAGCATGCACCCATAAGATCAATTCTAATTAAGGATCGCTCTTATCCCTGGATAACAGATAACATAAAGTTAATGTTTAAACTTCGAAATGAAGCCCATAATAGGTATTATAAATCTAGAATGGAAAGCCATTATGATTACTATAAAAACCTTAGAAACTATGTAAACTCTGCCATCGAAAGGGAAAAAAAAGCATTTTTTGAGTTCGACATTAACAAACATATCAATTGTCCTAAAATCCTATGGAAAAACCTTAAAACAAATGTACTTCCTCCTAAAGTTGAAAGTGATTTACCAGGTCACCTTTCCTCTCCCGAAGAGATCAATAAACATTTCATTAACCCCCTTCCGAATGCTGTAAACCACCAGCCTGATTCATCTTCATATAAGATTACCATACCAGTAAATGATAGATCCTTTAAACTTAAACCTGTGAGTACATGAAAACAAGTAGTGAAGTCCCCTACCCATTTTACCGATCATAGTGCCAAGCTTATCGATGTTATCTGTACTGATGCTCATGTTCGAAATGTAACAACAGATGTTATTGGCAGTAAATTGTCTAACCATGCTTTGATTACTTGCGAACTAAATTTCAAAAAAGATAAACCACGTCCAAAGTATATTGTTTTTAGACCTATAAAAGACATAGACATGGCTATATTCCAGCAGGACTTAAATATTGTTCCTTGGTATTCAGTTTCAGATGCAAGTAACGTTAATGACATGGTTACTACTTTTAATAACATTGTACATCAACTCTTTGATAAGCATGCACCCATAAGATCAATTCTAATTAAGGATCGCTCTTATCCCTGGATAACAGATAACATAAAGTTAATGTTTAAACTTCGAAATGAAGCCCATAATAGGTATTATAAATCTAGAATGGAAAGCCATTATGATTACTATAAAAACCTTAGAAACTATGTAAACTCTGCCATCGAAAGGGAAAAAAAAGCATTTTTTGAGTTCGACATTAACAAACATATCAATTGTCCTAAAATCCTATGGAAAAACCTTAAAACAAATGTACTTCCTCCTAAAGTTGAAAGTGATTTACCAGGTCACCTTTCCTCTCCCGAAGAGATCAATAAACATTTCATTAACCCCCTTCCGAATGCTGTAAACCACCAGCCTGATTCATCTTCATATAAGATTACCATACCAGTAAATGATAGATCCTTTAAACTTAAACCTGTGAGTACATTAGTTGTCTCCCAAATTCTACGAAATCTTAAATCAAATGCTCAAGGAGTTGATCAGATATCCCTTGATATGATCTTACTGACCCTTCCATATTCTTTAGAATCGATTACCTCTATTATTAATGCATCTATAACTTCTTCTACTTTTCCAGAATCTTGGAAAACAGCTATCGTTCGACCTCTTCCAAAAAATTCCAATCCTCTCACTTTAAACGACCTTCGCCCTATCAGTATCCTTTCAATTCTTTCAAAGATATTAGAAAAGGTTGTACACTTACAATTAACCGAGTTCTTGGAAACAAACCATATTCTCCCACAAGCACAGTCAGGTTTCAGAAAAAATCATAGTACAGCTACTGCCTTGCTTGATGTTACTAGCAATATTTTAGAAGCCCAAGATGCAGGAAAGGGTACTCTTCTTGTTCTTCTCGACTTTTCCCGTGCTTTTGACACAATTGATATACCTCTCTTACTTTCTAAACTTGCTGCTTATGGGTTTGACGAATCTACTGTAGATTGGTTTAGAAGTTATTTAAGTGATCGTTCCCAATATGTCAAAATCTATAATAGCGATGGCTCTTTTTCTGTTTCTTCTTCCTCTCCAGTTAACAGAGGCGTTCCTCAGGGGTCCGTTCTTGGACCCCTGCTTTTCATAATTTATATGTCGGATATTACAACCTCAATAAAACATGCCAATTTTCATATGTACGCTGACGACCTTCAATTATACATCTCTTGCAAACCAAATGAAGTTCAATCGGCCATTACTAAGCTTAATAATGATCTTGAAATGTTAAATCTGTGGTCAGATCATAACTGCCTAAATTTAAACCCTAAAAAATCAAAGTGCATGATTCTTGGCACGAAACATCAAATAAGTGAAATTCAGTCTCAATCACCACAAATCCTGATAAACGGTGAACCTTTGACGTGTACTTCGGAATCTCGTAATCTAGGTTTGTTGATGGATTGCGAACTTCGTTTTCACTCTCACATCGTAGAAATTGCTCGAAACTGTTTTTACCGTCTAAAACTTTTATATAAAATCAGAGATTATCTTAGTCCAAAACTACGTGTACACCTTACTGAATCTTTAATTCTGTCTAAATTTAACTATGCTGATACAGTATATGGACCGAGACTTTTAGTAAAAACAAAAACTTTAATACAAAAAGTCCAAAATGCCTGTGCACGTTTTTGTTTTAATATTCCACCGCGAAATCATGTATCTCCTTTCATTAACTCCGCTAAAATACTTAATATGTCGTCACGCCGTTATATCCATTTATCTACTCTTCTTTTTGGTATTATTAAACATCGTAAACCGTCTTATTTGTTTGAAAAACTATGTTGGTCCACAAGATCTCGTCTTGGTCTTCTTGTTGTCCAGAGTCATAAATTAAAAACTTTCCAGGGAAGTTTCAAATATGCCGCGTCCAAAATTTGGAACAACTTGCCTCCACCTCTGCGTTGTATTTCATCCGTTAGTGTCTTTCGCAAACGTATAAAAGAAATAACATTACTGCGGCAAATTGATGGTAATGCCATTAAAGAATTTTAATACCTACATACTCCATATATATATTATTTACTCATATATCTTTTTCTAGAATTAACATTTTTACCCTTCAATATTTGTATCAATTCTTCTTATTTTCATGCAACATGTGTCATACTGCTTTTAAATCTTAAATTATGTTTTTTTTTTTTTTTTTGTTTTGTTTTGTTTTCGGTAACAAGGTACAATTTGTTTTATATTTTAGCCACCTTGCCTCCTCTCTTGGTATCAGCTGAAAATCAGCGCTTTGGCTTTTGCCTTGGCACCATGCTGAGCTGGTCGCCATTTCGACGAATTTAGTTAAATTTAGTGTTAATTTGGTATATATGTTAATTTAGTGCAAAATTTGTCGAATAAAGAATTTTTCTTTCTTTCTTTCTTTCTTTCTTTATGGCGAGATGCCAACTGTTCGACCCGGAGAGTGAAGTTTGACTTCTTCAGCACGTAATTGACGACATCCTCCACTCTCGTAGACCAGTGCAGTCGGGACACGTAGAGTTGCGTCGACTTTACTTCCGGACGCAACAGGTAGTTCTGTCCAGTCGGTGCGCTGCCAAGATGGTTTCGGCTGGTGGGCTTCTTCTTCCTCCGCGCTACTTTTATGAAGCCCTCTTCATCGCACAGGTCCTTATTGGGACCAACCTTCGCAGCCTTGATGTCCTTGCTAGAAGGTTTTCGCAGGCTGTCGTTTTTACCCTGTAAGTTGGGCCGTCTAGATGGTGCGACGGCGGAGGGGGCAGCTACGGCGGCATATGCACATGCATATGCATATGTATATATGTCAGGGTTGATGTGCTCTGCCGTGTTGTCGGCTCCTCGCAGGGGTGGAGCGGGCGGCGGGGCGCGGCGCATCACGCGGCACGGCTGCAGACGGCGACTCGAATTTCGCCGACTCAAAACTGCCGATGGATGCATTTTGCGCTCCACGATGTGTGTTAATATTGGAGGCCACGGGTGGTGACCTACATTCGGAATTATTACTTTTTAATTGTAATATTTCCGCACGTAGCCCCCGGATGGTGGTCTCCGATGCCTCCAATCTGTACTCCATCTGCGACAGGCTGGTCTTCAGGGCTGTGATGTCCTTCAACAGCCTGGACACGTCGACGAACGTCGGCACGTCATCTGGGTCAGTCTCCTTGATCACGTTGATGATATCCTGGAGACTTCGTTCGCCTTTATAATCTCTCCTGCGAGATGGCATCTGCGCGGTCTTGCCGAGCACCTCGTAGAGCAGCGACTTGCTTCTGCAAATCTCCTCAATGTTCTTATATCTGTGGTGTGACACAATAAAAGGTATTTGCATGTTGATATCATGTCACAATACGATTTGTGAGTTAATTTACAAATAAAAGACGCGTAATGAATTCTGTACCTATCCCTACGATGAAAATGTTGGGATAAGTGAGTTTAAACTTGAAACTTCATATCTTCTAGTTTTGGTAAATAATATTTATCAAACGATGTATTTGCCATAAGATATTTTGTCTAACGTTGTTTTAGCAATTGAAAATTTAGTTAAATAATTTGTTTGTAAAATGATAATTTGAAAAATAAGCAAAAATAATGAGTTTGTAAAAGCGTATGTTTTTCAAATGTATAGTTTTACAAGCGTTTTTTTTATAAAATGATTGTTTTTTAAATAATAATTTGTAATATGAGGGTGTACCGATTCAAAGACTTTCTTTCATTTGAATAGTCATTTCCATGTCATTTCCTTACCATCATCGTCATTTCCATATATTTTAAAGTCATTTCCAGGTACAAAACGCCATTTCCTTCAAACTTAGTTTTTTTTTTTAACTAAACATAGTTTTTGTTTTTGAAACTACAGTTGGTCTTTTAGTTAGAGATATAATGTGAGATGGTTTGCGTGTACGGAACCCTCGGTGCGCGAGCTTGACTCGCACTTGACCGGTTTTTTTTACGACAAGCTACGAAAACTGAAAAGTACCTATTGTGCACATTGTACATTTTATTTAGTTACCTAAATAGTAGTCATGGTCACTGTGACAGTGACAGAACTGACAGATGACTGGCAGTGCAATGGTCGTGTTGATTTTTTTTGGTGTTGGTTTCCTTCTTCCTCGCCTTCTCGGTTCGGTTTTTATTTAGTGAGATGGTGGAATTTTAATTTCATACATGTAGAAGAGTATGAACGAGTAAAATCTTGTGCAATTAAATTAATTACATGGCATAGTTTGAGTATATACAAATTTCAAGTTGAATTGTGGTGCAGGAAATTGAATTACCTAAGTGTTTGATTCAAAGTTTCCTTATGTCGGCTACTCCAAGTGTTTTACAATGCAAATTGACGGAATTACTTTAGCTTTTACCGGGGTTATGCTTTTATCGCTTTATTTAGGTTATGTAATGGGATTTATTAGGATATTTAATGGGGATTTTTAGAATATATTTAATGTTTGAAAACAAAATGACAAATTGACTACCTACCTATCGAATAATAACTCTAAAGATGTTGAGTATTTTGGGAACAAACAAAGCTTCCAAAACATTAAATTTAATGAATTGATTTTGCCAAAAAATTTTACAAATTCGTGTACATAATACATGTAATTTTGGTATATTGATAAAACAATTTTCAAAGGTAAGACTTGTTTTTATTTTTATAAATATAGTAAGTAGTTGTTGTAGATATTTCAATTTAAGCTAATGTAGACTTGATATATAGATGTATGCACTAATAAAAAAAAAGTAAAAAAAAAAGAGTTTTATCTAGGGTTCTAGGTGGGGGTACAATTTACTGTGAAACCGTACTAAACTTCATTACTTGGTTTTGGTGTGATGTGCGTGCAAGCATACTGATAGACAGACAAAAAAGGACGTATTATTATACTATTGGCCATATAAGGCCGCCATTCATTACTTTTCTGCTTAAAATACTCCAGACCAGTTACAATTTTTGATATGTAATAGTATAGTTGTATGATAATGTACAATTTAGGTAATAGATAGTAAGAATTAAAAGAATAAGTGACTGTTATTGCCGACAAACTGTTCAAGCAGTTTGACAAAGTAATTATTATGTAAAATAATTTTTGCTGTTGGGAAATAAAGAAATAATTATCCATTTGTTAGGTATTTAGTATGCTAATTATATTCAATATTGTCATTCCTCAAGTTGTAATGTATATTCAATGACTTGTGAATTGTTTTAGACTTTTTTTAATTGCCTTGAAATTATTTTCATGATGAAAATACAAAATGATGAAGTTTTGAATTAGAAAAAAGTAAGTACATTACTTTATGTGTAGTTGGGGGCAGATATAACTGATTCCTAATAGAAAAAAAAAATAGAAATATAAAAAAAAATAGGCAACTGCTCATTCACACATTACTTGATATTTATTAATACTTGTATAAAAAACATCACAATAAATAAATCCCATATTCTATTTCGACTCTTTCACAATACCACCATTTTTAGGGTTCCGTACCTCATAAGACCCTTATAAGATCACTTTGTTGTTCGTCTGTCAAACTTTTTTTTTCTCAGGAATGCTTAAAGGTATCAAGCTGAAATTAATATTGAATACTCGGATCCGTGGTCTCTTTCAGCTAAAAATAATAATAATTATACGTCAACGCAATCAAGAGATATTACCGAAAATGTTGCGAATTTTCGCATATTTTGCGATTTTAGGCAGCAATCAAAACCTATGGGGTACTTCCTGTTAATATTTATATATATTACCTGTTAATATTTAATTTCCTTTCTTTTATTTTTATTCTTTCGTGTGTCCGAAATATTTTTTTTGTAAAAGGACATTGGTAAATTTTTTAATAGTTCAAAATTATACTCGTGTTTTAACAGTGATTCTTTTCTTTTTATTTTAACGCAAGTTTCACTGCAGAATCTTAAGGATCAAACTGCAAAGTTAAGTTTGTTTTTGAACTAGTTGGTCTTTTAGAGCTATAATGTGAGATGCTTTGCGTGTACGGAACCCTCGGTGCGCGAGTTTGACTCGAACTTGGCCGGTTTTTTTTTAAATGTGAACCTTCAATTGAAAAATGAAAATGAAAAATGAAAAATGTTTTATTTACTGCAATACACACAATTTTTTAACATTTGTTATATACATTGCAGAAACTTAATATCTAAATCACTTAATCTATGACTTCCTCACTAGGCGAACCTGTATCGAGGAAGTCAACAAAAGTTAACAAACCAGAATAAAAACTTAATTATTTACCCAGTCAGATAGATAACGTTCTATCAGATATATTATTAGAGACTTAACATTATATTGATAATATTTCTTCTGTATCATCATAGTTTAAAGTAGACAACCAATTATAAATCACCTTGTGGGCATCAGTTGCAGTTTTGCGCTTGATATCACAAAATTTGGATACATAGTTATACACATGAATTTTTATGAAGGTGCCCAATCTTTGCGCAAACCCTGTATTTACTAAGGGAGTGTGAACCCTAAAAACTCTTCGACTTAAAAGAAATTCATAATTACTGGAGGCAACAACGGATTTATGAACGGATACCGAAGTTTTAAGTACATAAAGTTGGCGCAAAGTAAGCACCCCGGCCTCTTTGTAGAGATTTTCAGTTGGATACCTGTAAGGTTTGCGAAACATTGTCTTCAACACCGACCGTTGAGCTCTCTCTGCTCGAATAATAAATGTTTTAGCAGCACTTCCCCAACATGAAATGCAATACATAATTATGGATTGACATAGGGCGTAGTATACTGACTTTAGGGTCTCAGTGCTTGCAGCATTTCTTAGATTGCGCATCACATGAACTACTTTCCTTATTCGAGCCGAGAGGGTCTCAATATGAGCTTTAAAGTTTAGATTTTCGTCAATTTGAACACCAAGGTATTTGAGATAATTTAAACGCGACAGTATGTCACAAGAGCAGGGCTGCGTGTTGCATGTCTCTTTGTGGATTTGTATTTTCATTCCCAAGTCTGGTGCAGATGCAGCGGTCTTATGAAAGCACAAATACATGGTTTTATCTGTATTCAGAGTTAGAAGATTATTTTGAAGCCATTTGGATACCAGAGCCATACCATGCTCGGCAGTAGAACGAACTTCAGCCCATGTTGCACCGTGAAACACTATCGCAGTATCATCAGCATAGCATAATACATCAGCACTTGGGAATTCAATATCAAGAACATCATTTACGTACAGGAGAAATAGGGTTGGTCCAAGTATACTACCTTGGGGTACTCCAAACCGTACCGGCATAGTTTTACTAGTAACCTGACCAATTTTTACACACTGCCTCCTGTCCGTCAAGTAACTTGCAAACCAGTCTAGGGTGATACCACGGATACCCAGTAGTTCAAGTTTCCGTAAGAGTATTGGTATGGACACGGTGTCGAAAGCCTTGGTCAGGTCTAAGAACATGCCAATACAGCTTCGATTTTCGTCAAGGTGAGATGCTACAGTATTTGTTAAAAGAGAAACTGCCTCTTCTGTACTTTTTCCCTTACGAAAGCCAAACTGTCTAGGAGATAGCAAGTTGTGTTTTTCTATAAAATTTACTAATCGTGTGTTGACTAACTTTTCTAGTAATTTAGAGAATGTAACCAGGAGTGATATTGGTCTATAGTTGTTAACTAAGTCCCTAGCTCCATTTTTGTAGATTGGAGACACACAAGCAATTTTCCATGTACTTGGAAAGGTGCCACTTTGAAGACTTAAGTTAAATATGTGTACGAGTGGGGTCATGATTTCATATTTGATATATTTAACTAGATGATTTCCTAAACCGTCGATACCAGGGGCTTTATCATTTTTAAGACCGGATATAATACCTTCAACCTCATTAATATCTGTCGGGCTTAAGAAAAACGAATTAGCAGGAGTATTTTTAATTTTAACATTTGCTAAAAGTTCCGCTTCTGATATATTGGTCATTGAAATGATATTGTTTGCTAATATTTGACCTACAGAGGAAAAATGAGCATTTATGCTGTCGAGAGATTCCCGCACATTTTGACAACCCGGTTGTTTTAGTAACTCAGTAGGCTCTTTTTTAGAATTAGTTAAATTACAAATGTTCTTTATTACACGCCACAAACCTTTCGGGTTGTTTTTATTTTCTTTCAATTTTTTATCTTCATAGTCCGTTTTAACTTTCCGTAATAGATCCACGAAAAAATTGTGATATCGTTTGTATGTGATTTTTACAGCTATATTTTCTGGGTCACTTTTTGAGAGTAAGTGTAAACGGTCACGATGTCGCATGCAACGCATCAGACCGGGCGTTATCCAGGGCTTTAGGTTGAATTTAGATCTACTAACTTTAACTTCTTTGGAGTGCTTTTTAATGCTATCGAACAATCGCTCCATAAACACATCATTTGCAATATTTACATCATCTATACCAGTAACGCAACTCCAATCTAGACTAGCTAGTTCCCTTCTTATAGCTTCACAGTCTCGTTTTATTATGACACGACTTGGTTTGGCAGGTTTTTGACTTTTAATGCTCATACCAACCATAACTATGGAGTGATCAGTTATAGCATTTTGCCATACAATACCAATTGTGTCTTGAAAATTGCCTATGTTTTTGACATATATATGGTCAATGCAACGAACACCTCTAGTAGCCTTTGTGATGGCTGGGTAAAATCCATTTTCTGCCATAAAACACATGTATTCCAGGTTTTCAGAGGTGCTAAATATGTCTACTATATTAACGTTAATATCACCTGCTATTAAAAATGGTACATTTGAATCTGTAATAAAATTCTGGAGGGAAGAAAGGAAATTGTCAAGCTTTTTAAATGAGGGTGAACGATATATAGCAAGGATATCTATGACGTTGGGAATGTGGACTCTTAAGGTATCAGCTTCCTTTATAGGTGGTTCAGAAACCGTAGCGCACCATATATCCTTTATATAAACAACAACTCCACTATTTTTGTTGTGAAATTTATTTGTTCTGTAGTGAGCGTACCCAGGAATTCTAGGAATAATAGATGAGTCAGAAAGCTGACATTCTGTTAAAATCAAAACATCAAAAGATACATCAAGACACTGTAGAGCTACAAGAAAGGCATCGCAGTTCATTCTAATTCCTCGTATATTAAAAGCAAGAAGTTTAAAATCATGAATTGATGTAAAAGACTGCCTGCAGCTAGTATCATCGGCATACACATCACAGTTAATTTTTATGGAGTCTAATTCCGATGCTATTTCCTCATTAACTAGGCTTTTTGGTTACGAAATTTTCCAATTTTGTTTTCCTTACAAGTACCATCAGCCTTATTAAAATTGTAATATAACCATGTTTTATTTTAGGATATAGTGAAAATAATATTATGGTATTAAATGAGATGAATTTAACCAGTTTAAGCGCTGTTGACAGCAGACCTGTATAAGACATTTGACCACATAGACATAATTTACGCATTTCAAAATGTGTCACCTGACAAAGCCCCAAACAATAATATGTTTCAAAAAAGTAATTTTTAACAGTTTTAGATAAAACAGAAAAAAGCAGAAGTGACACATCAGTATTGTTAACATAACTTAGTGCGCTATAGTAATAATAGTATATTTTGGAATAGTCTAGCACAATTTCAAACACAGACATAGATGGCTTATGGTACTGGGGCGCCCGCAAGCCCCGACATAGGAAAAACACGATCCAAATCGCATTTCGAGGATATACGTATAGCCCCTTGCCCCTCCCGCTGCCTGACGTAGATGGTGCTGAGACTGCACCAGCAGTAAGCATATCCCTGCTGTTTGGCTCTAACTCGTGCTTCACGAAATAATAGTCGGTTCTCCTTTGTCAGTCTTTCGTTGAAAAATATTTTTCTAGGACTTCCCAGGACGTCCAGATCCGCACTGGTCATATTTTTCCGGGACTTTGAAGCTTTTAAAAACTGGTCTCGTTTAGAGCGACGCAGAAGTCTAACCACAACTGGACGCGGGGCAACAAGCCTATCCTCTGGGAGGACAGTAGTCACGGGAGCTCTTTTGGGCCCAACCCGTGCCACCCAGTCTATGTCATTGTCCTCCAATTCTGCTCCCACCATTTTGGCTGCCAAAAGGACAACGTGATGTAGGTTTTCATTACTATTTTCCGGTACGCCTACTATTTCTATTTCATTGCAGAGGTTATACTGCGCTTGGGTATTCAGTTCTTTTTGTAGAGTAAAAACAGTCGCTTTTAGAGTGTCCACTTCCGTATCCCGTTTTTCCAAATATTTAATTCGGTCCTCGGTCGCAGCTATTTTGGCCATTATTTCGTCCATCCTCTCATTGTTATATGACACAGAACGTGTAAGATCTTCTAGATTTGATTTTATTAAAGAGAACTCACGAGTTAATATGCGGAGCTGATCAGTTACTTGGCTTAACTCGCTTCCAGTTGAATCTGTTTTCTTACGAGTCGTCACATTTTCATCGCCGGTTCGAATCGGAGTGTGGCTGTTATCTCCACCCTTCCTACTCATGGCACAACAATCTGGGCATTTCCACATCTTTTTCCGTTCCGCTGTTAGGCTCGACATATTTATACATAATGAACAAAAACTTTTTTCACAGGGAGACGATGTACATTTCACAGTATTTTGCTCCTTAACAGTCTTCATACACCCAGCACACTTCATTTTTACAATACTTAAGACGACCGTATAATGTTTCTTCCCAGAGACAAAGTTGGTTAGGCAGCGTTACAAGACCATCCACGTTAGTTATTCTATGACAATCGCGTCACTGCGATGCACGGAGCGCGTTCCGCGGGTACTGCACGCGATATTCGCACTTGAGTAGGCTGCGTAACCGCGAGAATCCTCCGGCGGTCGAGACACAATAATGCGAACACTATACCCGCACGGTATAAAATAATTCTAATACACTTCGATATTATTTCGTAATCTGTAGCAATTTCGTTTAACACTTTATGGAAATAGATTATTTGTGTTAAAAATAACAGGTTTATTATATTTTATTGGAATACTACCACTTTTGCACTGTTTAATTTAGTAAATTTATATGGAAGTCTAAAACACAAAGTTGACTGTCTGACTAAGGCGTCAAAGATGTTCTTGAATTGATGAATTCTTTTTTATGTTCTTTTTAATATTTTCAAATCTAAAATCCATAGACAAATGATCCATAAAATTCGACTCCCAACAATTCCCTGTCTCAGTGAATCTTATTTTTCACGAGGGTCAGTTTTATTTGCCCCGACTGTACGTTGCACAGTCAGCTGCACAGAAACCCCCTGACATAGGATTTTATTTATTTTATTTCTTTACTGCACATAGCAAATTGCAGTCATAAAAAAAACATAACAAGTCCATGGTTATGTGCTAAACTACAATAAAACAGTGTACATAAGCAGATCAGATAATATAATGCCAGCATTAAAAGAAGGGACAAGCAAAATGTGAAAGAAAATTAAACTTTGGTTACAAATGTTAAAAAAATAACAAGATATTTGAAGTCAGGTGTTCTGCAGCTGGCTGTACATTACCTAATTAGGAAAATATGTTGTAAGGTTATGAATATCTGTTTATTACACACTTCCCAACTGTCACAGAATTAATATAAGTACTATGTACAGAAAGGAAACTCCCTGCCCCTCCCGCAATATGGCAAACACTTCTCTCCCGTTCTTATGTGTATTGGGACGTTATGACTATGAAAACGCACACATTGGTGTTACTGACGTGTTCACGAATATACAGTTTCATTTGTAGTAGTATAGTAGGTGGCGACCACGAACCGGAAAACATAGTGTTGGCAGGCCTCCCACTCGGTGGACCGACGACCTGGTGAAGGTCGCGGGTTGCGCATGGATGCGGGCAGCGCAGGACCGGTCGTTGTGGAAATGTTTGGGGGAGGCCTTTGTCCAGCAGTGGATGTCTTTCGGCTGAGAGAGAGAGAGAGAGTATAGTAGGTATATTTGACGCCCCGTTTCTATAAAGCGCCCGCCAAGTACTGTTGTTCCAGCTGTATGTCAGTCACTCAGTCGTAATATACACGGTGAATTTTCATTGGTTTTAGAGCCAAAACCCTCTTCATAAAAATCGTTAATTAGACCCTTTTTAGTCGTATTTCCTCTTGACTGAGGTCGTGGTCATTATATGGAATGAAACAAATAAATAACGACACTCTTGGCAATTTTTAATGGAGTGGTTTGCCATTGCCTTCTTTTTCATTTCACACACTAGCTGATAATCATCATCCAGAGTGCAGGTTTCCTCACGATGTTTTCCTTCACCGGAAGCAAGTTGTGGTCGATGAAAACTAACATAGGTGCATGAGTCAGTTTGGTATACAAACTATGTAGCACGGGTAGGTTTCGAACCTGGGACTTTTGCAGCCACAGGCGGGCCCTACAACTTGGCCACCACCGCTTCTAATTAGACCCAATTAGTCAAAATAAAAATTCAGAAAAAAACATGTTGACTAAAATTCAGACGCATAAACGTGAGAGCAATTAGTAGCGCATTCTACTTGTATTCGAGTTGATCTGAATCACAGGGCGGGCGCTTCATAGAAACGGGGCGTCAAATATACCTACTACTACTACAAATGAAACTGTATCTCCGTGAACACGTCAGTAACACGTCAATGTGTGCGTTTTCATAGTCATAACGTCCCAATACACAAAAGAACGAGGGAAAGTGTGGGGGTGCGGGGGGTGCCATATTGCGGAAGGGGCAGGGAGTGGCGTAACTGTGTGTACTCGAACAAAAATCCCTTTTGCAACTTTTTGTTTTAACGTCGCGGCGTCGTACACAAATTTGTATTGCGTATATGGTATGGATAGAGGATTTTATTTATTATATGAATTTTGTATACGCTGAATTTTCCAAAACCAATAAAAAGTCAGCGTATACTAAACTCTTTCGTTACCGAATCAATATTGATTACTTTTATTCCAGACATGGCTGAGTCAAATCAAATAGTTGACTTCAACATGGACATAAACATCAAAGAGGAGGATGAAATCATTGAAGACATCACCATCCACATCAAATCAGAAATAGAAGACCCGACAACTGATCATGATCATATAACATCAGATAACCAAACTGATCATGATCATATAACATCAGATAACCAAACTGATCATGAACATATAATTTTAGGTGACAATGAATCAACTGATCATGAACACTTAAGAGATGTCAACACAAACTCTGATCATGATCACATAACACCAGATGTCACTGATACAAATGAAACATTAGAAAATGTTAATTTTGATGTGAAAGAGGAAATGCTATCTCCAAATTATGAAAAAGACATTGTCCCATCACATAGTAACATTATGGTCACACTGCCTACAAATTCGGAGGCGGATATGTCTAAGAATATGGAAATTGATAAGGTTGATGTAAAAGAAGAGATGAGTGGAGAATTGGTTACATTTGACTATCCCAATTTTGATGACGGGAGTATGGATAGTGCTGAGGCAGCTGCCCTTGGTAATGTTGAGGCATGTTTGCAAGATGACGTTAGTGTTAAAGCTGAAAATGAATATTATACACATGTGAGTATTTTTAAGCTAAGCTATGAATTTGTTAAAATACATAGGTACTTATACCACCAAAAATTGAGAAATTAATAGTGAGTTAAAATTATAATCCCAAATATCTTAACATGCAAGGTCCGAGATATGGAAGTACTTCAAACCTTGGGTTTTTTTGTACTTACCCCAATGCCTTACTCACCTGCATCGGAAATTCGGAAGGGGGACTGCCTATCCCAAATAAATTGTGTGCTATATATTGCTTAGCCCAACATTTAAAGTTGATATTTGTTTCTGAATGTTGTAAAAAAATGAATTTCAAAGTAACTATAGATATAACAGAATCAAAAAGTTTAAAGTTGAATAATTATAAAAAAAATGTTTTGCAGGATCATCTGAATGCCAATTACAGTGAACTGATCAAGCAAGAACCAGACCTGACTGTAACAGAAACACATTTGATTTCAAACAAAGTCATCAACACTACTTCAACAATCACACACCCTCAAGATGGCTTGATCGAATCGCGAACAACCAAAACTTTAGTCATGGAAATACTACCCATGTCAACTATATCCCAACCATTGAACAAAATCGGTAACCCTGAAGAAATTCTACCAACGACATATACAAATGATGATTATGATTCTTTTCAACTCAATTCTATTACTGGAAATGTGTTATCTTTAGAACAAGAGGCATACGGGCTGTTAAAAGCAAAAACGAAAAAGAATAAAACAATGATAACATGTCCCAAATGTCCGAAAACCTTCAATAATTACTATGGATTGAAACGACATTTAAGTGTGCACGTTTCTATAGAAAACAGGGCGATGGGAGTGATCAAAGGTCTCGAGACTAGGAAAGAAAATCAACAAAAGAAACTGGAATTGATGGAAAAACATGTGGAACAGAAATCAGTAAAGAAAGAGCAGAAAAAAGGTGGCAAAATCAAAAAAGAATATTCTAGAACAAGATCAGGAAAGCCTATTATCAAAACAGAGGTTAAACGAAAGAAACTGAAGCCTAATATTAAGTCGGAAGATTCAGAGATGAAACCTGTTGATATTAAAATAGAAGAGGAGCCTGGAAAGCTCAAAGATGTTAAAAAAGAAGGGTATGAGTGCACATGCGGGAAAGTATTCCAAAGACGGAGCAGAATGGAGACATGTTTGAGATCTCACAACATGTATTCTGATATAGACAGCAAACATCCATGCGTTACTTGCATGAAACAGTTTAAAGACAAGGAGGAGTTAGCATTACATCGAAAACGGTTGCACAGGAAGAAATTCCCTTGCAAATTCTGCCCTACAGACTACGGAACCAGAAAAGAGCTGTTCAAACATTTGCAAATACACCAAAAAGTGCAATTGCTAGAGTACAAAGTTGTGTCAGAGTTCGTCAAAAACAAGAAAAAGCTGCGTTGCTTCATATGTTCGAAGAGTTATACAGAGTTGTCAGATTTAAAGTGCCATGTGATGGAGGATCATAAAGAGCCGTACATATGCCCTCTGTGTAGTGGCACCTTTTGTAAGATTATAGATTTTGCGCATCACACGAAGAGTTTCCATCCAGAAGTGGAAGGGCAATCGGTATTGGATGTCCTCGAAGCGTTCTCGAAGTTAGTAAGAGCTTGGAAGTGTGAGGAGTGCAATTTACAATTTCACGAAGCAGACAAATTAGCTTTACATCAGATAGAGATACATAGTCCTGAAATGAAACCGGACTGTCAGTTCCAATGTCCGGATTGCAGACGAGTCTTCATAAGTCAGAAAGGTTTAACATCCCACAGAAGAATACACCATAGCACAGAAAGCACAGAAGAGACTGAAGAAATAGAAAAAGGTGTAATGTGCCTAGAATGCCGAAAGATTTGTAAAGATATGGCGGCGTTAACCTCACATATGCGATTACATTCCCCTGAGAGGAAATATCCGTGTAAATTTTGTGATTTCCGTTTCGCTACGCCTGAAAAGAGGAAAGCTCATGCAGAAATACACAACAATGTGGGAGATCTCAAATACGTTTGTTTTATTTGCGAATATCAATGCAGTTCGGAAAACAGGTTGAAGCAACACAAGTTGTCCGTAAAACATTCTAGTATGAAAGAGTTTCTGCTAACAGGCAAACCGTTGATAGAAGAATCATCATCGAAGAAGAATTCTGGTAAAAAGAAGGAAAAAAAGAAAAAAGGAAAGAAGGATAGTGCGGAGAGTGATAGTGAACCTTGTGACGATGAAGTGTCATGTGATGTTTGTGGTGAAAAGTTTACGAGTGAAGCTGTGATGGCCGAACACAAACTGACACACCCTTTCATAGAGTTTCCCAACGAAGACAACCCCAGTAGGATATTTTTTAAATGATGATCTTGCCAGATATTTAATTTTGAGTATTGTTATGGCTGGTTATGATTATGATAGATCTTGTTGCTATTTATTACTGATCAATATTTACTTTTTTATTTCGAAAGGATTTCTTTTTTGTTTAGATTTTGTTATTTTGGAAGGGAGTAGATTATTGCCTTCGTTTATAATTTTCATAGGAAGACAAAACGTTTTTGGTTTAGAAAACCATAACCATGAATATTTTGTATTAACTACTATTTATAGTGGTTAAAAATATCAGGTGTTATTTTTTATTTATTTATTTTTTACTTTTCAAGTTTTTTTTTAAACAGGAGCAATCATTGCTTGTGCTTTTTTTTTTTTTTCATATGCAGATGTATATTTGTATCTATTGATTTATTAGGTAGGTACGTAGAAGATATTTTTTTGTTCAAAAACATGAAAAGTGATTAGCACAAAACAAATTATAGAAATACTATAAAAAAGTTATTTAAGGTTACAAGATTTTCATTTATAAAAGATTTCACAAAAATCTTAGCCATTTCATAACCAAAATATGTATGGAATGGAAACTTAATTTAAAATAGTATAAAAATTATAGAATTAATTATTGTTCAGTTTATTTTGATCTGTGATTTGATAAGCTTTGTTCTAAATTGCTAGTCCAGGAGTTTGTTGGAGGATTTTACTAAATTTACAATAAATAAATAGGTATGGATGAGCGAACATTTACTTGGCTTTCGGATAAATCACAAAATCTTCATATGTTTTGAGTTTTGTTATTTATATAGTAAAAAATGATAATGTAAAAATACCTACCTGATCAAAAAATGGAAGATCGAGCTGTTTAGACTTAGGTCCAAACTTAGATAGGTTAAGATCTATTATTTTGTCGAATTTTGTGATATTTTTTTTTACTATAAGTAACAATTTTTTTCAAAAATTACAAATTTTTTCTAAAAACTGCGCTAAGCAATCGAGGCCATTCATACCTAACAATATAGTGGAATATGTTACAATTGGATCGTGAAATTTTATCTTTTAACCGCTAGAAAATTTAGTTAAGATTTTAGTCTAAAAATCAAAGATTTAAATCTTTGCTAAAAATGTCTTAGTTTTTAGTCACATTTTGATACTGCAAATGTTTAAACAGCTATTAAATCATCTTTGTTTTTTTATTATTATTATTTCATGATGCCACTGGGCTAAAGCACTGCCTATTAGATTAATCAGCGGTTAAAAGTTAAAATAAGTTAAGGCGTAGTTGTTCAGTGCCTATATCATTAATTATAAGTCTAAATTCATATTTGGCGGCCGGTCCGCTTATTAAACGCACTGTATTATTTGAAATATCGAGGCTATATTTGTGTCATATATCATTATTTGCGTCATAAGTCCACTGTTGGACATGTGCCTCTCCAACGTTTATGTAAATTTTTAATCTCACTTTGCTCATAGTACGATTTTGTACTCTGTCCCAATTCTCGTAATCAAAGTCGCTTCGATATCGTAGCGACTAGCAGTGTGTGAGCGGTGCGACAATATGTAATGCCATCTCAGATCAATGAAAAAAGAATAGACATGACATACCTTCAAAACATCGTGCATACCTAAACCGGCGCCGACAAAGGATTTGGCACAAAGATGGCGGCCTGCCCATACTAATAATAGTGACCAAACATGGAAATCGGCCGCATAACTACTGTTTGGATATAGATTGGTATACTTCCCATCACGTGAAAAGGCCGCTGGTACGACTGACGAACCAATCGCCCGCGCCGGATGAGACCAGCCCGACCCCCGCTCACCGCATAGACCGATATATCGCCTACTGCGCAGCTTAACCGCCAGCCAAATTACGTGACGGCAACTATAAGCCGGGTCTATTTTTTTTTACTAAGTCTATAATTGCCATACTTTTGACTATTGTCGCACCGCTCACTCATTGCAAGGACTTAATTTGAAAATTATAGGCTACTGGTCAACCGGAGTAAGGACGCGTTTACAAAAATCAATGAAATTTGCCATTTGCCGGTTCGATTTCCGATAAATTCATTGAATTATTACGCGTACTGATGGATACTGTAAACCTTTGACTATATTAGTTTCTATTTTATTTTGTGTAAAAAGTAGTATTAAATACTATAAAATTAGTTTTTCCTAGCCTCTTTCCGCGAAAACAACGAAAACAGGGTAAGGTTTCGGTATAAAAAACTGAGTAATTTGTGAAATATTCTTTAAAAGAAAAATAGAAACATATAATATATATAATCAATATTATTTATTTCAAAAAAAACCATCAAGTTTTAACAAAATTTATATAAAATAAAAATTATCAGTTTAACTGTTTCGTTTTTCTATAGTATAAAGTGACGAACATTTCGAACGAAGCTTCAGTCGGCTCATGTGAGCCTCTGTGAAAGGTCGTCCCTGTGTCGCTCCCTGTCGCTACGCAGCAAAATCCCACGGACAAATACATCGCTGTGCATATACGAAAACTCAGTTAGATCAACTGGTTTTGATACTTGTGCGGAAAAGAAAGTACCTTTTTATTTTTCTTCGTTAATATTCCAGTGTGTGTTTTGTCTTCCTTAGTACTCTTGTCCTACATGAAGTCCAGCGTCCTGATGATGGAGACGGAAGGTTGCCATAGGAACTCTGTAATTAAACCATGTAACCTGGTCGAGTTTGGGCTTGTTTGGTTTGTGTTCTTTAGTACTCTGGTCCTACATGAAGTCTAGCGTCCTGATGATGGAGACGGAAGGTTGCCATAGGAACTCTGTAACTAAACCATGTAACCTGGTCGAGTTTGGGCTTGTTTGGTTTGTGTTCTTTAGTACTCTGGTCCTACATGAAGTCCAGCGTCCTGATGATGGAGACGGAAGGTTGCCATAGGAACTCTGTAAATAAACCATGTAACCTGGTCGAGTTTGGGCTTGTTTGGTTTGTGTTCTTTAGTACTCTGGTCCTACATGAAGTCCAGCGTCCTGATGATGGAGACGGAAGGTTGCCATAGGAACTCTGTAATTAAACCATGTAACCTGGTCGAGTTTGGGCTTGTTTGGTTTGTGTTCTTTAGTACTCTGGTCCTACATGAAGTCCAGCGTCCTGATGATGGAGACGGAAAGTTGCCATAGGCAGAGTTGGGCGTAATCAACTACTTTTGTAATCGGATTAATAATCTGATTGAAAGTAATCATGACTACATCAATCATGATTACTTTTAATCTAGATTACTTTTAATCATGATTACATTTGTAATCGTTAGTTTTGATTACAGTAGTCAGTAATCTGATTACATGCGTAGTTTTTATTATTTTTAACCGACTTCCCAAAAAAGGAGGAGGTTATATGTTTCGAAGTATGTTTTTTTTTATGTATTTTTTTAAGCATTTTTATAATAAATGCGCTTCGATATCCAGTCAGTATGTATCTTGCATGTCTGCGATTTTCTAAGCAAATAGGGGCTTTCGACGACCGACTGTATGAATCATATACTTAGGTAGGCTGTGATATAAGTATGGATTTCGCAGAAGGTCCAATTCACAAAATGTCCAATTCGCAAAATGTCCAATTCGCAAAATGTCCAATTTGCAAAATTTATTAGACATTTTGCGAATTGGACATTCTGCGACCTGGACATTTTGCGTGTTGGACATTCTGCGAACTGAACATTTTGCAAAATTTATTAGACATTTTATTATATATTAGAACAGAATTTTATTATATAGAATAAAGACTGTTATATGATGATATCTTTAACAGTTATCGCAATAAAGATATGTTGAGGCAGAATGTCCAATTCGCAAAATGTCCAATTTGCTAAATGTATATTTTGCAAATTTGACATTCTGCGAACTGGACATTTTGCGTTTTGGACATTTTGCGATTAGAACATTTTGCGAATTAGACATTTTGCGAAATGAACATTTTGCGAATGGGGCATTCTGTGTATTGGACATTCTGCGAACTGAACATTTTGCCAATTAAACGGTTTGTGACCGCTGGACCTTTTGCGAATTGGATGAATCATATAGGTAGACATTTTGCGATTTGGACATTTTGCGAATTGGACCATTTGCGAAATCCATAGACAGAATGTCAAATTCACAGAATGCCCAATTCGCAAAATGTCCAATTCGCAAAATGTCCAATACATTTTACAAATTGTACCTTTTGCGAATTGGACCTTTTACGAAATCCATACTTATATCACAGCCTACCTATATGATTCATCCAATTCGCAAAAGGTCCAGCGGTCGCAAAACGTTTAATTTGCAAAATATTCAGTTCGCAGAATGTCCAATACACAGAATGCCCCATTCGCAAAATGTTCATTTCGCAAAATGTCTAATTCGCAAAATGTTCTAATCGCAAAATGTCCAAAACGCAAAATGTCCAGTTTGCAGAATGTCAAATTTGCAAAATATACATTTAGCAAATTGGACATTTTGCGAATTGGACATTCTGCCTCAACATATCTTTATTGCGATAACTGTTATAGATATCATCATATAACAGTCTTTATAAATACCTCAATAATATTTTATTACTCAGAAGCTCTCAGAGCTTCGAGATAGAGTTTTTCACTTAACTCTATTTATTCTTACCAGTCCTATCATGTAAACAATCTTCACTGTACTTTTTGTTGAATTTTGTTAAAAATAAATCAAATATTAGTTCAAACCTAAACATTCTAAAGTAAAACATTTATTGATTGAAAGTTTCATTTAAATCCGTCCAGTAGTTTATGCGTGAAACGCATACATACATACATACAGACAGACAAGAAATTCCAAATATTTTTTTTTTGCTTTCTATTATTCTTTTTAAGTGTCCCTCTATCCATTTCAGTCAAAAATACTAAATGTACAGACAAAATATTTTTACTGTTTTATTATATGTATAGATAAAAAAAATACTAATATAAAATAAATATTCTACAAAAAATAATATTAAAAGTATCAAAATGTGTTTGTTCAAAAGATTCCCGCTTAGCGTGCGTCGCTGTGACTGTGTGCCCTGCGCATGTAGTAGTACAATCAAATACCTAAAATTGAAGCGCGTCTTTTTGTAAATGCGTCCTTAAGGAAATAATCTATGGTGCAGTTGACCGTACTACGGAACATTTCTTTTCTAATGACCATTGTGGTTTTATGGGATAATTTTTGTGTATTTCCTTCCATTTTATACCCAGTTTATGAGACAGAAAAAATATTATAAACGATTTGTAGTTTGTTTTATTGATCGCATTTTCAGGTCTTTTGATGAAATATTTAATTTCTTTACTGTTCTCTTTTCTAACCATTCAGGAACATTGAATGTGAAACCCTTGAACTTTTATCAGCTGCCTCAGGAACTAATATTGTTTGCAGCTGTTAGGGACCTCTGGTGTGACAGTCCGGCGTGATAACCGTTGGGCCACAGAGGTCGTCCAAACACACTGTCTTTTTACACTATGCGCACTCACACAAATGCAAAACTGCCCAGTTTTGCATTTGTGTGATATGTTCATAAAAAATGCCATATAACATACTATTAAAGGCTCCGACACTGATGACGGGACACATTATATTACAGGTTTTGATAGCAGAATGTTTTATTCTCACAACGTAAGCCCAGTTTTGCATTTGTGTGAGTGCGCATAGTGTAAAAAGACAGTGTTTGGACGACCTCTGTGGCCCAACGGTTATCACTACTGTCACACCAGAGGTCCCGGGTTCGATCCCCGGTCGGGTCAAGATGGAAAATGATCTTTTTCAGATTGGCCTGAGTCTTGGATGTTCATCTATATATGTATTTGTTATAAAATATAATATCGTTGAGTTATTATCCCATAACACAAGTCTCGAACTTACTTTAGGCACAGAATTAATATAAAGTACTACGTACAGAAAGGAAACTCCCTGCCCCTCTCATAATATGGCACCCCCCGCACTTCTCCCCCGTTCTTTTGTGTATTGGGACGTTATGACTATGAAAACGCACACATTGACGTGTTACTGACGTGTTCACGGATATAAGTACAGTTTCATTTGTAGTAGTAGTTATATTTGACGCCCCGATTCTATGAAGCGCCCGCCCTGTGCTTTGGAGTTCACTCAATCTGTGTAATTAGTCCGTATTTATCATTTTGACAGCCAGCATGATATTTTTTACACGACTGACCAAAAAAGGAGTGTTATGTTTTCAGGGTTCATGTATGTAAGTATCTTTATTCCACCATGAGTCCTGAACGGTTTATCAAATTTTGATATGAGAGGTATTTTTAGATTCCTTGCATTACTCCGAGTGACATAGGCTATGTGAGTTGTCAGTCGTGATTTTTATTTTTAATAATTAGCTTGTTTCATGTGTGAGATGTCCCTTGTCACTATTCGGAATCACTCACACAAACGCAAAGCTCAGCTCACGCTGTAAGGACTTTATTAGTTCACTTGTCATACATTATGGGTAGGGATGTGTCAATGTGCAATATTATTTAAAAAAATACTTATTAAGTTGCATAAAACAATCATTTGCGATATATTATCATAAATAATATATGCATTTTTTATCTCAGGCCTAGCGCACAAAGGGAGAGGCGCGGCGAAGATACTGAGAAGTTAACAATGTAAATTAAATCCTAATACCTACATCAAAAGATTCACAGTCGCGCACCACCTATCGTGACCGTCTTACCGCTTTGCGCGCCGGTTTCTCTTTTTTATGCTATGGTATTGTCAGTCTTATGATCAAAGATCGGATATTTCAGTGCATATTTACATAATCTTCGAGGAAGTACGTATTAGAGTGGATAATACCACCTCTAAATTAAAATATTTTTTGATATATTTAACAAATAAATAAATAGTACTGAATTGAATAAAGATATTTAGGTTTTCTTGTTATTTTATTCACTTTGACACAATTTTAGTACGGATCTCTAAAAAATAGAATAATATTCTTCAATCAATAACTTGTACCTTAGGAATTTGGGTTCAATTTAAATTGTCAACTTCTTAGTATCTTCGCCGCGCGTCTCGTAGGCTGGGCCTAAGAAACAAACTCATCTATATATATCATGTTTTTTTCTAGAAAATACTTTCAATTTCAGATAAAAATTTCTAGTTTCATTTATCGAAATTAGCACATTGACAAAAAAGGTTACTTAAATGAAAGAGTGAATTATTTAAAACTTGTTTTATTATCACTAGGTATGATAACACTCCAATTACCGTTAGCTCGGTAAAAATGCGGGAATCGCAGAAGTGACCTTCAAAAATATTGTCTTGCAAACATTATGTAAACTCCGTTTTTTTCATAATTGTCCTATTATGTAAACAATCTTACC
The DNA here is from genome assembly GCA_018467065.1 of Ephestia elutella. Classification (NCBI taxonomy): domain Eukaryota; kingdom Metazoa; phylum Arthropoda; class Insecta; order Lepidoptera; family Pyralidae; genus Ephestia; species Ephestia elutella. Next base: position 4,005,521 of record CM031594.1, read on the forward strand.
ATGTCTTTTTATGATTTTGCAACAATATAAATTAAAATAGACTTTTTAGGAAATTACTTTCGTGGTTAATAAATGTTTTACTTTAGAATGTTTAGGTTTGAACTAATATTTGATTTTTTTTAACAAAATTCAACAAAAAGTACTGTGAAGATTGTTTACATAATAGGACAATTAAGAAAAAAATGAGTTTAGGTATTTGTAACTTGGCATATCTTTAGCCAAATAAACCTGAAAAAAGGTGTCATTTCGCAAATGCATATTTTTAAACTGTAACATAGGTGTTACAGTCTTTACGCAATACAGTTATTTTTTACATCTTTTAGTAGAAACATCAAAAAACAACATTTTTGAAGATCAAAATTCGTTACATATGGTTACATCTCGCAAAATTGTGACTGAATTTATTTAAAATTAAATAAAAATGCCGAGTTTCACTACACATTGCAAAGTTAAATAAAATCATTAAATTATTATTCGTAGAATAAAAAATAAAACATTTGTTTCTTACAGCTTGGCAAAAAGATGCGCTACCACGATATTTATACAGGGTGATTTTTATCCGAGGATTTTATCTAATCCTAAACAGTATTTAATTGGATGAATAACCAAAAAATTATGTAATCATATGATTTTTTTCGTTAGTTGAGTCTGAAATCTAATAAACCACGTACCCGTTTCACTAGCTACATTGCAAAGTTAAATAAAATCATTAAATTATTTAAATAAGTCCCTCCGATAAAAATCACCCTGTATACAGGGTTATTGGTATTAAACGCAAAACCTTCCTAGGGGTGAAAGTACTCATAAATATGAACATCTTTTTGTACTGGACCGACTCTAAAATATAAAAAAAAAAAATCAGCTGTTCCATACATTTTGGGCGAGTAGGTATTGCAAATTGTATGGAACAGCTGATTTTTTTTTTTGAGATTTCAGAGTCGGTCCCATACAAAAAGATGTTCATATTTATGAGTACTTTCACCCCTAGGAAGGTTTTGCGTTTATTACAAATAACCCTTTATAAGCATTGATGAAAACTAATAAATATAGTATAATTATACAGTTATAATTATAAGTAAATTATGGCAATAAAAACAATAATGAGTATGTATTGAAACGGTGTCATTGGACAAGTATATGTACACTTTATTTACTTTTTACCAAGCTTTTAAATAGATAAAACTTCAAATAAAAATTAAATCACGTGGCAATATTCTTAACTTGCCTCTCGCTTACCTATCGTATGTTAGAAAGAGAGGAAAATAGCAATTCAATGCCTCTTTGTATACCCTTACCGATTCGTCGCTACACCCGTATTTAAATAGGTTTTTTTTTTAATTTTGTAACTTTTTTACAGCAATGTCGTAAGCCGTTAATGAGGGTATTTTGTAAATGCTTCATTTACACATTTTCCGTTGTCAAAAACTGGGTTTTAATTTAATTAATGCAATATAAATCATAAGAAAAAATAACAAATTTTCGATACCCTTAAAGTTTTATATGAAGACAATTTTTTAATATCATAAGCGATATTAGAATTAAAAATGATATCTAATATATCGGACTTAACTATGAATTCAAATTGTATTCTAAATATTACTGACTGATCAAAAAAAAAAATGAGTATCTATGATACTCTACACTGGACACTTGATATCTGCAAGCTAAAACAAACTTTATGCTAATGGTCTTAAAGTTGATATTGTATTATCGACTTCGCAGAAAATCGCAATATTCGTAATAAATAAATTGTCATGGAATAATAATAAACAAAAGGCCTATAAGTAATAACATTTTTAAATAGAAACAATTTATGTTTCGAAACTGGCACAACTGTCACGAAGCGAGAGTAATGCACTTCGAGCTTGACAGCTCGTTGTGCAAAATTCTTTCACCAATAGAAAGCTACATTATTCCCGAGTGACATAGGCTACAATTTATGTATGTACCACCTGAGCGAAGCCTCGGCGGAGCGCTAGTATAATAAACTATAAAAGCTTGTAAAAATGTGTCCAATGCGAAATCTATCACAAATGCGGTCAGCCAGTAACAGATATCTTATAATTAATAGCTAAAGGTGATCTTCCATGGTTTCGCCATATTGGCTGCGGGCTTACGCACCACTAAGACGTCGTTACCTGAGAAATAAACGAACATTATATATGGTTAATGAAAAACTTAGGCATCCTTTCTACTGGAAGTATAAAGTTAACAAATAGCCCCTCTGGCATGTTAGGCGACCAAGACTGTTTCATGAGTTTCTTTCGGCATTTCTTCTCAGCAGTGGTCGTTCCGAAATGCTAGTAGTTTGTAGCTTTGAGGCATAATACATTATGATTAAATAATTAGTTATCGACGTGAAAAAGAGCCTTCTTTGAAGGCCAAGTTTCAATAAAAAATTTTGACTTTGGAGAGAGTACTCATGATTATGGGCAACATTTTGTATGGGACCGACAGATGTTTGTATGGGAATCAGCTGTTCCGTACTAATTGACCCTAGTCGCTCAGAATGTACAAAATAAGCCCAAACGGCTCAAAATAGGAAATTTGAGTATTGACCACAGTAGCGAATTTTTAGGGGTGATATGTGTATGAACTATAATCGGGCCGAAACCTAAACTCCCGTATGACGTATGTCAGTTTGACAATAATAGTGATGTACCTAAACAGGAGTCGCTACGATTATTTGATTTTACGTAAAAATAACAAATTCAAATAAGATAATTATTTTTATTAATTAGAAGTCTGAACCATCAAAGCTGTCATAGTCACTAACATGGATAATAAATTCATAGTGAATAATATTATCTACTCTGATTTTACGATTCGATACGATTGCGTGAATTCTTGTCCCTCTTTCTATTTTTTTTGTTTTGCCTTATTGTTATTTTTTTTTTAATTTTAAGGTTCAATAATTGTTATATTCAGCATGTAAAATTCAATAACAAACCTTATTAAATAAATCGAAAAATTAAACGATGTATCGCGATTTTTTATATTTTCAGTATCGATTTATTGTCGCCGGATGCAATGGAACTCTCTATACGGGCAAGCCGGAAGTTCAAGTACTACATTTCCGCGCATAGATTTAAAAATCAAAAAAATTCGGAAGTACATGGGCTTGACCCTGATGACACCTGTCATACGGGAGTTTAGGTTTCGGCCCGATTATAATAGAATGAAGATGAGTGAAACCTTATCTTCTAACGGCTAACAAGTTTCAAAATCAACTAAATCTAGTTGGTATATAACCATTTATAAGCCTATTGTTATAAAAATATTTTTTACTCCAATTATTAAATTTTTATTTAATTTCTGACGTCACGTTATAAATTGCACTTTTAAATGGGCATATTTAATCAACTAGATTTAGTTGAATAAGTATATGACCATTTAAAGGTGATATTTATAACGTGACGTCAAAAATTTACCTATAGCTAAGTTGACTACCGCCTCCAAAGCGCTAGTGGAGAAGAGGCGCAACAAATACCACTACATTTTATTTCTATTGTTGGTTTTTAACCGTCTGCCCCCCAAAAAAATCCTGGATCCGTTCATGCAGACTATGTGACTCCTCCCTGACGATAATGCTGGATCCGCCCTAATGAATAGCTAACAAGTTTATTTCTATTGTTGATCTTTTAACCACTCTTGTGCCCAGAAAAAAATCCTGGATCCACCCTTACCTTTGTGTAACGTCATAAATAAGGCTAGTTATATAATCAGTTTTTGACATGAAAAGTGCCTTATTTAAGGTCAAGTTTCAATAAAGAATTTTTGATACATACATACATAGAATCACGTCTTTATCCCTTACGGGGTAGACAGAGCCAAGAGTCGTGATTTGAGCCAATTTTTGATTGGATCCGTTATTATTTCTATTGTTGATTTGAATCACCCGTGTGCCCCCCAGAAAAAAACCCTGGATCCGCCCTTACCATTGTGTAACGTCAAGGGTAATCTTGTCTTCTTGATGCGATTTAGCAGTCTTAGGCAGAGTCTTAATACGGTAAGAGTCTTAATAAGGTACATAACCCTTATCAACCCTTTCGGGTACAGCAAATATTGGAACATTTTGTACCAATGGTAATATCTATACCTACTTACAAATTACAAACTACATTTCTTAATGAGGGTATTTTGTAAATGGAAGTGTATTTCTATTTTTAATCTGGCCCATGCCTGACCATGTGACCCCCCCCCCCCCCTCCTAAAGCTGGATCCGCCCTTACCTTTGTGTAAAGTCATCAGTAAAGCAGTAGTCTTGTCCCCTTGGTGCAATTTGGCAGTCTTAGGCGGATTCTTAATGCCGGCGATGACGATACGCTCCACCCAGGATCGAGTGGGATATGTCGCGTCCTCATCTATGTAACTGTAAAGAAAGGGGGGAATGAATACTTTAAAATGTTTGGGTAGATCGGAAATTATCTTAAAATTTAAAAAAATAAGCTAAATACTAGCTTTTGCCCGCGGCTTCGCCCGTGTGAGTTTAAAATGGGAACAGTGCTTTTTCAAGGGATGAAAGGTACCCTATGTCCTTCTCAGTACTTCTAACTATGTGTATGCGAAATTTCAGTACGATTGGTTGAGTAGATAAAGCGTGAAGGGGTAACAAACAAATTCACTTTCATCCCGGGAAAAAGCACTGTTCCCGTGGGAAATTCACGCGGGCGAATCCGTGGGCTAGTTGAAAATAATTTTTGAGGTTATCACATACAAAAGTACATTAAACTTACGAATAGGTCATCTTTTCGGGTGTATACTCCAACTTAGCGTAGATGTATTTATTGTTCCTATATTCATAAGTCTCGCCGTCATCGATGTAAATCGTGCCTGATGCAGTATTCTGTAAAAAGCAAATGATAAATCAAACTTCATGGATTAATTAGTACTATTATGTATAGATATGACCTTATTTATGACGGAATAAGTGTTGATTCAACTTTTTACATAAACTCCGTTTTTTCGTTATTGTTATTATGTAAACAATCTTCACAGTACTTTTTGTTGAAAATAAATCAAATACTAGTTCAAACCTAAACATTCTAAAGTAAAACATTTATTAACCACGAAAGTAATTTCCTAAAAAGTCTATTTTAATTTATATTGTTGTAAAATCATAAAAAGACATGGTAAGATTGTTTACATAATAGGATAAGTAGGAAAAAACTGAGTTTACATATATATATGAACCCTGAAATCATAACATTCCTTTATGGTCAGTCGTGTAAAAAGAGAAAATAATTTTAAAACTTTTGAAAAAACACGTTTGAAAGTGACGAAACAAAAAAAAAATAAAACCGGCCAAGTGCGTGTCGGACCACGCATAAAGTAGGGTTCCGTAGTCATTTTTGGCACCGCGCTGTTTTGCATTTCTTGCAAGAAAAAAGTATATATTTTTATTTTATTTATAATTTCAAAAGTATTCATCACAGGATACCCGAAACAATTTTAAATAAGAGTTTCCGCGCCTGTTTCTTTACGTGAGTGATTTGAAGTTTATAGGTCCAAGACTTTAGAAATTACAGGGGGGGGACACCGTGTAAACGACTTTGGCGGGCTATATCTCGCAAATGGTAAAGCTGATAAAAAAGTGTTGTATGGAAACCCTACCTTATTTTCATAGTCCTTTTCAACGATACCCCACACAAGGGGGTGCACTCAAAAAATAATTCACCCCCCCTTTACATGTATGGGGAGGTACCCTTAAAAAGGGGTAATTTTAATTTTTTGTATTTTTAAAAATGAGATCTATATGTGAAGTATCCTCGAACCAAGTTACATGCAAATCAGTCCATAAACGTAGAAGATATTCTGCTGTGACAGACTAGGACGGACGGACTGAACGATCTTATAAGGGTTCCTTGTTGGACTACGGAACCCTAAAAACAAGTAATTTATATGTTATTTGTGCAATAAAGTTATAACAAACAAACAAGTTAGTCAAAAACAACTCACATTATCGTCCAGTGCCACTAGCAATGTGTAAGGGTCGTCGGCCATCAGTGCTGAAGAGCGGCGCACGCGCTCCTTACGAGGGATTATAGTTCCACCGCGCTGGTACACCGGGATCTAGGGTGGAATGCAAACGTTTATAAATCTTATATCTTGGACACTGGTTGACCTTCGACTTGAAGGACAATACTTATATTGAAAGGAAGCGTAGGGCGCTATCAATGCGTGCCAATATGATAGCCCGTAGGTTTGCTCGATGTTCTCGACAAGTTAGAATAACTCTTTTTAGAGCGTACTCCTTTTACACGAGCAGCCTATGGGCACAGGGCGGGCGCTTCATAGAAACGGCGCGTCAAATATGCCTACTACTACTACAAATGAAACTGTATATCCGTGAACATGTCAGTAACACGTCAATGTGTGCGTTTTCATAGTCGAACGTCCCACAGTTACACAAGAACGGGGGAGAAGTGCGGAAGGAGCGGGGGGGTGCCATATTGCGGGAGGGGCAGGGAGTTTCCTTTCTGCACGTAGTACTAATATTAATTCTGTGCTATGGGTGCAATTACACAAACGCAATTTAGCGCCCTACGAGTCCAATATAATGATGCCTTCAGAGTGTTGTTGGGGTTGTCTCGACGTTGTAGCGCGAAGGGGATGTTCGCCGAGGCGAGGGTGGATTGTTTTTACACCACTATCCGCAAACGGTGCACATCCCTGGCAAGCAGACTTCGGGCTAGTTCCAACGGTGTTCTGAAGATGTTTGCGTCACGTGTCGATTTTCAGTATGTGTATCATTGTTCAATGATACACGTACTGAAGAACGAATAGGTGTGATGTCTGTATGTGTGTTTTTGTGTATGTACTAACACTAGGTTTTAAGATATCTGTGCTACTAACAAAAAATGATCCCTGTTGGTCGAAATAAAAGATTAATTATAAACTTTGATGCAGTTCAGATGTGAAACTTCGTAATGCTCAGAGACACTTGTTAGTGCATATAATCCGATCTTTCTTTCTTATCAAGTGTGTTATTACTAACACTGGTGTCAGATTTTATTCAAGTCGCCTAAAGGCATCTGACATGACTTTTATGACTACCGCCATCTAGTGGCAGTAGCCGTATACACACTAGTAAACTAAACAGTCAGCCAATATGCAGGTTTCCTCACGATGTTTTCTTTCACCGGAAGCAGGTGGTGGTCTATGAGAAAACTACCATACATGAGTCAGATTGGTCTACAAACTCATGTGACACAGGTAAGATTTGAACCCGGGTCCTACCTGACCTCAGGCGGGTGTCATTACCACTTGGCCACTACTGCTTCATATAATCCGATGTCTAGTAATGACTGATGAATGAAGTGGCTTATGCAAATAAATGTCAAAGGTGTGTGGATTCTTCGCTAAGCTATCAATACTCGTTGTTATGAGAACGTAAAGTGGGCTTTAACTCTATCAAAATAAAGTCGATTTTTGATTGTTTTAAAGTGATCTTAGTAATGATGAATGAAGGAAGTGGCTTATGCAAAATTTGACACGGGCGATTCCTGAGCAACGCAATCTTGATTTATTTCTGTTACTCATCTTAGAAATAAAGTCGATTTTTGATTGTTTTGAAGTTACCTTAGAAATAGGAGTGTCGACAGTGATGTACCCATTGGCCTTGTGGGCTTGGTAGGTGTCGACGTCGTACCATAAAGTGCGGGTTCGAGCTCCGGGGAGGTACACTTGTACGGAACTCGCGCCGGGTTCTACTACCGGACGGACCAGAAGTTTGTCGCCTGAGGGGGGGGAAAGTTTTTTTAACTTTTTTTACTACAATTTGTACAGTCGGCTGCAGGGAAACCTGACCTATCTCAGGGGGTCAGGTTTCTCTTATACATATAAAAAAATATATATTCAGTTAATATTCACGATCTTATAAGTGGTTTATATATTTATAAAATAAAATTCTTTAAGTCAAAGTTTATTTTTCGTGGGGAACATTTCGATTTTCGATAAAGCATTATGTTCTTCTTCATAAAGTCAAGGTCAATTATTTTTATTTATATAGGCTTAAAAATAGCACTTCTAAATCGTCACATTCTTGTTTTTTAGTTAGTTGACGTCATAAAACCACTTAAAGCTAAGGTTACCACCGCCTCCAAAGCGCAAGTGGAGAAGAGGCGGCGCAACAAACTCCACTGCTGCATTTTCTCCAAAGACATATTAACAACATTTACACTTTACTTTTGTCACTCTTTATTGCTCCAAGATCTGACGACACTAAAGGCCTATTTAGACGGTGCAAGTATCTTGCCTGTTGCATACAATTAAATTGAAGCAGGTAAATACTTGCATGGTCTAAACAACAGTTGCTTGCAATGAGCGATTTTTCTGACAGCTAAATTAAGAAAAAAAAATCAGTATAAAAAAGTTTGAACAGATAGTGTTTTATGAAAGCCGAGTCGTAATAATGGCTGAACCTATATGGTGCGCTTTTTCTTGTCAACCAGAGGCAGAAAAAAAAATCACATAACAGTTTGACAGTTGCACAAATCACAATATTGATACTTTTTAGTTGTTTTTTTTTTTACTAAGTTTTATTTTTTTTAAATGCCAATCCCGTGACTTTTTTGCTTTTTGTATGGAACTTTTTCTCTCGCCTTTTACTAAGCGCCATCTATGATGTCATCTGGAACTATTTCTTTATTTAATTTGTGTCACGGAAAATCCTTCATTATTCATAGTCAATTGTTGCACTGCAATTATTGCTTTTGTATGTACAATAAACTTCACCGTCTAAATGTGCCTTAAAAGCTCGTGCCAAAAATGAAATTTGTAAAAAAAGCATATTTCTCTATGGTCTCACCAAGCAAATGTTGGTTGTCTATGGTAAGTACTTCGCTCTGATCACAAAATTAAAAACTTGCACCAAAAAAATAAAATTTTGCACAAATAAAAGGTTATTTCTCTATGGTTTCACCAAGTAGATGCTGTTTGTCGATGGTAAGCATTTCTCTTTGACAAAAAATAAAATTTTGCCCTAAAAAAACTTATTTCTCTATGGTCTCACCAAGCAAATGTTGGTTGTCTATGGTAAGCACTTCGCTCTCATCTCCGTATTCCACAAACAACGGCCGGAACACTGGCAGACTGTCGCGGGTTTGCTCGAAGAATAGTGTGTACCTGGGGAACAGAATTAATATAAGTACTACGTACAGAAAGGAAACTCCCTGCCCCTCCCGCAATATGGCACCCCCCCGCTCCTTCCGCACTTCTCCCCCGTTCTTGTGTGTATTGGGACGCTATGACTATGAAAACGCACACATTGACGTGTTACTGACGTGTTCACGGATGTACAGTTTCATTTGTAGTAGTAGTAGGTATATATGACGCGCCGTTTCTATGAAGCGCCTGGGGAATAAGTTGATTGTTAGACCTTTAGCAATACAACAGTGAAAACCGCATCAAATTTGGTCCCGTAGTTTTTGCATGATGCGCGTACAAACATGCAGACAGAAAGACAAAAATTCTAAAAAAATGGTTTGGTTTCTTTTGGCCCTATAAAGACCTCATAGTTTTTTTTTTTCATAAATATCTCCTATGTACAGACACAGACCAGTTACAGTTTTATTATATGTATTGATGATGGATGATTATTATTTCCTCACCAGAAGCACATTAAAGCGTAATCACCTCCTTTTAGCATCTCTGATGAGAGCCAAAGTCTGAGCGTTATATAACCAGGGATTGATCTCGATGTGGGAGTGTGCGCGGAAGAATGGATCGTATTACCTTGTCTTAACGATCATATTCCCTTGAAGATTCTGACTGATTAGCCAAAGTCTGAGCGTCATACAGTTAGGGCTGATAGCTGTTAAGCAACTTTGGCAATGGTCAGTCACAAGATGGGTGCCCAGATTTCTTAGCCAAAGTCTAAGCGTCGTACAGTTAGGGCTGATAGCTGTTAAGCAACTTTGGCAATGGTCAGTCACAAGATGGGTGCCCAGAAATTGTGTTTCTTATTATTTACTTACCAAAAGTCCAGTAAAGCGTATCTTCTATTAGCGTCTTCGATGAGAGCCAAAGTTTAAGCGTCGTACAGTAAGGGCCGATAACGGTAAAGCAACTTTCGCAATGGTCGGATACAGGATGGGTCACCAAAAATGGTTGATAATGATGACTTAAGCTGTGATTTCTGATGATTTTTTAAATTTACTTACCAGAAGTCCAGCAAAGCGTATCTCCTCCTGTTAGCATCCCTGATGAGAGCCAAAGTCTGAGCGTCATATAACCAGGGTTCCCGCCGTTTGGTCTCGATGTGGGAGTGTGCGCGGAAGAATGGCTGGTACGCGCCTGCCTGATCAAGAAAATCAAATATCTCGTAAAAAAAACCAAACATTAACTTTCTTTAAATCTATTTTAGAATTTTGGCATTTCTTTACCAACTATCCCGAAAATCCCACGGGAGGGAAGCCCCGGGGAGCAGCTAGTAACATAAGTATGCTTTTCTATATGTAAAAATCATTGAAGTAAACAAGAAAGAGAAAGGTCCTAAAATTGAACCTTGAGGAACGCCAATCTTAAGATTTCATCTGTTCGATTTTTTTACACTATATATGTCAACATTTAGTAACTTATACTTAAACGAAGATGCTAGAAACATTTTAAATAATAACTATTTAAAATAAAATCCATATTGGGATAGTTTTAGTTAAATAAATTCATGATTAACGCAATCAAATGCTTTAGATAAGTACATGGTCCAATAGTTATACTAACCTGGTACCACCTGGTCATCAGTTCGCTCTCGGGGTACTTGAAGAATCCACCGACGTCAGACCCACAGAAACCAAGGCCAGAGATGGCTAATGAGAGGCACATTGGAACACTAGCGGCTAAAAAGCCCCATTCGGCGGAGTTGTCGCCGGTCCAAATTGCTGCGTATCTGAGAAAAATAAATAAATTTGGGGTTTATTTTTGGATTTTTGAGCATCTCAGATACAATATTAGAATGGAATTTTTTCACCATATCTAACTCTCACTCTATCATTGCACAAATGTATGGGGAACTGGCTAGGTCTAGGATTTTTTATTCAAGTCGCCTAAAGGCTGACATGACTTTTACGACTACCGCCATCTAGTGGCAGTAGCTGTATACACACTAGTAAACTAAACAGTCAGCCAATGTGCTAGTTTCCTCACGATGTTTTCCTTCACCGGAACCAGGTGGTCTATGAGAAAACTACCATATATGAGTCAGATTGGTCTACAAACTCATGTGACACAGGTAGGTTTTGAACCCGGGATTTTGTATCAACAGGCGAGCGCACTACCACTCGACCACCACCGCTTCATATATCAATTACTAACAAATATGGAAATAAATGATTTATTATGAATAGAAAGTCAAATATATTTACCTCTGCGAGCCAGCGAATCCAGATCGGGTCAGTATGAAAGGCCTATACTTCCCATTGTCACGATCCAACATCCCTTTATGTGTAGCGCTGATGTGGAACAGACCGTATTCGTTGTGAACGTGTCTGTGGATTTCATATTAATCAATCAGTATGTTAAATCTCAGACGAATGAAAAAAGGATAGACAAAATTTACTTCTGTAGCTGATTTATTGCCTACTTCTAAAATTGTGTGGAACTGTTTTCGAATGCATGTCATGTTGTGTGTACACGTTTTAGGGTCACAGTCTGGCTCAAAACCTTTATGAAAAATGTACTGTGTGAATTTTATTGCAGATTTGTGTTGTGTATACCTAAATAAATAAAATAAATACCTACAAAAAATCGCGCATACCTAAACCTGGCGCCGACAAAGGATTTGGCACAAAGATGGCGGCCTGCGCGTACTAATAATAGTGACAAAACATGGCGACCGGTCGCATTACTACTGTTTGTATATAAATTGTTATGGCGGGACTATTGTTTTTTACTAAGTCTATGTGTGATGAAAATTTAAGTGTGAAATTTTGAAAACAAAAAAAATATATTTTACCAACATTTCCTACATATTTACCAAATGTATCAAAGAATATAATAGGGTAGATGACAACAAGTCAAATTAGATACTTTTTTCTAAATGTCAAAAACAATAATTTATATGGGACTTGTATGATGGTACTCAACGGTGACGTCACTTTTAATGGAGTCAAAAAGCATTCCCAATATACTTTAATTAGAAGTAAAAAATAGTAAACCATGTTATAAACAAAATTGATCAATTAAAGTGGCATTCAATTATTATGTTTCATTATTTAAATAGCATCATATATTTTATTTTTAACCAGTCATCATCCCTATTGTAAGAATAGTTAATATTTTTCAAATTGAATTTAAAAACATGTATTAATTTATTGATTGAATAAAGAGCTCTTTTATTTTTTTCATTTTTATTTTATTTATGTTAGATTGCAATCAACCATGACGAAAATGACATTTTTGAAAGATCCAAAATAGTCAACAATTTTTTACAATTTGGGTGTGTCGTTTTGGCAAACTCCCAGCGGTCCAAAAATCCTTTGATCTCAAAAAAATGCCGCCCATACAACTACTCCCAGGCGGGTCCACGGCAATAAAAAATTAGTTTCAACGGGTCCACGAGTTTTAAAAGTACAGTCGCCTACAGTTATTGTTTGTATTTTTATTAATTCTATAAAAGATTATCTGTATATATAAAATTGCTTGCTGACTTATAGGTATATCAACGCAGAGACGAAACCGCTGAACGTAGAAACTTAAATTTTGCACAGAGGTTCGTTATATAGTCTGAGTGAGCACTAAGAAAGGAATTTAGGGTGGAAATTCCAAAATTCCATTCTTAGTGAAAGGGGTGAAATTTACGCTCCTATATCACTATCTCACCCCCTCAAAGTTGTACAATCGGTTTATGTTAAAAAGCATTCTTAAATGTGTACTTAAGTGACATCAAAAAAGCTCTGATCTTTGCAATAATTCTCTCTAAGACTGTTAGGTTTATATTGAAATCTTAATACTAATTAAGTACATGACGGATACAAAAAAATAACAAATTAATATCGACTTCAATCTGCTGATCACTGTACTTATCATAATTTCGTGGACCCACCTGAAACCACTTATATGGAATTTAAATATTTGGCGTGGACTCGCTGGTACTAAAATTTTGGACCGCTGGGAGTTTGCCGTCGTTTTTGGTGTTTCCGGGGATGCTGACAACGAAAATAACAATTTATTTCTGGGTCCAAGATGGCCGACATTTTATTCAATTATGCAATGTGGGTATTGTTTTTGGAGTATCCGGGGATGTCAGCCATCTTGGATCCGATTTATTTACTGAACCAATCTTCCTGAAATTTCGCATACACATAGCTAGAAGTACTGAGAAGGACATAGGGTACCTTTCATACCGGGAAAAAGCACTGTTCCCGTGGGAAATTCACACGGGCGAAACCGCGTGCAAGCTATTATAATATAACGATATACCAACCTATGTTCCCAGAATGAAGCAAGCCCTACTGCTCCATCGTTCGATTCCTTGTAATGGCGGTTGTCTTTCAACATTGTTACTTCAGGCCCATTGAATACCTGTTTAAACAAAATATTTTTATTTTTTACTAGTCTGTGCCCGCGACTTCGTCCGCGCGTAATTTACTATTGTTTATATCTCAGGTTGAAACCTACGCCAGCTTTTAAGTTAGGCCTTCAACAATATTACAGTGAAAACCGCATCAAATTTAGTCTAGTAGTTTTTGAGTGATGCGAGTACAAACATACAGAAAGAAAGACAAAAATTCTACAAAAAATGATTTTGGCTTCTATTGACCCTATGAAGACCCCTCATAGGTTTTTTCTTAAATATCTCCTATGTACAGACACAGGCCAGTTACAGTTTTAAAATATGAAGTATTGATTTGTTCAATTTTATTTAATTATTGAATTAAATTGAATAAAAATATAAAACTCACGCTTGGCTCGTTCATGTCGTTCCAAAGGTGTACATCTTTGCTGGTCCCAGGGAAGTTTTCGTAGCGGTACCTCGATGCGTAGTACTCGCTAACGGCCGGGTTCAAAAAGTCCAGGTATGAACTGGACCCGGGCCAACACCAACCTACGAGAAAATGATGTGTTAACAAGCTTATTATTAAAAAATAAACACGACTGACAACTCACTCGGAGGAATGCAAGGAATTTAAAAATACCTCTCACATCAAAATCTGTTAAGCCGTTCAGAACTTATGGTAGAATAAAGAAACTTACATACATACATGAACCCTGAAAACATATCAGTCCTTTTTAGGTCAGGTGTGTAAAAAGTATCTTGTTTTTCATACAAACTTTCATCCCTCAATGCAGCCGCTTAGGGGTTGATTTTTGAAAAAGATATAGCTTATGTTTGACCTTGGGACTTTAACTATATCCTCATCAAATTTCATCGTAATCGGTCCAGCGGCTTATCTATGAAAAGCGTAACAAATAGACTTTGGAATCTATAATATTAATGTGCTAGAAATGTTTTAGTAACGGTACCGCGATGCGTAGTACTCGCTAACGGCCGGGTTCAAAAAGTCCAAGTATGAACTGGACCCGGGCCAACACCAACCTACGAGAAAATGATGTTACAAAAAGTATCTTGCGTTTTTCATACAAACTTTCATCCCCCAATGAAGCTGCTTGGGGGTTGATTTTTGAAAATAAAATAAGAATAAAACGTTGGCACCCTTTACTCTCATTGCTGCTCGCAATTTCGGGAATTATCTGTGGGAATTTTGGGAATACTTAACAACTATTCTTTTAAAGATATGAATAGTTTACTTCACGTGGGAATTTCGGGAATCATCGATGGGAATTTTGGGAATCACCCATGGGAATTTTGGGAAATCCTAAAAAAACTTTAGATATAAAAAATACAAACCTTCATAGTCATTGCCATCCTTGTTCTTCACATAGTATCCCTTCTCAGTAGCGTCCTCGTGCAGGAAGTAGCCGGCTTCCCTCTTTATATGAGGATCGATGATGACAATCAGTTTCCGGCCTTTGGCGGTCAAGTTGGCTACCATGTCGGCAGGATGTTTGAACTTCTCGGCGTCCCATGTGAAATATCTGTAAAATAAAAAATATATATACTATTTAAGAACACTTCTTGCTTTAAACGAAGACGATAAGTCTTCGTTTTTATGGTAATCTCGGTAAACTTGTGTGGGCTTCCTCAAGGCACAATTCTCGGTCCTCTATAATTTATTAAACTAACGCTGGTGTACTCGATGTCGAGCCATGCAAGTCAGGCGCGGATGTCGTGTATGTTGAAATTATTTACAACAATATGTGCTTCGTTTCCGTGGGAAAATCGGGAAACTTGACGGGGTTCCCCAAGGCACCACTCTCGGTCTTCTACAATTTATAATGCTAACTTTTCCCGCTGGTGTACTAGATGTCAAATTATAAAATTTCACTACTACAGTATCGGCTACGCTCGCGTGGGAATTTTGGGAAAATAGGTAGAGAGCATAGCCGCGGTGCTCTAAAGAAGTTATGGGATTCCCCAAGGCACCACTCTCGGTCCTCTGCAACTTATAATACTAACTTTTTCCCGCTGGTGTACTCGATATCAAGCCATATAGAGTCGGCGGGGACGTCGTGTGTGTCAAAACCCTTCGTCGAAATTTAATAACAACTGTATCGGCTTTTCTCCCATGGGAATTTTGGGAAAATAGATAGCATAGCCGCGGTACTCTATTATGGGGTGCATCAAAGCAGCACTCTCGGTCCTCTACAATTGTCATGGGATTCTCGAAGGCACCACTCTCGGTCCTCTACAATTATTATGGGGTTCCCCAAGGCACCACTCTCGGTCCTCTACAATTATTATGGGGTTCCCCAAGGCACCACTCTCGATCCTCTACAATTATTATGGGATTCCCCAAGGCACCACTCTCGGTCCTCTACAATTATTATGGGGTTCCTCAAGACACCACTCTCGGTCCTCTACAATTATTATGGGGTTCCCCAGGGCAGCTCACTCGGTCCTCTACAATTATTATAGGCTTCCCCAAGACACCACTCTCGTTCCTCCACAATTGTTATGGGGTTCCCCAGGGCAGCACACTCGGTCCTCTACAATTATTATGGGGTTCCCCAAGGCACCACTCTCGGTCCTCTACAATTAATATGGGATTCCTCAAGGCAGCACTCTTAAGCCTCTACAATTATTATGGGGTTCCCCAAGGCACCACTCTCGGACCCCTACACCTTATAATACTTACTTTTTCCCGCTGGTGTACTCGATATCAAGCCATATAGCGTCGGCGGGGATGTCGTGTGTCGAACCCTTCGTCCACGGTGGCTACATCGTTCTCGTCTACGTAGTTCCATCGCGACTGGTGGTAGGCCAGCGAGAATTTCTGCAACAAACATAAGTAGTAGTAGCTATATTACTATTTCAGTATTTATATTGTTTATTTGTTATCCTACTAATTCTACTAATATTATAAATGCGTAAGTTTGGATGTGAGTTTGTGAGCATGTTTGTTATTCAATCACGCAAAATCTACTGGATGGATTTCGATGAAAGGGCATGTTCCATAACAGGCTATATCATGAGCAGTTCCCCAAAAATCAGAAATAATATCAAAAACCGATTAAGACTATCATATATTTGTTTTTTCGTGATCTTGTTATGGTATTGTGGTCGATAGTAGCACCCAGAGCGAGCCTTGACACTTCAGGTAAGCGGGGAGGATGAGCCAGCCGCCTAGCAGGGCGCGCCACGAGGGATGCCACTATAACGATAGTGGACTGTATGGGCTGTTGAGCCGGACCGCTGGCTGGATATAGGCCAGGATGCCACTACTGAACTAGGTGCCCGGGGTTTGACCAGGGATTGCACTCGCACTAAATAAAACCACTACTTTTGCACTGGAAGACTTCTTCCTTTATTCTTACACTAAATGCCGAGATTAGACTGAATACTTTGAATGCCGACAGAAGACTGAATAACTGCCCTCGACGGGCTCCATATTTATAGTAACTTAGTGACGCACATTCAATGACGACAATGGTTTGACGCAAGAACAAATGACGCATGAGGTGTGTGACGTGCGCTTGCTTACGTAAATCGGTACACAACAATAGGCAATTTGCGTCATCGCAATGACGTCAATAGATAAAGACGCAAATCGGAATACAATAAAAGGTGAATTACGCAATCACGATGACGTCAATAGATAAAGACAAACATAACATGCGTCATCGGCTATTATGTGAATTGCGTAATACATTGACGTCACAAACAAAGACGAACATGTCATGCGTCATCGATCTTAAGGCTATTACATACACTTATTAAAAATTAGCCTAACTAGTCCTTACAAAACCCTACCCTATGTGCGACAACTTTATTTACAAACATTTTTCTACAAATAAAACCTTAATACTACTTAATTAACGCTCGTCGCCAACATTCTCCCCGCAGTGCGAAGCTCTCCATCCTGAGGTGGCGACGTGGCTGCTGGGACCAGGACGACGACTCGACGTGTAGGTCTCCTCAGCACTCCTCCTTGTGTTCTAACGTCCAGGATGCGCACTCTTCCATCTGGTCCTGGATACACCTTCAGGACTTCTCCTCGCGGCCATGTGTTGCGGGGTGACGACGCGTCGACTATCAGGACGATATCTCCGATTTGAGGGTCATCGGAGGGTCGCCCGCTGATTTTCCTTGGTTGCAGGGTTGGCAAATACTCTTTGATCCATCTTTGCCAGAAGTGGTCAGTCAGCCGCTGCACTGTCCTCCAGTTTGCTTTGCCGATGAGATCTCGGTCTTCAAACTCGCCCGGCGCCGCTGCTCCACAGGATCTCCCCAGCAGAAAGTGGTTTGGTTTCGCTTATGTGAGTGAGTGGACGCGAGTTGACTATGTGTTCAACTTCTACCAGGAGTGTATGCAGGACTTCTTCGGGTGGCGTTCGGGTGTGAAGAACGACCATGAGCGCAGTTTTGACAGTGCGCACCATTCTCTCCCAAGCTCCCCCCATGTTTGGACTGCCAGGCGGGATGAACTTCCATCTGATGTTCTCTTGAGCGGCTGCTTCTTCTAGCTCCCTGTTGGCCCCTATGAAGTTTGTCCCATTGTCACTAAATATCACTTTGGGTGTTCCTCTTCTGGCCGCCATCCTCCTCAGTGCCATGATCATGGAGCTGGTGCTGAGTGAATTGGATAGCTCCAGGTGAACGGCTCTTGTTGTCAGGCAGGTAAAGAGCACTCCCCAGCGCTTTTCTGTTCTTCTTCCGACGGAGACTTGCATTGGCCCAAAATTGTCTACAGCCGTGCAGGTGAAGGGATGTTGGTGATGTTGTAGACGCTCTATTGGATGGTCACCTAAAGGCGGGATTTGAGGAACGCCTTTATTGACCTTACACCACTGACACTTATGCAGGACTCCCTTCGCAGTAGTTCTCAGGCGCAGGATCCAATACTTCTGTCTAATTTCGTTGATCACCGTCTCTGTGTTTCCATGGAAGAACTTGCGGTGATAATGTTCTATGATGAGGCGACAAACTCTGTTTCTCCCATCTAGCACTATTGGATTCTTCTCTAGGTTTTCAATTTGAATCTTTTTGGCTCGAGTCCGCAGCTTGAGGATGTCTTCTTCGCTGACGTACACGTCGATCTTTCGAAGTCTACTTGAGTTCTCTAGGCACTTATTATTCTTCAAGCAGTCAATTTCTTTCGCGAAGCTCTCTTTCTGACTCCTCTTGATCAACTCTTCTTTGGCTCTTCTATAATGGATTTCTTCCAAAGACTCGAATATCTTCTCTTGTTTGGCTAGAGGAAGTGTTGTTGTCACTTTGTTCTTAGTTACACGCTTATCTGGCTGCTTGTTTATCTGTCCTTCATGTGATGTCTTCAACTTCACTTCTTCTTCGTTTGGCATCACTTCCATAGAATCAATATCGAAGTGACGTTGGACTAGAGCTTCGGTTTCATCTTCTACCAAGCGGCAGTGGTTCACGACGTTGACTGGTGCATTGCTTCCACTATCACATCCATGAAGAACCCAGCCTAGACTTGTGAGTGAAGCGACTGGCTCTGATTTCTTGCCCTTCTTCAATCTTCTTGTTACAATGAGACCCCAGTTATCTTGCCCAATCAGCAAACGTGGCTCTTCTCTTTCAAATACGAGCTGATCTTTGATCTGCTGGAGATGCTCACACTTTCTTATGATTTCACTTTCAACTTCTTGCTTTGCCAATCTCAACTTATCGATGGTTCTCACTTCAATTGCTCTCTTATCCTTACGATGAGCTCCTTTTATCTTAATCTTGAGCTTCTGAGAGTCTTCTTTCTTAAAAGCATTCCCTCCGATTGTCTCTATTGTGATTGGCTCTGCAGTTCCTTCTGCTCCAATCCTCTTGGCTATGGAAGAGTCTAAAAGTGTCACGGTAGATCCTTCGTCTAACAATGCCAACACCCGAACTAATCCCTTCGGTCCATACAGATCCACAGGAATCACCTTCAAATAAGCTCTTCCATCTGTAGAGGTGTGTACTGAAGATATAATTTCATCAGTAGATTTTTCACTTTTGAGCGTATTACAGCTGGATTTCTCTACTTGATTTTTTGTCGCCGCCGGCGGTACATCAGAATGGAGACTTGTGTGATGCCATCTTGTGCACTTGTTGCAAGTCAAAGCTCTGCATATTCTTCTTGAATGTCGATAGCGAAGACACTTGAAGCATAGCCTTGCCTTCTTGACTATTTCCCACTTCTTGTCTATGCTTCCTTCTTTGAATATTTTACATTCGTAAATCCAGTGCTCTCCGTGACACTCAGGACACTCTACCTTCTTTGTTTGTGGTTGAGCTTCTGTTTCATGTGCAGCATTCACATTTTTTCTGGTAGTATTCTTAGATTCCCAGGACACTTCAGGAGGTGCGAAATCACCACATATGTCAGCTTCTATTTCTAAAAACTCGCTGACTAGTTCTAGTTCCGGCTTCTCTGCTTCTTTGCGACTTCTGTGGTATATAAACCATCTGTATTTCATATTAGGTGGCATTCTTTCAACCAATGACTTCATTGTTTCTGGAGAGCTTAAGTACTGACCCCTGCCAAGCGCCTTTATAGTAGCCACAGAGTTCTTAACATGACTAGCAAACGCGCAAATGTCACTTGGATTTTCTTGAACCCGTGGTAGATTCTTCAGTTTCTCCAGTTCCGCTAGTGCAATAGCTCCTGGT
Source organism: Ephestia elutella (assembly GCA_018467065.1). NCBI lineage: Eukaryota > Metazoa > Arthropoda > Insecta > Lepidoptera > Pyralidae > Ephestia > Ephestia elutella. The sequence continues at coordinate 4,025,688 of CM031594.1, forward strand.
CTCCCGAAGCGAGCTTCTAGTCCCTTCATTACCTCTTGCGGTGTTTCAGCTGTGAATAGGAGGCTTTTCACTGCATCTTTAGCCTTTCCTTGAAGCGATCTTCTTAGTCGAGCCAAGTTCTGCGTGGGTGTGAACGAGCGCTCGGTGTCTTCAAATGATCGTTTGAATGCAAGCCACTCCTCGCTGGCACCGTTGAAATTAGGCAGCTCAATCATATGCTTCGAGATGCTATGCTCTGTAGACTGCTGTGACATCTTAGTTATAATTCGAGCCAACTCCTTTATATCACTTTCCTTTTCCTCTTTTGGAGGCGAATGGGCTGGCGGCGGTAAAGCTTTCGTATATGTAGGGGCAGTGCTGTCAAGCCATTGTTCTACTTGATCTTGATGTGTCTGCTCATCCACGAAATCATCATCATCTGAGTCCAACTGCAATAATTCCAGCTCGGCCTGTGCTATCTTTGACCTAGCTTCAGCCATTTCCAATTCTCTTTTGGCTATCTGCATCCTTGCTTCTATTGCAGCCCTCTTTGATGAACGTACCGATTGTGTATCGGGATTCGGTCTTCCAAATCGCGTTTCCTTCGGCCGAGCACCTAGTCTGGTATCTATAGCAGACTGTTCGTGATCGACCTCCCTTAATATTCTTCGCTTTTCTGCTTCAGTGATGCGCCCCAATAGTTCTGGCTTATTCACCACCGATCGTGTCAATCGAAGCGTGGGCGATTCGGCTCTTATGGCAGTGACGTCGGAACGTAACGCGAAGGTGTGCCCTCTTTCAGGTGCGGGGGCAGGGAAGTGGCGGCGCGCGCGGTATCACCTCCCTCCGCAACACGATCCCCATGCGCGGCGCGATTAGGGATATCAACCGGGTGCACTCTTCCGCGACGCGATCGGAAGGCACTGACGCGGCGCGCGCTCCTATAGGCTCAGTTACACGTACCGAGTAAACGGGCGAGACAGTAAATCGCCGAGTGAACGCTACTCGGCCGAGACAGTGACCCGGCGTGAGATTAGCGAGAAGCTGTTTACACGCATCTAGCATTTCGGAGAGACAGTGCAGTTTTATCGAACGAGGCTACAGTGGGGACGTGAAAAAATGCGCGGCAGTGGCGTTATGACGAACATGACCGAGTGGCGAGTGGCGAGACAGTCCGTTTACACGCGCCGAGTAAGCGCGCGAGACAATGCGGGAAGCGGGAGGAGGTCACTCGCCGTTCACTCGGCCTAGTAAGTAGAACAGGGTCCGAGCTACTGTCTCGCCCATTTGCTCGGCGAAACGCTCGGCGGCGCACTCGGCGTAGTGTTCAGACGCACCGAGTACTAGGATTTCACTCGGCGACTTACTGTCTCGCCGGTTTACTCGGTACGTGTAACTGGGGTATATGGAACTATTAGGAGGCGCGGCGGGCGCGACAGACGAGGCGGACGCTGCGAGGACACCCGCCGCGGCGCGATCAGAATGGGCCTCGTTGACGGCGTGCGTACGCGGCGGCGTTCGTTGCGTTAACTTCGATCGATTAGAGACGTCTGTTTCCATTTCTGCCGGCGTCTCTCGGCTCCTTATTGAAGTGGTAGTTTTCCCTGTTGCGGACGTTGATCTCGTTGTAGGCATCTTTTCCACCAAGATCCGGCTCGAAGGACCAGGAAATGTGGTCGATAGTAGCACCCAGAGCGAGCCTTGACACTTCAGGTAAGCGGGGAGGATGAGCCAGCCGCCTAGCAGGGCGCGCCACGAGGGATGCCACTATAACGATAGTGGACTGTATGGGCTGTTGAGCCGGACCGCTGGCTGGATATAGGCCAGGATGCCACTACTGAACTAGGTGCCCGGGGTTTGACCAGGGATTGCACTCGCACTAAATAAAACCACTACTTTTGCACTGGAAGACTTCTTCCTTTATTCTTACACTAAATGCCGAGATTAGACTGAATACTTTGAATGCCGACAGAAGACTGAATAACTGCCCTCGACGGGCTCCATATTTATAGTAACTTAGTGACGCACATTCAATGACGACAATGGTTTGACGCAAGAACAAATGACGCATGAGGTGTGTGACGTGCGCTTGCTTACGTAAATCGGTACACAACAATAGGCAATTTGCGTCATCGCAATGACGTCAATAGATAAAGACGCAAATCGGAATACAATAAAAGGTGAATTACGCAATCACGATGACGTCAATAGATAAAGACAAACATAACATGCGTCATCGGCTATTATGTGAATTGCGTAATACATTGACGTCACAAACAAAGACGAACATGTCATGCGTCATCGATCTTAAGGCTATTACATACACTTATTAAAAATTAGCCTAACTAGTCCTTACAAAACCCTACCCTATGTGCGACAACTTTATTTACAAACATTTTTCTACAAATAAAACCTTAATACTACTTAATTAACGCTCGTCGCCAACAGGTATAAAAATACATTTAATATCACTTAATGTCGTATAATGGCCATACTGACATGGCGCCCGTACGTACGTTCGGAAAATATGATACAGAAAATCAGATACAATGCTCGATATTTTCATTATATTTTAGAAAATTAATTAAAGTAAACGTTCCTAACACATGTTACAAGCAATATCATAAAGACATATGTGTATTTCACATAAATAGATGAATAATAAATAAAATAAACAAATTCTTTCCCGCGGGCACGTATGTAGTAAAAGTACATTTTTGAACGTACCGGAAATCGAACCTGTCAAATGAAGCGCGTCAACGTCAAATCATAATGGGTGTCGGCCATTTTGGCGGAACTCGCCTAACCTTCATTACGATTTTGTTGATTTTGTTACCATAGAAATGCTACGAATTTATCGGATTTACTTATAAGGCATTGATACTGACCCAAAAATGAAAAGTTTAGATAGGTGCTTAATGATATAGCCGGCTCCCCATACATTTGTGCAACAACCCCTTTGGTACTTAGGTAGAAAAATACCAGGAATAGCACATAGGGTACTTTTTATTCCCACGGGAGCGAAGTCCCGGGGCACAGCTAGTAATTTTATATAGAGGAAGTGTTTGTAAGTTTGTTTGTAGGGGAATCATCGGAACTACTGAACCGATTTCAAAAATTCTTTCACAAATAGAAAGCTACTCGTACATTATACTTGAGTGATATAGGCTACAATTGATGTAATGTACTACCCGAGCGAAGCCGGGACGGGGCGCTAGTTTTTTTTTATATACATATAATGTACGAGCTTTTGCCCGCGGCTTCGCACGCGTGAATTTACCACAGAAACAGTGCTTTTTCCAGGGGTGAAAGGTACCCTATGTCCTTCTCAGTACTTCTTACTATGTATATGTGACATTTTAGAAAGATTAGTTCGAAATGTTAGTTCGAAATTAGAAAGGTTCAGTAGATAAAGCGTGAAGAGGTAACAAACAAACTAACTCACTTTCGCATTTATACTATTAGTTAGGATTAGGATTGTTTTTGACATTTCGAAAAAAGTAGGTATATGATTTTACTTGTCGTCATCTACCCTATTATAATAAATAACTTATGTTAACTCACGGGCGGTAAAGGTGTAATTCCAGTGAGAGCGACGTACTGTCGCAGAACATCTTTAGGCTTGTCTCCCATTAGGATGAACACGTCCAACACTCCGGCTTCGCTCATGAAACTGGAAAAATTATAATATTATAATACAAATAAATTTTTTTCACAATTTTTTTAAAATTGATTTTTGTTTGTTTTCAAATTTTGATCTCTCTAAAAGCATTGCGTTTTGTATACTAACTTGTGTCGTGGTGTTTTTATATTTGGCAATTAATGTTAATCTATTCTATTCTTAGAAGGCGATTTTTAAGCAGGTTTCCAAAATGAAACCCCATTTCTTTAAATTAGGATGACTTATTTTCTTGCTTTGCTTTGACAAAATTAGTAAATTGTACCTTACAGCTTTCCAATAAGGTCAAGAATTTACTAATGGCTTTGTAATACAATGATGGGATTTTTAATAGGTTAATACTTTGCGTGGACAAAGTAAATTGAATCTTACGTCTTTTCAATAGGGTCTAAACTCACCATGCATCCACCCTTCGCTACTGCCCACCAGTGACAAAATTAACAAGTGACGATACAACATTACTATCAGCATAGTTGACAACATCCACCCAAGTTTCAGAGTAACATTGTAAATTGAACCTTAAACCTTTGCAATACGGTCTAAAATAACTCACCGCGCATCCACCCTTCGCTTCTGCCCACCCGTGACCAAGTTAACAAGTGACGATACAACATTACTATCAGCGTAGTTGACCACATCCACCCAAGTTTCGGCCGCGTTATGCCAGAATACACCCACGGTGCGTTTGGATCTGAGGACAAAAGTGCATAAATTGATTAAAACTGACATGAGAAATCTTCGATCGACATCAGAAGTGGATTATATTGAGAGCTTTAATCTATTAAAATTGTATTGTCTATTTTAGACATTACAATTTTAATAATAATTTGAAGTTCAGTGAGTTGATAAAACAGTTTGATTCAGTAAAAATAATGTGAAATTCGGTGACATCCGACATCAGAATATATTCAATCAACACGGCCTGTTTTTCGCTTTGATTTTGTATGAGAGCTTTAATCTATTAAAATTGTATTGTCTATTTCAGACAATACAATTTTAATCTAATTAATTTGTAGTTCAGTGAGTTTATAAAACAGTTTGATTCAGTAGAAAATAATGTGAAGTTTGGTAACATCCGACATCAGAAGTGGGATCTGTTCCTATTTTTGGGGATTGCGATTTATTATCCTTTTTTTGAGGCTTGAGATCTGATTATTGACAAGATCTGATACACTTACCCATGTGCATACATGACGGGTATAGCAGCGTGGATAGCCATGCTACTGTCGAGCTCACACTCGAACAAATCGAGATTGTAAGGTGTTCACATTTGTAGTTCAGTGAGTTTATAAAACAGTTTGATTTAATAAAAAATAATGTGAAGTTTGGTGACATCCAACATCAGAAGTGGGATATGTTCCTATTTTTGTGGATTGCGATTTGATATTCTTTTTTTGAGGTTCAAGATCAGATTTTTGACAAGATCTGATACACTTACCCATGTGCATACATGACGGGTACAGCAGCGTAGATAGCCATGCGACTGTCGAGCTCATACTCGAACAAATCGAGGTTGTAAGGTGTTCACATTTGTTGTTCAGTGAGTCGATAAAACAGTTCGATTCAGTAAAAAACAATGTGCAGTTTGGTGACATCCAACATCAGAAGTGGGATATGTTCCTATTTTTGTAGATTGCGATTTGATATTCTTTTGTTGAGGCTTAAGATCCGATTATATAACTATATATACTACCCTATATACACTTACCCATGTGCATACATGACGGGTATAGCAGCGTAGATAGCCATTCGACTGTCGAGCTCATACTCGAATACATCCAGGTTGTAAAGCCTGTAAGGTTCACCCGAGGTAGTAGTCGCTAGGTTCACTTTGTCACTGTGTTCCGGGATACCTGGAAAACCACATATCTTTAGTCTATGTCTGTGCGTAGGAGGTTATACTATTACTAGCTTTTCCCGCGGCTTTGCCCGCGTGAATTTCCCGCGGGAACAATGCTTTTTCCCGGGATGAAAGGTACCCTATGTCCTTCTTTGTACTTCTAACTATGTGTATGCAAAATTTCAGGAAGATTGGTTCAGTAGATAAAGCGTGAAGTGGTTACAAACAATCAAACTCACTTTAGCATTTATAATATTAGTTAGTTAGGATAGTTAGATTACTAATATTTTATTACTAATATTTTAAAGAGGAAGTGTTTGTAAGTTTACGAGTTTGTTTGTAGAGGGTAATCCTCGGAACTACTGAACCGATTTCAAAAATTCTTTCACCAATAGAAAGCTATATTATGCCTGAGTGACATAGGCTACAATTAATGCATGTACCTCCCGAGCGAAGCCGGGGAGGGGCGCTAGTAAAGTAGTACTTCTAAAAAAGCCCTTCTGGCATGTTGGGCGACCAAGACTATATTGTGTTTCTTTCGGCAGTGGTCGTTCCGAAATGCTAGTAGTTTGTAGCTTTGAGATTTATAATCCTAACTAATATTATAAATGCGAAAGTGAGTTTGTTTGTTTCCCTCCGTCAATGAATATTTTCAAAACACCACATTCGTAAAACACCATATTTACTAAATACCATACTTGCAAGTATGGTATTTAGTAAATGTGGTGTTTTATTGTGAATGCGGTATTTGGCATGCTAAATACCGCATTTGCTGTTTATTTGTTTGTTTGTTACCTCTTCATGTCATCTACTAAACCAATCTTCCTGAAATTTCGCATACACATAGTTAGAAGTACACAGGGTACCTTTCATTTCGGGAAAAAGCACTGTGCCGCGGGAAATTCACGCAAAAGCTAGTACAATATATAAGTTTTTGACATGAAAAGATTTGTCCGTATGTATATAATTATATCTATATATCAAAAACTCAAAGGTGACTGACTGACATAGTGATCTATCAACGCACAGCCCAAACCACTGGACGGATCGGGCTGAAATTTGGCATGCAGGTAGATGTTATGACGTAGGCATCCGCTAAGAAAGGATTAACGCGAGCGAAGCCGCGGGCGCCAGCTAGTTTAGTATATAGGTAAAGCTGTGAAATTACCATAGGCCTGGTCAGCGTCAGGGAAGGATATATCCAGAGAAATAGCCTCGTTGCCTCGCGGCTTGCTATCGTGGTGCGACTTGTAATTCTCCCCCCAAGTGCCTTCTTCCTCTGGCTGGAAAAAAATACAGCAACATGTATTAAGAGTACATACTTATATCTATATTTGCATCAAATTTACGGATAAATCACACAGATTAAGCTAGCTCCAAAGTTCGAGACTTGTGTTATGGGGTTCTAACTCAACGATACTACATTTTATAACAAATACATATACATAGCTACACATCCAAGAGCCAGGTCAATCTGAAAAAGATTATTTTCCATCTTGAGCTGACCGAATCGAACCCGGAACCCCTTGGTTCAGAGGCAAGGTCACCACTGCACCGCGGAGGTCGTCAACCGATTTAACTATTTATTTGCTGTTATAAGGTCAATATACAGATGTTCATAAAACATTAGAGCAAACCTATACAACCTTTGAAAAAACAGTACTGCGCAACACGTCATGTAAACAATAGTGCGCCAGCAATGTTCATCGAAAAGTGACGCGTACGCTACCCATCGGCCCTTTAAGCACAGGGCGGGCGCTTTATAGAAACGGGGCGTCAAATATACCTACTACCACTACAAATGAAACTGTATATCCGTGAACACGTCAGTAACACGTCAATGTGTGCGTTTTCATAGTCATAGCGTCCCACTACACACAAAAACGGGGGAGAAGTGCGGGGGGTGCTATATTGCGGGAGGGGCAGGGAGTTTCCTTTCTGTACGTAGTACTTATATTAATTCTGTGCTTTAAGTCCTATTTAAGTATCCTATATAAATCGGAAAAGCTTGGTAATACAACCGTGATAACCGCATCAAATTCCATTCAAATTCAATTCAACAAAACATTGTGTATTATAAAAGGACAAAAAACTGTTAAAAGTATAACAAAGACCTTTATTACTCAATATATCAATATGTGTGTCAAATATAAATTATCAACATGTGTTAATGACTCATCGTTGTGTATTCAAGTCAATTAAGAAGATATCGCCATTGAACTACAAGCGTGCGACCTCACGTATGTCATTATCAATCTATCCATACTAATATTATAAATGCGAAAGTTTGGATGTGAGTTTGTGAGTTTGTGAGGATGTTTGTTACTCAATCACGCAAAATGTACTGGACGGATTTCGATGAAATTTGGTACAGAGGTAGATAATGACCTGAAATAGCACATAGGCTACTTTTTATCCCGGGAAAAAGCACTGTTCCCGTGGGAAATTCACGCGGGCGAAGCCGCGGGCAAAAGCTAGTTGTATATAAACACGGTTCTAAAGCGCACTACACACCAATGTCGCCGACCCGCCGACCTATGTCGGCAACTTTTTTTTCTGTTTGTGTTGCCGATATAATTCTATTCATATAGGCCGCCGGGTTGTGTCGGCGGGCTGTGTCGGCGGGTCGGCGGCTTTGGTGTGTAGTGCGCTTAACATATCTTTATAATAATAACTAGCTACGTCTTAGATAGATAGATCAACACTTTATTGCACCATTTACAGAAAAGAACATACAAAATAATGACAGGAGTAAATACATAAATAAGCGCAAAGGCGGGCTTATAGCAAATGCAATTTCTTAGCGTTATTTTAATCCCTTAATCGGCCTACATACTTAAATTTCACTTGCAATATGTCGCAGCAACTTCATAAATAGAAAGGGATGACGTTATACACAAGCTAATTATTAAAAAATAAAAAACACGACTGACAACTCACAAAGGCTATGTCACTCGGAGGAATGCAAGGAATCTAAAAATACCTCTCACATCAAATCTGTTAAGCCGTTTAGGACTTATGGTGGACATACATGAACCCTAAAAAAATAACACTCCTTTTTTGGTCAGTCGTGTATAAAAAGAGCTCATAAATATTTTTAAATTTCTTATTTTTCCTTTGTTTCTGAGTGCACTTGAAAAAGTAACGTTATCTAAATACCGTTCAAAATTGTTATTCCAATGATTCTGCAGATCTAAAGTCATCAAAACATGATAAGCAAACGAGAGGGGATCAGATACGGTTGTACTATCTGTCACGTAGAGATGATCAATGACATAACATATATCGATATGTCAGGGTCTGAGGATTAACATTATTATTTCAATTGTAAATAGTCTGACGAGTCTATATTTGTTTCTTATATTTTATTTTTGACTGTACACAATCTAGTGTATGTATAAAGACAATAAATCTGGCATGTTAGGCGACCAAGACTGTTTCATGAGTTTCTTTCGGCATTTCTTCTCAGCAGTGGTCGTTCCGAAATGCTAGTAGTTTGTAGCTTTGAGACATAATATACTATGATTAAATAATTTGTTTTTGACGTAAAAAAGAGCCTTCTTTGAAGGCCAAGTTTCAATAAAGAATTTTTGATTTTGATTTTTGATTTTGACGACGACTGTGCAATTTCGCTTGAACAATAGATTTTAGACGACCTTGACCTAATGGTTATCACACATACATAATGAGGGGACTTTAAACTGGGGATTCATCCACTCATAGGCGATGGGCTAGCAACCTGTTACTATACCTGAATCTTTATTCCATTAATAATACTATAGATAAGTAAAATTTGTATTGTATAAGTAGGTGTAGTTACAATCAATCTAAATATGTTTATTTGTAAATACAGGTTAAAAAATATATATATATATTATGCTCTGTATTCTGCCAAAGTGGAGTACAAATATAAGAAAGAAAAGTTTATAACAATATAATTAATAAGCTTTCCCATACATATATGGGCCATTTGGCTTTCTCAGCCTACTATTTAGCTAAGCGTGGCCTTTGAGTCTCACGACTCTTAGCTCTGTCTACCCCGATCATTACACACTCGGCTTTTTATAATAACGCCTCGTGATCGTGACACTAGCACACTTGTACCATAATGTACAATATTATAGCATCGGTATTGTCTTTCTAAACCTCAAGATTGAAAATCGTCGCGCCATCATTTCAAACGGACGAAGTCGCGGGCAAAAGCTAGTACATACATATTTCAAAGTCACGTTTTTTCAAGTTCTTTTTTTTACTATTTGTAACAAAGGGGGATCAGATAAATATATATATACAATGAGTTCTGTTGTGAAATTGTGAATAATCTGATAGCGATAAGGCAATGACTGAGATGTCTTATTGAGATATAGAATCAGGGTCAGTGGATTAAGATTAGGGTTCTTAACGTGAAATACGGTCCCATGCGGAAGAAAGCATGAAACTTGGCATGATTGTAGCCAGTAGCGGATTTAGGGGGGCACGGGGGCACGTGCCCCCCCCAGTCTGCTTTTTTGTGTACCTACTGTGGAGGGAGATTCCATGACAGTGCATATCAAATTAAGAAATAATAGAAACGTGCCCCCCCCAGACAGCATCAGGCAGGACTAGTGATGTGCCGTTTCCGAAATTTTCAAAGAAATAGCGGAAAGTTTCTTGGAAATTTCACGGAAATAAATTTCTGAGAATTTTCGGAAATTATCAAGGGATAAGAAATGTTCGGGAACAGGAAATTTCTCGGCGGCACATCGCTAGGCAGGACGATTGTTGCACCCCCCCCCGCCCCAACCATTCATAGTCCACTACATGTGCCCCCCCCAGAAAAAAATCCTGGATCCGCCGTTGATTGTAGCTTTCATATATCTATTTTAATATTGATATAGAAACACGAGAAATGAATGTTTCCCCCCCTTTTATGTCCCAAATCGTGGTTTTGTTAATTTTTTTATGAAAACGATAAAAGCTACGCATAATATGTCAAAGACCAATATGTTCTTCATTAAATTCTCTATAATAATGCATTTGGATGTATATTGATAGGACTTATAGTTTACAAAATATGTCCATGTTACTAGGACTATTTTTGGACGAAAGCTCAAGTCTTCGGAAAATACTTACTTCTCTCAGTTGGGTCAAGATGGAAAATTAGCTATTTCAGATTGGCCTGGGTGTTGGATATTTAATTTTATTATACATGTATATGTATTTGTTATAAAATATAGTATTGTTGAGTTAGTACCCTATCTCGAACTTACATTGGGGCAAGCTCAATCTACGTGATTTGTATGCATTTATAAAAAAAAAACGGCCAAGTACGAGTCAAGTTCGCGCAACGAGGGTTCCTTACACGCAAAGCATCTCACATTATAGCTCTAACTAAAAGACCACCTAGTTTCAAAAACAAACTTAACTTTGTAGTTCGATCCCTAGGATTCATACTGAATCCAGTGCAAAAATAAGTGTGTAGCACTTTTTTTAGATTTCCAAAAACATATGGGATAAGTTACCACCCCATTAAAATTGCCAAGAGAGTTGTTGTGTGTGTTTCGTTCCATATAATGACCACGACCCTCAGTCATGAGGAAATACGACTAAAGATAGAGAGAGTATTTTTAGTACAAGAGAGTATACTTAGTTAGCGTTGTGGTTTCTACTGCAACAATATGCTGAGAGGGGGCCTTTTTGATATAACACAAATATTATGTTTTTGTTTTGTATAAGATTTATGTTATTGTTCTCTTTGTTTGTGAAATGTCAAATAAACAAATTTTCTTTCTTTTCTTTCTTTACAATAAAGATATTACAAACAAACAAACAAACATATTTACAATTTTCAGATTTTTATCTTGACAGACAGACGGACAACAAAGTGATCTTATAAGGGTTCTTTTTGCGTTTTGAGGTACGGAACCCTAAAATATTTTAAATGAAATTTATAAAAAAATAAAAACTGCCAGTATTTAAAAAACTTACCTCTTCCACCAAATTCCCTTCATCGTCTTGTACAGCCTCTCTCTTCCTCCGCAGCGGCTCTACGAACAACTGGCTGTTCTCGTTCAAAACAACCGCTGGTTCTCCGGACTTGTCCAGAAATTCAATCTTTAGCGGGTCAGCGGTGATTACCACACGGTTACCTTGTTCATTGGCAACGATGACCTTTGTGGCATCTTTGGATACAAGCGTCAATCTACGGGCAAAATTATTGTCTTTATATATGTACTTGCCCCGCCCCGGAGCTTGGCTCCTGTGGGAATTTCGAAATAAAAAGTACCCTGTGTGCTCTTCCCGGTATTTTTCTACCAGTGTACCAAATTTCATTGAAATCCGTCCAGTAGATTTTGCGTGATTGAGTAACAAACATCCTCACAATTTCACAATCTTACCATGCCTTTTTATGATTTCCTTTTTAGGAAATTACTTTCATGGTTAATAAATGTTTTACTTCAGAATGTTTAGGTTTGAACTAATATTTGATTTATTTTCAACAAAATTCAATAAAAAGTACTGTGAAGATTGTTTACATAATAGGACATGATAGTAAGGAGTTTAGGGGTGAATAGTGGAAAGTAGAGATGTAATTAAGAGTCGTAACATACTTCTCAGGGGACGGAGTATCCACCAGTGCTAGTTGCGGCGCATAGCGCGGGTACAGGGGCTCTGTTTCATGCATCTCCACTCGGAACGTGCCATCTTTGATCGCTGATAGTCGCAGCACGTAGTTATACTGAAAGTTATCATGGATCAATATATATGTAGTTGGAATATGAAGTAACCGGGGATTTCGCGAAATCCCTAGTGATATAGTTATTGGTTGCTCTCATAGTACTGAAACCGGTGAATAGTACTATTCTTTCATAATAAGTAGAGATGGGCCGAATGTGACTTGAACCGAATACGAACTTCGGCCGAACATTTGGTGAAAATATAAAATTCGGCCGAACTTCGTTTATTATTTTTTATTTTTTTGGAAAGCTAGGACTTTACAATCAAAATCAATGTAACAATAATTTATTAGCAACAGTTAGCCACTTAAGACCAGGTCCAACCTGAGCCGCAAAAAATAAAATTCATATGCGCTTAACCGCGCCGTATGCGCGTTGCAATAAGATGTTCAACTTTAGCAACTCTTTCTCAAATATCATTAAAAATATTAGTTTAAAACAAAAGTGCTAGATTAAGACTTTAATATAGCATATATATAAACTAATTATATAAATATATATATATATGTTATCGCTGAAAATTTTAAGTTCCATGACTTGAAAGCTGAAATATTTTCTAAATTTTCGGTGCCTTTATGAATTAATTAAGCCGAAAATATGTATTTTTATTAAAAAGGACACGATTGAAACCTTAATAGAGATCATAATCTATATCCTGTATTATTTTTCCACTTCGTAAATAAACTCAAATTAGGTAAATTTCTTCATGAAAAATTACAATTATTTCGAATGTGGGGTTGGACCTGGCCTTAATTGATCCGCCATTACTGGACACCTCTCCTGTATTCTTTTCGATGGTAGATCTATGAGCTGTCAATGAGAGTTTATTTTTAGAAATCCTCTATATTGTACCTATGTTTTTGTAATAATTTGCATTATAAAAACTGACACATAATAATAAAATAAGTAATAATCAAAATTGGCAAGTTTTTTAGTACTTAGGTAAGTGTTTCATATCCATAGATACATCTATGAGCGATCATAACTTTTGCGCGTGCGGTATTATTACTGTTCACCAAATAAATAAATATCTTACGTGATTTCTAGTAGACTAACGTAAAATAATGTAATAAATATTCAATATTTGCTCATGAAAGTGTTAATTAGTTATCTCTATAGCTATGTATACTTTTTTGTACCGCACATTTGGCATTTGAACCGAATTTCGGCCTAATGCCGAAGTTCTGAAACATTCGGCATTTGAACCGAACTTCGGCCGAATGTCGACATTATGTTCAATTCACCGAAGTTTGGTTTAACCGAATGTGAAACGAACTTTGGCCCATCCCTAATAATAAGCTGTTATAATGAAAGAATTGTTCTATTGACTGTGTCTTTTTCAACCTTGACATGGCAAAATCTCTCTCTATGACTAAGAGAGAGATTTTGCCATGTCAAGGTTGAAAAACCGACCTCCTCATGACCGAGGGTTGTGGTCATTATATGGATTGAAATACAACGGCTATCTTGGCAATTTTAATGGAGTGGTTTGCCATTGCCTTCTCCATTTCACAAACTAGTTGAATAATTTTAATAAACAATTTTACAGAAGATAAAGCTAAAAAACTTAATTAAACATGTAGATAGTTGTACAACCAGCAACATTATCCTCAAATTACTATACTATGTATTTCCAAGTAGTTGTAACACAGAATAGAGCCAACTAGATGTTAGGTACCTATAGTAAATAAAATATATGAGTAAAACAAAATTTAACTAAAAATGAGATCAGTGCTAATTAAACTATGCAAATAATCATCAATAAGGGTTCAGGTTTCCTCATGATGTTTTCCTTCATGGGAAGCAAGTGGTGGTCGATGAAAACTAACATAGATACATGAGTCAGATTGGTATACAAACTCATGTAGCACGGGCAGGATTCGAACCTGGGACCTTTGCAGTCACAGGCAGGCCCTACCACTCGGCCACCACCGCTCTACTGGCTGGCTAAACTATGAAGCCTTAAAATTAAAAACTGAAGTGATGCTACGTAATAATGGAAGATGTTGAATATTCATGTTTATTACTTCTTCTTACTGAAAATGTTTAGTGATATGTAGAATCACTAAACTAAATCTAGTGAAATGAAGAATACTGTTGATGAATAGTGTGCTTGTGCATTAATTATATAAATTTATATTTTTATATAAATTGGTGAAAGTACTCATGAATGTGAGCAAATTCTAAAATCTAAAAAAGAAAACATACATTTTTGGCAAGTAGGTATTGCAAAATAGTATGGATCAAGCTGATTTTTTTTTGAGATTTCAGAGTGGTCCCATACAAAAAAATGCTCTTAAATTTTTTTTATGTAGGTAATCAAATTTAGCTTTTTAAAAATATCTCTCACCAAAACTGTCCACCAGAAATACAAAAACGCTTGTAAAAAAATCTTACCAATTCCGTCCTCTTCTCAGCCTCTCTGTCGATTGTACCCACATTCGCAGACAGAGTGTTTCCATTGACCTCTACAGTATTTGGATGCAGCACATACTGGGACTTCTCTGGTTTCAAGGCCCTCAAACGCTTACAAAAACCCGATTGATCGCAGGTTTTAAAATTGTTCCTATCTACAGCAAAACTGACTTGGATAGCCAAAATCCCCACTAGAAGACAGCACAAGGTCTTCATCCTAAAAGAAAAGAGAATTTTACTTACAAAGAATATTAATGGTACAAAAAGCGTGGTGTTATAACAAAGAACCGGTGCCAAAATGCTAGTGAAATTTACATTTGTAATTTGATTTATATAAGATATACCTGGCCAAATTTTAACCTTTAACGATGTTATACTAGTATTCTCCGAACGAATTATATGTCTAAATAATCATTTCAAAGGTAAAATATATATATTTTGGCGAGATTTAATCGACCGGACTCTAAATTACGTGGAGAAATCTGGTTGTTTGAGACAGCCTGGCGCAACTAGAGGTGTTCCAAACTGCTATATTTTTGTAACGGTTATACTGCTATTGCTGTATTTTCATAACCTATTATGTTAACTGCTGTTGCTATAACTGCTGTAAATGCTGTAACGCCTAGTCGCCTACCTCGTGTGTGTCTCTCAACGCGCTTGCGCTCTTGTTTCTTGTTTTGAAAATTGGAATTCATGTACAATGAAACGCAAAATTTACAAAAAAAAATTATTTAAAAGAATTAAAAATTAAATTTAAGTCCTTAAACGAATTTAAATGAATTTTTGTTTGTTTCCATTTAGAAACATTAAATTTTGACGAATTGTGACGAATTTAATTAGTAAAAAAAACTTTAAATTTTTCATTATTATTTGTATAGTCCGATAGATGGCGCATAGAGTAGTGAACTAGCGATGCTAGTAGTAAATCGCGGTCGCGATTCTGCGATCGCGGCTGTCGTGATTTTGCAATCGCAGCTCGTGCGATGAATATAGCAGTTAGCAGAATATAGCAATAGCAGACTACAGTGTTATTAGAATAGCAGTGCTATTCGTTATATTTTAATAACGAGTTATATTAAATGCTGTCTGCTATAACGAACACCTCTAGGCGCAACTCCAAAGAAAAAAAACGATCGTATGAAAACGGGAGCGAATTTTTAATACGTCTATGTTCGAAAGATTATTCATACCTACAAAGCAGTGAACAATTGACGGCATTCAATTTTTATCGCATTATACTTCACCGCCATCTTAGACCGCCATGCTATAACATTGACGTTTCTCTATTGTTGTTTGTGTGGTTTTCTGAAAAGATCGCTGAATATTAATTATTATTCTGTGCTCTTTTTAAAGCAATCTGCCTAATTTTCTTAAAATTTAGCGTCTAGGGGTAGAAATACAAATATAAAGCAAATATGAGCGGATTGAACAGGAAAAAGTGCGAAATTTGTAAAATAAAAACGTATCGAATGGACGGTCAAAAAGAATTTTCATGGCAAAATTTCCATTAGAAGAAGATCGGTGTACAAAATCTATATTATTATCGTGGATATAACTACGTTGGTCATAAATTTCATTGTAAATTAGATAAACGGGTAAATTAAAAGGTATAACCTTAGTTGCATGTAAACAATAGTGCTGATAAGTATAGTGTTTGTAAATTTTATCGATAATTTTCGTTTCAAATTAAAATATAAAAAAAATCTTAAGAATGGTTTATAATTTAATCTATTGAAGGAAAAGCTTATTAGGTATATTGATATATGTATACAAAACGGTGTATTAGAAGGATAAATGTTTTTGGCTTGGCAAATCCTCTTAATAATCGTGACTACTTTTAAGGTACCCCTAAGTTTATGTTCAGATCATAACTAATTAATATGTACAATACAGAACATGCATACAAATTTTAATCTAGTCTTATTTTCAGCTGTAGGCAATGGGTAGCAGCTACCGGAAACAAAAATTTGATTAATGTGCCAATTGAAAAATTGAACCAATTAAAATATGTATGTGGCAAGCATTTTCTTACAAAAGATTTCAAGAATAAGAAAATGCAGTTTAAGAAAAATGCTGTTCCATGTATTGATGACCTGTTCCTCAGCTTTCCATTACATATCTAACATATGAAAAGGAAAAATGTTTTGGATGATCATAATTACTACAGCCACACTGTTAGGGGTTAGTAAATTATATTTGTTTTATTATTTTATTTTATTGGATGTCACTCTGCAAATTCATTTTCTTATGTGTTGCAGAATCTTCAACTTCAGAATTTTCAATTGAGTGTGACTCTAAAAGAAAAAGGACACGTAGTCCACGTAAGCACTTTTTACATATTAAAGTACGGGTATATTGTACCTTTGCCCAGCAGTGGAATACAAAAGGTTGGGAAAAAGTATATTGTAATAATTACGTATGTACAATGTTAACTTTGCAGAACTTGCCAAATTTACTAAACAAATTGATTGTGTTGCAGAGACTTCAACTTCTTGACTCCATAAGTAAAAAATCACATAGTCCAAGTAAGTATTTTCATATATTAAAGTATATTGTATTAATAACATGTTCTGCAATATTAACTTCGCATAATCAGCCACTTACCTACTCTGTAATTTTATTCTATTTCAGAACCTTTAACTTCTATAGAAAATTTTACTGTGAGTGACACTAAAAGAAAAAGATCACATAGTCCAAGTAAGCATTTTTATATATTGAAGTATTAGGTATTAGTCGTATTTCCTCATGACTGAGGGTCGTGGTCATTATATGGAATGAAACACACACAACGACTTTCTTGGCAATTTTAATGGAGTGGTTTGCCATTGCCTTCTCCATTTCACACACTAGTTGATAATCATCAACACAGAGTGCAGGTTTCCTCACGATGTTTTCCTTCACCGGAAGCAAGTGGTGGTCGATGAAAACTACCATACATGAGTCAGATTGGTGTACAAACTAATGTAGCCCGGGCAGGATCAGAACCTGGGATTTTGCATCCACAGGCGGGCGCTCTACCACTCGCCACCACCATATTGAAGTACATTGTCATAATTACATTTATTGTAATACTAGCTTTTGCCCGCGGCTTCGACCGAAAAAAGTACAAGAAAAATAACCAGTACTCATAACGGAAAAGGTTTTTAACTATTTAATAGTTATGTTTTTTTTTTTGTGTTTCAGAACTTCTAACCTGGAGCACAGCCTGGAGTTAAGGAATTGTCATTTTTCGTCTATAAAAACATGTAAAAGAAATATACTTTGAAAGACATAAAACTGGTGTTCATTAATTCCTCCCAAAATAAAACTGTGGGCGTGGGTCACTATTAGATCACCTACCTACTACCTACGGTCGGCAAATGCTGATATCGACCTACCTACCTACCTACGATAAACGGTCGATAAATACTAATACCGATAAGTCGATAATAAGTGTGATGTACCACATCCCTATTTTTTTTTCTTGATGTTGGCACAATGTTAAGCATTTGTGGCCTTCATATTGGCGGCCCTGTTTCGCTCCCGTTTCATAGTCCATTTTTTTGTATGGGAGTCCCGACTCTTAAAACGTAGTGATTATATACTCTTTGGTTTGAGAACAAGTCTGTATTTGACAGTGACAACTATTGAAAATGTTGCCATTACCACATTTATTTTTTCGATTTCACATTTTTTGAAGTTTTTTATTACACATGTCATGCATGCCTATTAAATTAACTTTGCTCAAAACTTTTAGAATACCTATTTAACGAACAGGAGACGATGCGAGCGCAATAATTATTATGAAAGGGAACTAGCGAATGGTCGAGTGTTATGGTACGAAAGGTCCCAAGATTGCATCCTTCTCGAGTTTGCATACGAATCTCATGCCAAATGCCATGCATGTTTTTGCGCATAGATCATCAATGTTTCTGGTTAAGGAAAACATCGTGAAAAAACCTGTACGCAAGCTGACCGTTTCTTTTACTAGTGAGTATGTACCCATCCATACAGCTATTACCTCTAAATGGCGGTAGTCGTGAAATCGTGTCCTATGCCTTTAGACTAAAAAAAGAGCTAAGCTTTAGAGAAAAGTCTTACATCACGAGTGTTGATGTTGATAGTCATGTGTTTATGTCTTATTAAAGTTAAATTTATTAAACATTCTCTTTGACATAACATGTTGTTTACATTCTGCCTTTTTTATAAGAAAAAAACATGCAATGTAAATGCATTTTTATTTCCCCTTTCACTGGGAATTTTTGTAATTGTGGCAACATTTATTTACAACAAGCCCATCATAGACAAGATAAGATATAGCTTCCTTTTTCAGAGGATATAGTTAAGTACCTACGAAGTACTTATTACTTCCATGGTACCTACCTAGTAGAAGAACCACCTGTCATGACGTCATGTCCTTCTGTCAAAGTTATACTATTATAGAATAGAAAGTCTCAGATTAATTACATAGAAACTCCATTGAAAGTATACCTAATCTAAATTGAAACACTGAGGTGAAACATGATTCGATTTCTATATTCTGATAACAAATGTTTTATAACATATTTAAAAAAAATCATTTCTGTGTTTATAACCATGGAAGTAGTAAGTACTTTTTTATAACAAGGACTTCCACGCGCGGCCCGGAAGGAGTCCGTGTTGCTCTATGATCTTAAACCTTGGGATTGACCTCCCCTAGATTGTTTAATTTGTACATGGATGGACTTGTTCGGGAGCTGAGTAGCACCATGGTCGGCTGTTCCATAGACGGTACTATGATTAACAACATTAGTTACGCGGATGATATGGTGCTGCTCAGTCCGTCTATAGAGGGGCTGAGGGTATTGGTTGGCATCTGTGAGAGGTATGCGGGGGCGCATGGTCTAAGATACAATGTCGAAAAAAGCGAGATCATGGTATTTAAATCACGCCACCGGAGGTTAACACACGTGCCCCCTGTTAGGCTATACGGGACACCGCTGCGTTTTGTGACGCAATTTAAGTATCTTGGTCATGTGCTTACCGACCTTCTCACGGATGACCTTGACATTGATAGGGAACGCAGGGCCTTGGCGGCTCGCTGTAATATGCTGGCTCGCAGGTTCGCACGCTGCACGAGGGAGGTAAAACTAACTTTATTTAGGGCATATTGCCAAGCTTTTTACTCCTGCAGCTTGTGGGTCAGGTATACGAAGGGGGCATACGAGGCTCTGCGGGTCCAATATAATAATGCCCTGAGAATATTGTTGGGACTTCCACGGTATTGCAGCGCGTCGGGTATGTTTGCGGAAGCCAGATTAGATGACTTTTTTGCTATTATGCGGAAGCGGGCTGCCTCGATGCTGCGTCGATTTCGTGGGAGTCCCAATAGTATACTTAGTACCCTGGCCGGTAAAATCGATGGGCCTTTTGTGAGGCACTGGGTGGATGCGCTTATGCATAGAGGTGTACATCGGGTCAATTAAACCGATTGTACCTAAATGTAAACGTTACTAACACTAGTATTAAGAACAATTGTATACTAACAAAATATGGACTAGTCCGAAATAAAGATTATTATTATTATTATTTATTTTTATATTTTTTCTCCTCTCTTGAGGGTAAGTATTTCAACTAAAGCGGGCCATGGCCAAGCGATAGAAGAAGAAAAATGATTAAATGAAGTAAGTAGATGAAAAGCTAGCTGAGGTTAAGAATTTTCGTGTGATTCTACAAGTGTTCAATATGGTAGCTTTTTGCATCAGATGTAAAATATATGGGGGCATTTGTAATGTATTTAAACTTTGCATGAGTGATTTTGGTATGATACCTGTTGATGACAATACAATAGGAATAATATGTACTTTTTTTGCTTTCCACTGGGTTTTGATCTCTATGGCTAAATCTTGATATTTACTTAGTTTTTCTGATACTGTTTTTTGAATATTATGCGAATTCGGGATAGCTATATCAATCAGGTATACTGTATCTGTTTCTTTATCGTGAACTGTAATATCCGGTCTATTGTAATGGACTGTTTTATCAGTTAATATAGTTCTATCCCAATATATCTTTTGGTGGTTGTTTTCTAGAACGGTTTCAGGTTTATATTTATAGTACGGCTCCATTTTGGATATGAAATTATATCGGGACGCTAAATGTTGGTGAACTATGGCAGCGACTTGATCATGTCGGTGTTTATAATCCGTTTGAACAAGCGCTGAACAAGCTCCTGTGATGTGCTGTATAGTTTCAGATGTGCTATTGCAGTGTCTACAAAGGTCAGTGGGTTGATGGATATCTTTTATTATATATTTAATGTAGTTCCGGGTAGCTATGGTTTCGTCCTGTATTGCAATCATGAAACCTTCTGTTTCAGGAAACAGTTCACCTTTTCTGAGCCACTCGTTCGACTTGTCTTTGTCGACGTGTGGTTGGCACAGATAGGATCGGTGTCTCCCATGCAGTGATTTTTCTGCCCATGTTGCTATCTTCTGTTCTTGGTTTGTCAGTTGTTCATTTGGTTGTGAGTGCGGATTATGCAAGTTTAACGGTGTGAGCTTGTGATCTATACCGGTAATAAGCTTATGAAGGGATGAATGTTCGGATTTGTTGTGGAAGTATTGTCGGAGTGAATGTATCTGTTTATTGTGCAAATTCTGTATATCTATAAAACCTCGACCTCCTTCTCGGCGTGGTAGTGTAAGTCGTTGAATGCAAGCTTTCGGGTGGTGATTCCTATGTTTAGTTAGATTTGTATTGATAATGCGTTGTAATTTATTTAAATCTGTTTGGGACCATTGAATAATTCCAAATGAATAAGTAAGGACGGGAATAGCGAACGTATTTATAGCTTTTGCGATATTTTTAGAATTTAGGTGACTTTTAAGGATAAGGTTAAGACGAAATTTAAATTTGTTTATTAATTCGGCCTTAGTCTCTTTTTGATTAATTTGCCTGGATTGCTTAAAGCCTAGATACTTGTATGTGCTTTGTTCCTCCATAGACTCAATCGATTCACCATTTTGAAGCATATAATTATTCTTTTCAATTTTTCCTTTAGTTATGGAGAGAACTTTACACTTATCTATTCCGAACTGCATTTGTATATCTTGAGAAAATTCCTGTGTAATATCGGCTAAATTAAATAAGTGGGCTTTACTGTTAGCATATAGTTTAATGTCATCCATATATAATAAATGAGATAAAATAAATTGCATATCCTGATAAACTAATTTAAATCCTGTGTCATTATTATTCAAAAGAGTAGATAATGGGTTAATGGCTAGGCAAAACCACAAAGGACTGAGGGCATCTCCCTGAAAAATTCCTCTTTGAATACGAATCGGTTCACTAGTTATTGATGCATTATTTTGACTAATTTTTAATACGGTTTCCCATTTTTGCATGGCTGTTCCAAGAAAATGTACTATAGTAGAATCTATTTTATACAGTTGTAGGACATATTTTAACCAGCTATGAGGTACGGAATCAAATGCCTATTGGTAATCTATAAACATTACATGTAAATTGGTTTTGTTTTTTGGCTACTTTGTTCATAACAGCAGAGTCTATGATGAGTTGCTCTTTACATCCTTGGCTATTTTTCTTACATCCTTTTTGTTGTTCCGCTAAAATATTGTTATTTGATATGTGATCGTAGATCATCTCACTGATACATGCTGTAAGAATTTTATATATTGTTTGAAGACAAGTTATAGGCCTATATTTTGCAGGGTTTTTTGTGTCGTCTTTATCTTTCGGTATCATGTATGTTATACCTTGAGTAATATAGGCTGGCATTGTGTGAGGTGATGCTATGAATGAGTTAAGGTGATTATGTATGTATGGGTGAGTGCATGTGAACTTCTTGTACCAGTAGTTATGTATATTGTCTGTGCCAGGAGATTTCCAGTTGTGTGTGTGTTCTATGACTTTTATAAAAGTCTCAACTGGAATAATATCAAAAACCATTCCACTGATTTATTTTATTTATTTTTATTTATTTTTATTTATTTATGAATTCAACAGCGTTACAGATTGGTACTTAAATAGTAGATTATACAATTAGAAAGGCCAATTATAGAATTCTAAGTATTTACCTATGCTGAAAAAAACTTTATGTAGGTACTATTGAAACAGTACTAAAATTTTAAGATGCCGAAATAAACAAAAACTTATACAGAGCAAGCGGCAAACAAGAAACATTTACAGATTTTTTTCAGTACCTAATTTAAAGATTAGAAAGAAGGGTGCCAAAAAATAAACAAAAATTTATACACAGCAAAGCAAGCAGCAAAACAAGAAACTTACTTACAGATTTTTCTTAATTGCATGTATAACAGTAGTCATACGATACATAAAAATATCTAATTGTTAGAGGTAAATGTTACATATTACATCCCAATATCAATGACTCACGTTGATAATTATCATGGAAGTAAATATATATATAAAAAAAAAAAAGTATATAAGAATAATATTCAACTACAGTGTTTTCTCGCATTCACTCGCTATCCGTTGTAAGTATTCTGAAGATTTCAGACTTAAACTTTGATTTTGTTAATAAAAATATATCCAATTCTGAGAAGGTTTTATTATAAGTGTCAACAATTCTTGTCAGTACAGAGTTCTGTGCGTAGTTAGTGGTGTGAAAGGGTACGTGAAACAAGTTATGATGTCGCAGCCTTCGACGAGATGGCACCAAAAATCCTATCTGATGGAGCAAATCAGGGCAATCGAGGCGACCCCGAACGATGTCAAATAGCATCATCATGTCTGAGACAATTCGTCTGCTGCTTAGAGTAACCATTTTGTGATATTTGCATCCCTCTTCATAAGTCATAAGATTGTTACGGGATTTATAATTCAGATAACGGACAAACTTATCCTGGATACGCTCAATTTGATTAGAGTAAGTAATATATTGAGGAAACCATACACTGCTAGCATATTCAAGAGTGCTGCGAACATAAGCATTAAATAGTACCTTGATACTAGTTAGATTAGAAAAAGGTTTACTGAGACGTTTGATAAAGCCTAAATTTTTATACGCCTTGTCTGTAATGATATTGACATGTGGCTCCATCAACATTTTCTTGTCAAAATGTACTCCCAGATCACGCACCACATCAACACGTGTTAAATTTGTACCGCCGATATTATATATATAAGTTATAGGCTGCCTAGTGCGAGAAAAGGTAATAACCTGACATTTATCTGCATTAACCTTAATTCTATTGCGTAAATAATAGTCTGAAAGTGAGATAAGATCTTCCTGGATTTTATTACAATCATCAACATGGCTTACCTCCAGGAAAATTTTTGTATCATCAGCATACATCAAGAAATTAGAATGCTTGAAGCAAGTGTGGATATCAGATAAGTAAACATTGTACAGTAATGGGCCGAGATGCGAACCCTGCGGAACTCCGGAAGGTATACTTACATAGTCAGACCTAAATCCACCCAAAACAACTGCTTGAGAGCGATTTCTAAGATAAGATTCTACCCATCTAAGCAAGTCACCACACATTCCTAGACTTTCAAGCTTTTGCAAAAGGATGACGTGATCAACACGATCAAATGCCTTTTCATAATCTGTGTAGATCACGTCAACCTGTTTGCGTTTTTCCATCGTATTAAGAATATAATTAGTAAACATTGCTAGATTAGTCGTTGTCGAACGACCACGTAAAAAACCATGTTGTTCTTTCGAGATCCTCTTGGAAACAATAGAATAGATTTGTTCATATGCCATTTTTTCCAACATTTTACTAAACACAGAAAGTATGGATATGCCTCTGTAATTTTCAACACGCAATTTTGAACCTTTCTTATGTATTGGCACAATATTGGCTACCTTCCAAACACTAGGAAATACACCCTCACGAAAAGACCTATTAAATATAATTGTTAATGGTAAAGCAAGCACCGAGGCGCATTTAACGATGAAAAAGGGGGTACGCCGTCATTTCCAGCACCTTTATTAATGTCTAAGTTTTTTAAAGCTTTAAATACATCCTCTACATCAAGAAATTGAAATTTACCAAAAGAAGAATTACCAGATTGAGAAGAGGACTGTATTAAATTATTATAAGTATCAGCAGGAGGAACAAAGACACTAGAAAAGAACTCATTGAATGCCGAACAGACTGCTTCACCCGAGTTGTATCTATCTCCTCTGAAAGTTACCTGTGCAGGATACGACGATGTACCTCTCTTAGACTTAACGTATCTCCAAAAAGCTCTAGGGTTGTTTTTGATTTGTGCCTGTATATTCAATAAATACATTTTATGACATTCAGCCTCAATTTTATGTTGTCTTGATCTCAACAGCGCAAATTCAGAATAATCCAATTGATTTTTGAACTTTTTCCACCTGGTATGGGCTCGCGATTTTTCACGAATAATATTAATCAATGTTTTGCTATACCATGGTGGGTAAGATTGTGATTCATTACAAACAACCTTAGGTATAAATTTATTCATCGCAAAAAATATATGATGATAAAGAGTTTCTGTAGCAGTGTCAATATCTCCCTCCATCAGTAAGTATTCCCACGGAACGGATTCCAGATATTTAGTAATGCCATCGTAGTTACCTTTATTATATTTAAATTTAGTTCGTTTATTCACAGTTAGTGGTTTTATAGTTACATCCGTACAATCTATAACAAAGGTTGGATGATGACAGTCCTCGGGAACTAAAGGCACTCCAGTCCTTTTGTATTCTAAACTAAAATTACTGAATATTAAATCAAGAGTGTTGTTACTTGTGTTACGTAGGAGATTATATTGATTAAAGCCAAACATTCCCAGGGTGCTAACTAAACGACTTGCAGCTTGTTGTTCCTCTACCGTGTCGCGCTTTAGAAAAATAGGACCCTCTGGATTCCATGAAATGCAAGGCAAGTTGAAATCTCCCAGTAAAAGAAAAGAGCCACCATCATTTGATACCTTTGATGTCACACAATCAATAAATAGATCGATGTCACGAGGCAGTGTCGATACATTCCCGGGAATATAAACACAAGCAACGTGTAGGTCAATATTGGTACCCAGACCACTTGCAGGGATAGTAACCCATATTACCTCCATGGAAGCCGATGAGTACACCCAGTCATCGCGGAGATGAGCTCCAAGCGAACGCTTGACACAAATCATAGCTCCTCCACCTCTTTTTTTACCCGAGGCGACGAGGTCCCGGTCATTACGAAACAATTCATAACGTTGATCACACACTTCTGCGTCCCGTATTCCATCATGCAGCCATGATTCCGTGATTGCGATAATATGAAAGTCAGAACAAAGAACATTTGAATAAAAAGTTTCAAGTTTTGTTCGCAATCCACGGACGTTCTGATAATAAATCAACAAAGAAACGAAGACAAAAAAATACCATACGCATGTGCATAATGATAGTAAGCAATATAATAAAAATATACGGTTATGAATTGCTTAGTCGGAAATATATGCAATACAAGG
Organism: Ephestia elutella; assembly: GCA_018467065.1. Taxonomy (NCBI): domain Eukaryota; kingdom Metazoa; phylum Arthropoda; class Insecta; order Lepidoptera; family Pyralidae; genus Ephestia; species Ephestia elutella. Next base: position 4,051,762 of record CM031594.1, read on the forward strand.
GCAATAACCGATCTTGGCATGGGTACGTAGTAAAATATATATTTTTCATAAGTTATTGATATAGAGATATGAAGGTATGAGTTGCAAAATGCATAACTTACGTGGAAATAGGCTACAGTTATTTTATAATATACGTAGTCATTACTTACCAAACATTGTGTGTAAAAACCTACATTCAAGTATACATCAAGGTCCATAGAGGTTAAGATATGTATAATTGTAGATACTTCACAGCTAGGTAAAGGAAACGTATCAAACTTCCATTCATTAAGTATCTGTACACAAACAGATCTATGCACTATGTTTATTAAAATACAGAGGTAGTTTTCTCCGAGCGGGAGTCGTAGGTAGTGATCATGTGAAGATAACAATGAGTGTCCATGCACATTTACTATAGTCACCCATCCAGCTAGAAAAATTAGCCACGTAAATATTAATTTGATACTCATACCTATGAGTGGATTCGAGTACATTATATAATAACGAGTTGATGTGTTATAATAATTATTGCAAAGTATATAGAGAGAGTATGTCAAATATAATGTATTAAATAAAATTTGTGCATCCAAAAAATTTTTTTGCTGAAATTTAAAAAAATAACATAAGGCGTTTAAATGGTTTACATTATTCAGTAACGATATATTTAGCCGAAGTAGAAAATCTGAAATGATGCAGTGAGAAAAATTATGTTCAATTTGATGCTAATGGATGGGCGTCTTAAAATCAATTGAATGCAAGACCGTAGTGGTACAAATAATATCAATAACGAGCGAATGCGAGAAAACCCATTTATATTAAACTTATAGATAATTTTATGATAATGTAAGTGAGTCTTTGTTATTGGTTTGCTATATATATGTTTTAAAGATTTGTAGATTGTACAAGTATGATAGATATAAAAAAAGGTACGACAAAAAATACATAACATGAAAAAATTGTCGATAAAACGGCGTACTGCCTGAGGGCCACAGGTGAGTTAATCGAAAACACGTATAAAGTCAAAATAGCGAGTTCATCTCCGGTTAAGCCTGAGTAGGTCTTCCTCGGACAAAATGGGAAAGGGGGGACACTTCTCATTCCTACGCACGTAAATACAACAGTTCCTAACCCACACATACTGGAACATGTTACGAGACGCAAAGTCTTTGCACTGTTTAAGCAGAAACTTGTTATAAGGCGTGAGCTGTTCATTCACGTACATAGGTCTGGATTCTCCAGGCAATCCTATATCAGATGTATTGATACCTCGCTTTTTTCTTATCCCAGCGATGATATTATCCTTATGTATTCGTTGACTTAGTTTCACTACAACAAGCCGGGGACGACCAGAGTCTTTGCGACGGGATTGGACACGATTGACGTGTACGATGTCCTGTGGGGCGAGTGAGACTCCAGCAATTTCCGCGATTTTGAGAATAATACCTGACAGGCATTCATTTTTATTTTCAGGAAGACCAGAAATTTCTAAATTTGACATCCTGTCTCGTTGCTGGGACTTGTTAGCATCCAACTCCATGTCATGAATCTTTTTCTTTAAAAGATTTAATTCAGGAGAGATATCACAGTCAGTCTTTTGACTCGAAATAACTTCGACCTGTTTATAAGTATACATCGTCCATTCGACTTGAAAGAAATTCTGTGGTCTTTTGTAAATCGGCAATCCCTGCCTTTTGCTCGCCTTCCATGCTTTTCATTTTATCTTGAGTTGCCCTGTTCTCAGACTTTAGACCCTCAATGTCATCAGAGATGAGTTTCAATTGTGTAGTGAAATTTTCCATCGTAGATTTTATTGTTTTCACTTCGTTTCTAGTTTCACTAACTTCTGTTCTAATAATTGATAGGTTATCATTTTGGGTTTTTTCAAAATTATTTAAAAATTTCATTATTTCTGTTTGGAGACTTTCGAAATCCTTCTTATATTCCTTCTCATCGCCGCGCTCCTTTCGTTTTCTTGTGTTTATGTTAATAAACGAATCATCTTCCTGGCTATGTAAGTTTGGCACTGAACCACCTCCAGTGCTACTCGCAAGTAACAGGGGCGATGTATTCTGGATATTCATTCTTAACGCAGCGCGGTCCTAGCCACATAAACAGAGAAAAACAGGGTACCTATAGCCGTGGGATTGAGATGCGGGTACTAGTCTCGCAAAGGTGACCCAAAGAATTGCTGGCTGGATGTCTACGGGTGGCGGGTAGCAGGCGGGGGACGAACAGCGCTCAAGCCGTGCGCGTTATGTAACGTTGAGGCAGGCAGGAAAAAATCACCTTGTTTATTCGTTCACTGTGGCCAAACGCTTAGATGAAACACAAAAATAACACAGGATTACGTATAGTACACTCAAAAACTTCACTTTTATATAGGCATCAGTGGATTTAAACAGTTTAAACCAGCTTTTAAGAAAAGATAAATGCGGAGCACAAGCAAACGCAGCTCACTTGTTGACGCACGAACGAATGAATGACTGATACTAGACTGTTGATCACTAACTTTGTTAATCCACTCCGCATTATCGTTATGTTCAATGGGGTTCTCCCAGATATTGGCCCAATACTGTCGTAGTGAATCCGGTGACGGTATATCCGTATTTATATTTTGGTTATGTGTGTGGGTTGTGGATATGTTTCTGTAAAAAGTTTTTTCATTATTGCCAAATAGTTTGTTTTGGTTCTTACGGTCAGTACATGTCATATATCTTCTGAGTCGGCTAGAAGCGGTGTTTAACTTTTGTTTAAGAGTATCTAGGAAGTGTTCAAGTTGTATATTAGGGTTTTCGTATTGAGCATGTATGGAGTATTTAACTTTAATGGCTTCTACTGTTTTAATAATACTTCTGTTCCTATTTCCATTAATGTATTGGGTTAATTTCGCAATATCTGATCTAAACTTATCTATCTTCCTTTCTAATCTCTTTTGCCAAGACGGTTTAGTTTTCTCTAGTTTTACTGATGTATGTTTAATTTTCGTTCCGTTGCAAGTTGCTGCTGTGTACGCTGCTATGTATATTATAGTTTGTAACTGGGGGTAATCAAGTTTAGTGTTTAAATATTCTGGAAGGATATTTTTATTAATATAGCTAACTATCAGTGCAAGTTTCTTAGATGATTTTTGCCTAGGGATGAATGGCCTTGAAACTGGATCTGTTTCTATAAATAAATCTCTAGTTTCGTGAAAGCGGGTTTTTATTATTTCTTGAAATTCAGAATGTAGTGCGTTTGTAGCACTAGTTTGTGGGAGCACGTAGCTTCTTTGTATTGGTACTGAATCTATTACTTCTGTTTCGGATTGATTTAAAGGCAATTGTGTATCTTCATTTAAAGGGTCAGTATTTGTAGTTTGTATGTTTTGTGAATGTTCACTGATGTCTGCATGAATTATCCTGTTTCTATGTGTTTGGTCTTGATTTTCTACTTCTCTTCTAATTTGTTCTATTCTATGTCCGGGAACCATTTTGTTATTAACTATAACTCTTCTCTGGTCGGATAGTCTTTGTTCTGAAATATGTGCTAGGTTTGGGTATTCTTCAATAAACTTAGAGTGTAGCTTTTTCCTATGCGCTGTCATGTTTGTTTCTATTTCAGTAACTTGAAAGTATATTCTTAAAATGGCTTCATTTATATCATTGGACCATTTCATACGACTTCCTGACATCTCAATTTGTTGTGACGGCACCGGTTGTTGGTTAAGTAAAACAGAAACTTCTTCTTTTATTTCGTCTATAGCAGCTTGTGTAAGTAAAAGGTTATTAACTATGGCACGGCGTTGATCTCCTACTCTTTGCTTAGATACATCCATTTTAGGAAATTTTTCTGTGAATCTTTGATGGAGGGCGTTAAGGTAACCTCGAGTGTTGCGTTCCAAGTTAGTTATAATTAGATAGTTGCGTAAAATGAACTTATTCATGTCGTCAGTCCATGTTTTTCGCACGCGTTTAGAATCAGAAGTGGGTGCAGGCTCTTCGGCGCATGCCTCCTGCACAACATCTACTGACATAGAAGAAAGACTTGATGATCGTGATATTCTTACTGTCTGGAATGAGTATGGTGATGAACTGGGTGATGGGAAGAGACTATGGGATGATGATGGTGAATGAGGGATGATGTCGGCTGTAGTCGTTTGTTCGAGGGGAGCCCGCCTGCTCAGCCCCCCGTCGCCGATGGTTCGCATACTGTGGCACTCAGCACCGGCTCCAAGTGCGCCCCGGCGACCCCCGGGCAGCGGCCGCAAATTATATCTTCTATTATTACTTTCCATTTTCTCTACAAAGGGTTTTGGGACCGTTAGTTAAGGAAGGGTGTTGTCGATTGTCAAGATGTTAGCGACTCAATAGTTTAAACTATCATAGTGATCTAGATGTTGTTGATCAGTTATCCAGTACCGTACTTCCCGTAAGCCCCCCTACCACGACAAGGTGGCCCCTCAGGGGGGTTATTATTATTATTATTAAACAATGAACTACATACACAGAAATAATTTTTTTTTTTTAATATATTATTAAATTCATTTTCATGGCTTAAAGGAAGAAACCCATGGCAACATTCATTGCATAGCTTGTTTATTTTGGAACTGAAATAAAAAAAAAACATATGGTATATAAGTAACTACTAAAACTAAACTAAATATATTACTAAACTAAATAATACTACCTATAAAAGTATTAAATACATTAAAATAATTTAATCAAAAATACCACCCTGGGGTAGAGGTGTTCGTTATAGCAGACAGCATTTAATATAACTCGTTATTAAAATATAACGAATAGCACTGCTATTCTAATAACACTGTAGTCTGCTATTGCTATATTCTGCTAACTGCTATATTCATCGCACGAGCTGCGATTGCAAAATCACGACAGCCGCGATCGCAGAATCGCGACCGCGATTTACTACTAGCATCGCTAGTTCACTACTCTATGCGCCATCTATCGGACTATACAAATAATAATGAAAAATTTTAAGTTTTTTACTAATTAAATTCGTCACAATTCGTCAAAATGTATTGTTTCTAAATGGAAACAAACAAAAATTCATTTAAATTCGTTTAAGGACTTAAATTTAATTTTTAATTCTTTTAAATAATTTTTTTTTGTAAATTTTGCGTTTCATTGTACATGAATTCCAATTTTCAAAACAAGAAACAAGAGCGCAAGCGCGTTGAGAGACACACACGAGGTAGGCGACTAGGCGTTACAGCATTTACAGCAGTTATAGCAACAGCAGTTAACATAATAGGTTATGAAAATACAGCAATAGCAGTATAACCGTTACAAAAATATAGCAGTTTGGAACACCTCTACCCTGGGGCTCAATTCTGCAACTAACAAACGCGCGTTATTGTGCTTCAGTTGTGTCTCAAATGCCAAATTTACGCCATTTGGTATTCTGCACCTTATTTGACGCCTGAGGACATGATACCGACATACTATTGGCCCATTTCGGTATTCTGCACGATATCAAAAGTGCCATTGGCACGTCGATTGTTGAAGTATTGGTATTCTCTTTGCTATTAGACAGGAGTTTGTCAGGTAGATCTGTCGGATCTTAATTGCTTTTTGGCCATTGAGCAACAACACCTTATAAGATCAAATTGTAAAGTAGTATGGTTTACATTGTTTCATTTAGTGATGAATCCCATAATTTTACCTCTTCATTGGTGGCTCTTATTCATTACAAATGTCGTACCTATATAGCCGACGAGATATTAAAGACATTTCGGCTTAAAATGCTCAAGTTATAGACCTCAACAAAAAGGTAATCCCTTTACTAATAAAGGATACTTTGTCGAGACGGAAAATTGACAAATTTAAAGGTTGGTAAGAGTTTCCGAAGTAAATACACTTGTAACTATTGTGACTGCACGTAATTCAATGAACCGCTGATATTTTTTATATTAAAGGTTAAGTATATATAGTATGTATAAGATCATACATATAAGAATACTATAATAGTTGTGCCCCGGAAATTATGTGGAAACTTTGTAATGAAAAGCACCTTACGTTGCTATTCCTTATATTTTCTACCCTTGTACCAAATTTTATTGAAACAAGACGGGCTTGTAGATTTTGTGTGACAGTATGTAACATAAATCCAAACTCACAAACATCCAAATGTAGGTACTCTGTGCATTCAATTTAAAAGGACCCACATCACAAGAATTTTACCTATATTACTGCAATGCGATTATTAAAATTATGTTTCAAAAAAATTCAAAATTATTTATTATGTATCTAACAATGACACTAATACAATCATATAATAAAGAGGAAGTGTTTGTATGCATGTGGATTCGTTTGCAGGGGGTATTCTTCAGAATTACTGAACCAATTTCAAAAAGTCTTTCATTATTAGAAAGCTACATTATACCTGAGTGACATAGGCTACCTCCCGAAACTGGGGCGGGATGCTAGCTCTTTATAATTTAATTTATATTAGGGTCTACATAAGCTGAATACTATGCCAGTAGACCCCGCTCTATGATTAGGTATATAACCTATATATTAGTGTAATGTGGTACTCAGAACAATAATATACATACTTTAATGCCTAGTGTATAAATAGTATTTGTTAATACTATTTAAAAATGTCTTTTCAGCTGTTCCTGTTCTCACATTTCAAGCAATATTGAAAATTAAATGCTGTGTGTGTGCAGTGATACCCCTGTTAGGTCGAAGCAAAGAACTAAAGACAGCATCATACATACATACATATTATCGTTTTCCTATGGGAAGGCGCCATCAGGCAAGTCTATATTTCTGTACATACAAAATTATAGACTAACCGATTTGTCAACACAGAGACAAAACCGCTGAAAGTAGAAACTTGAAATTTGTAGAGGGTGTTTCAAGAGCACAAGCTGTACCCTGGGGCTTTGCTCCTATTAGAATTTAGGGATAAAAAGTACCTACCTTTTGTGCTAAGTATGTCCGGTATTTTTCAACTTGTGTACCTCATTAAAATTCATCCAGTAGATTTATTATGAGTAACAAACATCCAATCTTTCGCATCGCATTTATAAATATTATAGTAGAATTAGCAGAGAATAAGTGAGTATTAAAAAAGCAGTAAAATTTATTGTATAATCAGTTTTTAACATCTTTGAAACTGGTTGATGCTTAAATTGTCAAATGATATTTAAATAATAACTATACTTTCAATACTATGCCAACCCCACATAAGTAGGAATTGGTAAATAGGAAGAAGATACTACAAATAATATAGTAGTTTCTATCTACAAATAATATAAAGAAATAAAATTTTCAGATTGTCACAATATAACAGTATGCTTAGTAATTTTTGGTACAAGTTTTGTAATTATTATTTGCAGGCTCGATCAACTGGAGTAATGTGCTTCAGAAAAAGGTGTCATCCATAGCTTGTTAAAAGACTATGTAAGTATTCTCATCCATATAAATATAAATAAAAATTGTAGTATTGAATTCAACACTGACCGAGTGGTATATAAATGCAGAGACAAAACTGCTGTAAGTAGAAACTTGAACTTGTGTAGAGGTTCTTTATATAGCATATGCTGCACCCTGGGGCTTTACTCCCTTGAGAATATAGAGATAATAACAAGCTAATTATTAAAAAATAAAAAACACGACTGACAACTCACATAGCCTATGTCATTCGGGCTAATGCAAGGAATCTAAAAATACCTCTCACATCAAAATGTGTTAAGCCGTTCAGGACTTATGGTGGAATAAAGAAATTACATACATACATACATGAACCCTGAAAACATAACACTCCTTTTTTGGTCAGTCGTGTAAAAAGTACCCTATGCCATTTTCAGTATTTTTCTACTCGTGTACCATATTTCAATGAAATCCATTCAGTAATATTTTGTGATAAGTAACAAACATCCAAAACTTAAACAATTATAATATTAGTAGTAAGTAGGATAAGTATATTTAGGAAATTACACTCCAATGAATAGATGGAAAAGGTTTTTTTTTTTCTTAACTAAGTCAACATAGTTACTAGTTCAAAAATATCTCAATTAAGGAACATCTAAAAAAAAAATATTTTAAATCAACAACATGCTTTTCCTTTCTTTGTCTTTACTTTAAAAAACCAACAATATAGTACCAATATTGTAAAGCTGAAGAGTTTGTTTACACAATAGGCAGACTTAAATAAAAGTTATTCTTTAGATAACTAAACATAATTACCTATAACAGCAGTAAAAATTATTTGTCATTCTTGCAGGTACGATCAACTGATGGCGGTTTCCTGCTTGAGAAACGAGCTGACATCCATAACTTGTTGAAAAACTGTGGAGGAAACAGTGTGGTCTGGTTTAGGATATATTTTAAAGACTAATAAACAAAATAATAATAATATTCTTGTATTATTCATTACTACCTTACATAATATCTTTATCTTAACTTATTAAAAAATAAAGTTCCCTGCCATGTCTGTTTGTGATAAACTAGAAAAGTATTGAACAGATTTTCATGCAGTTTTCACCAATGAACAGGGCGAGTCATGAGGAAGTAAGTAAGTATATAATTTACTCTAGTGTCCCCGCGTTAAAAAGCAAGCTAATTTAAATAAAGACTCCTGCCATGTCTGTCTGTTTGCAATTAAGTCAACATTGAAATTATCATCTTTATTATCTGTTACTGCACATTGAAAGTCTTAGGTCAACTTACATGCCAGGTATTGTACAATTGAAACATGTCAATATGCTTTATTTATTGAGTTTAGGGGTCGCCCTTTTTTTCACTGTGTTAATCAGCCCAGTCTCCTTGTAAAACTCCAGTCAGTTGATGAATACTGTTATATTTTCAAAGCTCCGCTCTTAGGTGACTGTAAAAAAATATTATATTTGTTTGAGGACTCATGTAAAAGTCAAGCATCTTAATCCTATCCTAACTAATATTATAAATGCGAAAGTGAGTTTGTTTATTTATGTGTTTGTTACCTCTTCGCAACTTATTTATTGAACAAATCTTTCTGAAATTTCGCATATACTTACCTAGTTAGAAGTACTGAGAAGGGCATAGCGTACCTTTTATCCCGGGAAAAAGCACTGTTCCCGTGGGCGAAAGCTAGTACTTAATAAATAAGATAATTATTGTACTTACAAAGAAAATCTCACCTTAGACGCAAATAAAACTTTAAGAACTCAATCTATATTGACTGGATGAGACCCTCCTCGGGTGAAGTCCGACTTATTTGACACGGGAGTTTGACTTATTATTTTCAAGCATATTTTCTTTGTACAAATTAATTTAAATTATAAATAAATTAAAATAATTTTACAGTAAACAATAGAACGATTATAACCTATAAAACATGACTTTGACATAGACAGACAGTTTACATGTTTTAAAGGCAAAGGCATCAAAGACACACATTAACTAATTTTTAGTTTTTTTCAGATATAAGCGTGAAACATGACTATATGTCTTAAAATTTATGTCAAAATATCAATGTTAGTTCTAATTGATAATATTTCATACGTTTTTAGCGGAAAAAAGGAGCTTGAATTTTATTATTAAATAATAGTAGTTTTTTCTAGCAGCGACGGAAACACCAAAGATTAATCAACAACACCTAGACTGACATCCTATAGACATTTTATTCCCACAATGGGACCTATGGATGTCTTATGAGTATTGTGTGGCAGTTGGTCGGTGATTTTAAGTTAAACAGTGGAATTGACACCCTGGACAGTATGTACCTGGTTCAAAGGTACCCATTACGCTGGCAGAGTTTCCTCTCTGAATAGCAAGGGATATCCTTTGAATCAGGTACCATCCAGAGCGAATGTCATGCCCTCGGTCCCTTAAACGGCGTCCTAAATCCTTCACAAAAGATTTTGCTTCCGCACACCAAGGGCCTGCTGTCTCAACGGCTACCAGAACAAATTCATAATTCCGTGACAGAATTGAATATTTGTTACACTTTTGTCCGGCAGCCGCACGAGCAGCAGCCCCAGCTTCGCGCATAGTGGAATTAATATAGGACGCCGCATAAGTACTTACACAGGTTGCATCCTTGCATCCCATAACCATAACAAACTGCGTTGCATAGCTAGTTTATGGCCATCTCATCTATTTATCATGTCTGATCTGTCATCCATCTGTCAGTCAATTGTCATCACACACATCCATCTCTCCGTCTGTCATTCATTGAGGGAGCTTGTTTTTCTTTCATAGTAAAAAACGTAATTATTTATTATATTTAAAATATAAACGTATTGGCCACAGCATTGGCACCATTCGTTATATAGAAAAGCAAGGCTTTTCAAAAATTAATTGAAACATGAATGATATCTTCCTATGTGGACCATATGTTTGATATCAAAATAATAAAGGTCGCAGTGGAAAAGTTGTAGAAAATGTCCTCGAATTTGGAATCTGAGGACTTGGAACATATTCCTCTGGTCCGTATGGAGGATGTTCAGCCAGCTAGAGACAGGAATTGCGAGGTTTACAGCGATGAGGGGGAGAATGACATGGAAACATGTATTGTTGATGATTTAGAATATGACAATGAGTATATAGTGGATAATGATGAGGACTCTAACATCGGGAGCATGGTGTCTATACACTCTGAAGAGGTTGAGGATGATAGCAATAGTGCGGAGATTATTGTTCCTGAAGTTTTGGATGCCAAAAATGTAGATGTAAGTATCAAAGTTTTAATGTTATTATGTATTACCAAAATTGTTACATCAGTTTTTAACACTCTAAACTGTGTTCCCATTCCAATAAGTCATAAAGAGAAAATTTTCTAAATCTTTGAAGTTGAATCATTGTTATTTTTAAATGTTGGCTTGGCAGTAAAATCGAATTGAATGCCGTGATGGCAAATGCCATGATGCTCATTTGTTTTATTGGTCTATTTGCAGATTAAACCTATTGCTACTACTGGCTATAAATATGAAGAAATAATCACAGAGAAGAATCCTGAAAGTTGGCCAACCCTGGAAATACTCCCAGGTGGTGTCATAAAACATAGTGAAAAATGTGAAGAAAACCTCCCTACACCGTACCCTGATGAAAATGACCTGTCACCGGAGTCAAATAATGAGAATATGTATGCCTGTGCAAAATGTTCACAGACCTTCAAGTTTCTCTTCTGTCTTGTCAAACATGTACGGTGGCACGAAATAGAGAAGAGAAGACAGCAGGAATTATCAGATATAGGTAATTTTTAAACTTATTTATTCCAAGGAAAAGATCCTTGACGCTTTCCAGCTGGATATTATAAATACGAAAGTGAAAAACCTCTTCAAGCTGTATCAAATGAACCAATCTTCCTGAAATTTTGCATACACATTGAAGTACTGAGAAGGACATAGGGTACCTTTTATCACGCCAAAAAGTACTATTCCTGTGGGAAATTTACACAGGCAAAACCTAGTTATAAAGAAATAAGTTTAGTACCAACATTCAATGTGTAAATCATCATATTTTTTTTCTTTTCAGCACCAAAATATGTATGTTTACATTCCGCTAAATGCAAAGGGATATCAAAGACACAAAAACGAATACCAAAGAAGACAAAATCATAGCTTAAGGTATATTGAGAGCACGGAATTTAGAATAATTGTCGATAGAAGTGCCATCTATTTGCTGATGAAATTAACTGTCGCTCTGTCTGACGCTCACTAAAAATCTGATTGAAATCACATAAATCAAATTTTAACAAATATTTGATTGTGTGTGCTAAGGATCTTTTGAGCCCTATGCAGATTATCCGCCTGACAGCGGCGACGAAATAGCGCTACTTCTATTTGGCTTATATTATTCAAAATTCTGTGATTTGAGAGTTATATTTGCAGATGTAATTAATATATGAATGTTTTGAAAATTGTTGAGAGTTAATTTAAAAAAAAAAAAATAGTTTATGGGTCAATTCGCACTAACTCTAGAGAAATGAATTCATGTGTACAGTACAAGTAAAAGTTAAAAATAAGAAAAAAATCACGAAGGTTTTATCGGAGTTTCCGGACTTTTTCATACATACATATTTTCACGCCTTTTTCCCGTGGGGGTAGGCAGAGACTAGCGATGTCCACTTGCTACGATCCTTACAGATCTCTCTCGCTTCCTCTACACTCATCACTCTCTTCATACATGCTCGCCGGTTATTGCTCCTAATATCTCCCTTTTTAAGGAGGTCCGCAAATTGGTCGTAGTGACTGTTTTTTATTATGCTAAAAGATATTATCAGCAAAACAAAGTATAAACAAAGTCACTGTCTCATAAACCACGCTACGGATTTCGAAGTGGTTTTTGCTAATGGATATGAATTTCTTGAGGAAGGTTTGTGTTTACATAACTTTCGTGCGAAGCCGGGCTGGGTCGCTAGTATAAAATATAAAAAAACTATTCAGAAATGTCATCTTCGAAAAGTGCATAAAGCTATGTAAAAATGTGATGGAGAAAGCATATCGTAAGGTTTCTAAATATTTTGTAATTTTAAATATTTGTCAATGTCTTAATTATTGCACCACAGTGGTCTAATTCTACTATTATAAAGGTGTAAGATTTGTTTGTAATAAATAAACTGAAAAACTCACCCGATTTTGAGAAAAAGCGTATAAGTTGAAGATATGGAGAAGACTTCAAACCACGCGAACGAAGTCTAAAGTCTTGTAATGATATACTAATTTTGTATGGATCTTACCAATGCGTTTAACCTAAGAGTTCTTATGTATTGTGATATGTGTTTGTTAATGTAAGTGCATATTTACCATGATCTAACTTCTAATCATAGCTTTGCCAATCTAATGTTTTTTTCTACACGACTGACCAAAAAGGAGTGTTATGTTTTCAGGGCTCATATATGTATGAAAGTTTCTTTATGCTACCATAAGTCCTGAACGGCTTCACAGATTGTGATGTGAGAGGTATTTTTAGATTCCTTGCATTTCTCCGAGTGACAGGCTATGTGAGTCGTGTTTTTTATGTTTTAATAATATGCTTGTTATCATTTCATTCCAAGTCTTAAAGTTAAGCATGATCACAGGGAGGGGCACTTCATAGAAACGGGGCGTCACGTCATATATACCTACTACTACAACAAATGAAACTACATCCGTGAACAAGTCAATGTGTGGGTTTTCATAGTCATAGCGTCCCAATCTGCAAACGAACGGGGGAGAAGTGCAGGGTACGCCATATTGCGGGAGGGGCAGGGAGCTTCCTTTCTGTACGTAGTACTTATTTCTGTGGCATGATATAAAGAACGAATTTGTGCGTTAATGTTGCCAAATGGATACATTTCATGTATGAAACGCGAAATTCTCTAACCATATTCTAATGTTTTCTATTATGAAACTTGCATTTTTTGGTATACGTCTTAAAAAGTTTTTGTTTGTTCATCATGGTAAATGCACCTAATGATTAATAAATCGCTGTTTATGTTGGATAGAAGTTGTAAATAGTTCTAAATAGATTTTATATTGTTCTAAGATTTGGGGATATTATAAATGTAGTTTCATAGCAACTAAAGTGTGCATTTTATAATTTGAGAAGATATAAATGTATAAATAACATTTTGTCGGATTATATGTCTTCTGTTTGGTGGCCCAACAAATAAAATAATGTTATGTTTGTCTTATTTATGTTTCAGCTTTTATTTTAGTCTATTTCATAATATATCAATGTCACTGCATCATTGAATGTGTTAGCTGTATTTAAATTTTTAAAGCTTACAATTTTTTTGTTTATTTTTATTTACGGTTATGTTTGAAATTTTTATTTTCGACATATAAATATTTATTAACAAGTTGTACAATATTCTAGCATTTTTGGTGGTCATTGCAAATGTGATAAGTGAAGAGCATTGTTTAATATATGAACACTATAAAAGTAATTTTATTATTTAAAAAAGACGGAATATTAGATCTTTTGATTTGATTTTGGCTCACCTCGGCCTATATGTTCTTTGAGCCAAAAATTTAAATTGAGTTTATTGCTATAAATAGTTGTCGTTGTCGGTAAAACAGTGCTAAAAGTACTGCTTTACCGATAACTACTGCTAGAAGTACAGACACATTTTGAGTGAATAAAAAATAGATTTTCTTTTCAATTAAATTCGATATTGATAAAAAAATCACGTGATGATTTTTCGAAATATCTGGTAATCTAGTTGTTTTTCTGGGGCCACTTCGTTGTTAGTCAATTGTTAGATATTTAAAAATTGTTTGTTGTATAAAGATTTATTGAGTTTATAGCAATTAAATAATATTGATTTCGATTTTATAGTAGTTTTAATTACCCACTTATAACAGGACAATTCCAGGAACTTTTATTTGGTCTGTTTCGTCTGTTCATGTCTCGTAAACAAACAACATTTTATTTATTCATTTCGCCTGCCAAGTCTATGTACAATTTAGTTAATAAATTAAATAACACAACAATTTTAAATATTCTACTTCTAGTTACGTACTGTTACGTAAAATGTTTCTTAAATTATCCAATTCTTCTTTTTTATTTGCCATATGTTCCCTGTCAATAACTTGTGTCCATTCCGGCACAGACGACAAATATTTCGAATTCGAACATTTCTCTTCCAATTTTGCTAAATTTTCTTCCAATTTTTTAATTTTCTTTTCTAGTTTAGTTTTAGCTGATAATATTGTTTCAGAAACATCATCCCCAATAATTTCTATACCAATTTTCGTGTCTTTATCTAAAGGCGCATGCACAAAATTACTTTGGAGACATTCGCCAAAATTCAAAACGCTACAACGCGTCAAATTCAAAACTACAGCTTTATTTAATTCTAAATCTTTAGCTAACATTTCGTTTTTAGTTTCCACCACAATAGATGGCTTCACTTTATTCGAAATTCCATATAAACCTTTCATTTCTCTGACTAGAGTGAGTGTTTTAAGTAATCTATCACTTTGCTTTTCCAATTCATCGTCTTTCCAACTTATAAAATCTTCCGTCTGTGGATTAAGGAAGTAAGTTTTATTTGCGTCATTGTAATCGTGAATTATATTAGTCACAAAACCGGGTATTTTTGGAACAAGTTCATCCGTCAAATAAATCATGAAAGGAGCAATACTTCGGAGCGCCGTATTCAAAACGGCTGATAATGTATGTGCGTGCGCATATCCCATCTTGACATTATTATTTTCAAACCCTGATTTCGTCGCTTCCAAATATATATCACAGAATTCACTATAAATCAACGTTCTCAGAGCTTTAGTTGCTAAATGGAAATCATACGCATCCATAGATTTGTTAACTTTTTCAACCATAGCACCGAGTCTACTAAGTATCCATTTGTCAAAATATGTCAAATCATCACGAGTGATCACTTTATTGGTTTTCTTCAATTTATCAAAAGCCATTTGAGTATACTTAACACTTTGCCATATCTTGTTGCAAAACAATTTGTTAGCGTTACATTGGTACACGTCGAAGCTTACGTAATGCGATTTCACGTCTTGAGACAGCAATGTAAACCTCAATGCGTCAACGCCACACTCCGGAATGCCTTTGGTGCCAGAAAAATTTGCCTTATGATACTCTAATGCCTTTCTCATCTCATAATTGCTTAGAACTCCTGACTTATTCATATCTACAGTCTTTTCTTTGAGTTCTTCCAGCGAAATACCATTGATTACATCAACGGGATCTATAACGTTCCCTTTGCTTTTAGACATCTTGGCGCCTTTACTATCGCATATTACTCCATGCAGCAGCACATCTTTGAAAGGCAATGTGTCTGTCAATTCTAAGCCAAGCATAACCATCCTATGCACCCAAAAGCCTAAAATATCATGAGCAGTCGCCATTAACGATAAAGGATAAAATAAACTGTAATCTTTATTTAAATTTTCTGGCCAGCCCATAACCGCGAAAGGATATATTGCAGACGAAAACCAAGTATCCAAAACGTCAGTATCTCTCACTGCTTTTATTTCAGCTGGCATCGTTCTGAGAAATTTAGAAGCCTCCAGTTTAGCTGTATTCATATCCGTGCAAGCGATCCAAACGAGATGACCATCAACACTGCATTTGAAGGCAGGAATCTGATGTCCCCACCACAACTGCCTTGATATACACCAGTCTCTATCATCTTCCGCCCATTCCAGCCAATTCTTTTCGAATTTCGCCGGAAAAATCTTCAATTTGCCACTGTTGAGAACTTCAACGGCTTTCTTGTTCAATTCACTGCACGATAGGAACCATTGCTCTTTGGGCAGGCAATAAATGACGTCACCAGTGCGACTACACGTAGGCAACGTCATTTCATGGGATACAACATCTCTTAACAATGACTGCTCTTGTAAAGAATTCAGTAATAATTCACGACATTCATATCTGTTCTTCCACTTAAACATAGGATCACAATGCACCATATTACCATTTTCGTTGATGACTTGAATTACGGGTAAGAAATGCGCTTGGCCAATTTCAAAATCTACCTTGCTGTGAGCTGGAGTTATTTTCACAGCGCCTGTACCGAATTTCATGTCGACGAAATCATCGCCTATGATTGGAATGGGGGTATTTCTGTAAGGATGGAAGACCGTTCTGCCAATCAGGTGTTTGTATCTGAAATTAGAGAAAAATTATTTTAAAAAAATCTGTCTCTTGGCCCTATAAAGACCTCTTAAATATCTCCTATGTACAGACATCTCGTACACCAGTTACAGTAACGTCGAACATATGATAAAATAACGTAAGATTCACTTTAAATTTAGCTCTTATGCAGCATTCACATAGGAGCAAAACTAGATTTATTTATTTTATTTTGAACACACTAGCAGCCTAATAAGCTGCTGCGTATCTTGAAGTTTGGAGATTTTGTCTAATCTGTTCTTAAAACTGTTGACAGAAGGTGCAATCTCGAAATTTTCGTTTAACTTGTTCCAGTCTCCAACCACATTGTTCGATAGAAAATTAACAATACAATTATTAGATTGACAATATACTTTGACTGGTCTATTTGTTTATGTTATGATGTCAATGCTTACAAAACTCACCTATCATCATTAGGATTCACCGCTACTGCTGTGTCACCCAACATAGTTTCAGGCATTGTGGTAGCCACCACAATCTCCTGATCACTATCAATAACTTTGTAAGCAAAGTTGTACAACAAACCAAACTTTACCGGCTTATCATAACCTGAAACCATCAAATCTACCGGTTCCTTTATCAGTATATTCTCAATTTCAATATCCGAAATTGTAGACTTAAGCTTCGTGCACCAATTAACTAAAGCTTTTCTGCGGTATATCAGTCCTCTTTTAAACAATTCAATGAACGCTGTATTGACAGCTTTTATATGTCTGTTATCCATTGTAAAACTTTGCCGTGACCAGTCTAACGAACATCCTAACGTTCTCAGCTGTTCGCATATTTTATTTCCGTGCTTGTCCTTCCATTTCAACACCTCTTTGATAAAATTCTCTCGGCCCAGTTCATGCTTTGTGGTGTTAAATGTTGTTTGCAAATATTTTTCCACTACACCCTGTAAATTTTTAAAACATACTCATAAAGAGGAAATAACTATATATAAACTCCGTTTTTTCCTACTTGTCCTATTATGTAAACAATCTTACCATGTCTTTTTATGATTTTATAACAATATAAATTAAAATAGACTTTTTAGGAAAGTACTTTCGTGGTTGATAAATGTTTTACTTTAGATGTTTAGTTAAAGTGCTTCCAGACGCTCCGATTTGGTTGGGTCCAACCAAATCGGAACCGACATAGCAACCATTCCAACATTGCTACAGACTGTCCGACGGTCGGAGTTCCAACCGTCAGTTGAGTTTGCTCTGAAGTAGTGAACGGACGTCATGGATCATGCGTATTATAAAAAAATGCTAAAATGGCGTTGGTTGCGGCCACAGACATAAATGAAATAAAAAAATAATTTAAATTAATTTATTTAAATAATTAAATTTATTTATTTATTTAAATACATTCATTTTTTTTACCTTCCAGCATTATTAATATGCTTGATTTCTTACATCTCTGTTGCATTATTCTTTGTAGGTTAAGTCCCACAAACAGGGAAAGTCTTTATATAGTTCGAATAACTTTACTAGCTACGCCCCGGGGCTTCGCTTCCGTGGGAATTCCGGGATAAAAAGTACCCTATGTGCTATTCTCGGTATTTTTCTACCCATATACCAAATTTCATCGAAATCCGTCCAGTAGATTTTTCGTGATTGAGTAAGAAACATCCTCACAAACTCACATCCAAAACATGTAAGGTCACATAATCATCTCATTAAACACCCATTTTGTACTATGTTTCATGTGAATAAATATATTTCATTTCATTTTTCATTTCATTTTAGGATAGTAGGATTATTATATCGCGTTCTGTGATCGTCACTCCCTCGTCGTTCATGTTGACGTCCTACATCGGCGGCGTTGCGAATGCGACTGAAGCCGATTTGGTTGGAACAAAGCTTCCAGACGTTCCGATTCGGTCGGACGGTCGGCTTGTCGGATGCGTCGGCAATCCGGATATTAATAATAATTATGTCGGGCCGACTGCTCTACACACTTTCCGATTCGGTCATGGTCGGACGGTTGGATCCAACCAAATCGGAGCGTCTGGAAGCACTTTTAATCATCATGTTGCTTTTTTATGTTTAGCTTTGAACTAATATTTGATTTATTTTCAACAAAATTCAATAAAAAGTACTGTGAAGATTGTTTACATATTACATCTTATTATTAGGTCTATATTTTATGAGTTAATTATATTATCGCATTGCACTTTATCGCACCACCTTACTACTCTTTGTTTGGTCTAAAGGTTGACTGGTAGAGAATGCCATATGGCGTAAAGTCCACCTACTGTACATAATTTTTTAAAATTTTGTGCAATAAAGTTTTAAATAAATAAATAATAGGACAAGTAAGAAAAAACCGGCAAAATCACAGATTGAGCTAGCTCCATAGATTGAAACTTGTGTTATGGTACTTATTTTCAAGGTCAAGCTGAAAAAGATAATTTTCCATCTGGACCCAGGGACTGAACCTGGGACCTCTGGTGTAACAGCCTGACATGATGACAGTAAGCTAAGACGCACAGGTTGTCAGGTTACTCAATTTTATTTAAAAAAATTACTAATATTATAAGCATGAAAGATTGTGACAATGGATGGAGTTTATTAGGTAGGTACTCCTTCTAGCAAACACTACTGGATGGATTTCCATGAAATTTGGTACAGTAGGCCACAAAAAATATACCACATTTTATATTGTACCTATAGTATTTTAGGTGGTATACTTCACTATATGGCCCACTATACTTGAGTTGAACATTCCTGAAATAGTACATAGGGTAGTTTTTATCTCGAAATTCAAATGGGAGCAGAGCGCCAGAGGGCAGTTAAGTAGTATATTATACATTTTCCAGGAGAATGGTTTTGTAGATTTAAATGTAAAACCAAGGATAAAGAATTGTGCTGTATACTTCACAGCTCTTAACATTTAAGTTATTGGTACCTAAGCATGATTCGGTGTTTATGATCTCACCTGTGTAGCAATCCCGGCATGGTCTGTGCCCGGAACCCATAGCACATTGTGTCCCAATGACCGTTTCCTCCTAACAATTACATCTTGAACTGTGGCTGCTAAGGCATGACCTAGAATGAAAGAAACTTATCACTATTAGTAGCTGACAGTCGCAGATTCTGAAAGAAATGTAACAAATTGGTCTGGATTCATCAAACAATAGAATGTTCCTACGAAAATACTAGTGAAATTTAAATGTACATCTTGAAAATAAGTTACTTTTTAGCATGTGAAAACTAACCTAAATGTAATTTTCCTGTAACATTTGGCGGAGGTAAAACCATGCTGAAGATCGGCTTTTTGCTCCCGTCCCGCGGTTGGAAATTTCCATTTTCCGCCCATTTATCATATTTATTTTTTTCAACAAAACCGGGTTGGTAGGCAGGCGCAGAAAGATTTTCTCGGTAGATTACTCGTGTGGTATTCGACATCATCCTTTGACGAATTTTTAGTGACTTGAATATGTAATTTTGATGAGTGGCTGCCATTTTTGTTATTTCAATTACATAAATGAAATAAAAATTCAGAAATAAAGTATTGAAAACATTTGTTTTGTTTTGTTTCTTTTTTGGTTAGTTAAATGTCAATCGATCTGCAAGTGTCAATGTCAGATAATATACTTATTTTTCTATTGGATTCATATGTACTGGCTAGTGTTAATTTTTTATTGAGGATTTATTAATTAAAAAGAAAAAAACTATATTTTAATAAAGCTATAAAGCAGAAAGAGATTGTGGTTTGTTCGTTCGAAAGCTTTCTCTGTTGACCATGGAAGTAATAGTACTTAGTAGTTTTTACAAAGTACTTATTGCTTCCATGGTCAATAGACAAATAAATACACTAAGAACTACCATAGAGTAATCTGAGCTAGGAACCCGGCATCATGAAATTCCCACGACAGCAAAGGCGCAAAGCATAGTAAAGGAAAAAAAAATGAATCTCTATCAAAAAATGAGTGCAACAAAAACATCAACAAAACGCAAGCGCTCGTCAAGGACCGTCAATGTCAAATATGTATGAATGTCAAAATTGACAAATAAATACCTAGAGTTTGTCTTTGTTTACTATTCTGCGGTTTAATTAATTCGTATTTCGTAAAATTATTCGAAAAAGATTTAGGACTACATATTTTTAACTCAGAATTTGTTAATGAATGTAACAACAGAGTTTTACTAAGTCTGTTTATGTGAGTCTGTTCGTGATATGTAATCTTCGGCAGTTACAGGAAATCCTTGATTCCTAACCCCTGATCACCTTATCAGTAAGGGACAATGATCAATTAACATGCATTATCTACCCCCGGTTATTGTTAGGTCCGGTTGCTTGACAGCGATAAAGATAAGCGATAGTTGAATTAGAATTTGAAACGTGTATGGCGTGATCAGTTCTTTTCCATTCATCAAAAATGTCTTTTTTAAATTATGTTAACCCGTTCAGAATAGCTAGGGAATACGTACAGGTGCCTATAGAAGCTTTTATCTCTCGTCAATATTTGGGATATAAAAAAAAGACTGAGGATGGCATTTCCAGTGCTAAAGAACTTATTTATAGAGCCGGAGTGATAACTTTATTTCTTACTGCAATACTGTGGATTTCTATATTTATGTATGTAATTTTTTATTACACATACATGCCTAATGTTACTCATGTGCGGCCAGTACATTTACAATTCAAGTGAGTATACTTTTATTCAATATTTTCTATCTACACATCCATATAATAAAATTGTATTTAGTGGAATATGCCTTTAAATAAAAAGACAGAAACCAAAAAAAATATAGTGCTCATTTTACGCTATATGTTATATAAAGTA